>CM048750.1:64998296-65508296 GCA_026315105.1 Locusta migratoria | reverse complement strand
TGAAACAACACATTTCAAATAACCCCGCCGCGTGGGAGTATCCGTACGGTCTGGAGCGCCAGGTTGCGGATCCAGGTTGCACAGAGTTCGAATCCTTCCTCGGGCATGGATGTTTGTGTTGTCTTTAGTGTAAGTTAGTTCATAAGTAGTCTGTAAGTTTAAGGACTGATGACCCCGCAGTTAAGTCCCATAAGCTTTATAAGTATCTGAACATGTTTTGAAATAACCCCACAGCCAGAAGTCACACGGTTTGATGTCCGGTGACCTTGACCGGGTTATGGGAAAATTGTATTACTTATATATATGTAGTGTGGGGTAGTGTGCTATAAAATCTTTTAAAACAAATACTATCAAACATGTGGCGTATATACAACTTGGTATTAGTATGTACAGACGAATGGATAAACTGGTGGAATCCGACCTTGGGGAAGATCAATTTGGATTTAGGAGAAACGTAGGAACACGCGAGGAAATACATTACGACTTATCTTAGAAGATTGGTTAAGAACAAGGAAACCTACGTTTTTAGCATTTGTGGATCTGGAGTAGCTTTTGACAATGTTGACTGCGCTACACATTTCAGAATCTGAATGTAGGAGGGGTAAAATTTATATTCAACTTGTACAAAAATCAGATACCAGTAATTAGATTCGAAGGGCATGAAAGGGTCGCAGTGGTCGGGAAGGGAGACAGACAGGGTTGTAGCCTTTCCTCGATGTTGATCAATCTATACATTCAGCAAGCTGTGAAGGAATGCAACGAGAAATTTGGAGAGGGAATTAAAGTCCAGGGAAAGGGAATAAGAACTTTGCGGTTTGCTGACGACATAGCCATTCTGTGAGAGACAGCAAAAGACCTGGAAGTGCAGTTACACGGAATTGACAGTGTCTTGAAAGGAAAGATTAAGATGAAAATTAACAAGAGTAAAACAAATGTAATGGAATGTAGTGTCAGAAAATCAGGCGATGCTGAAGTATTTAGATTAGGTAATGTGACAATAAAAGTAGTAGATGTGTTTTGTTATTTAGATGGAAAGATAACTTCTGATGGCCGAAGTAAAGAAGACATAAAATGCACAATGACTATGGGAAGAAAAGCATTTCTGAAGAAGCGAAATTTTTAGACGTCCAATATTAGTTTAAATGTTAGGAAGTCCTTTCTTAAAGCATTGCCTGGAGTGTACCATTGTATGGGAGTGAATCGTGGACCTTACGAAGTTCAGACAAAAAGATGAAAGAAACTTTCGAAATGTGGTGCTACAGACGAATTATGAAGATTAGATGGGAGATCACGTAACTGAGGACGTGCTCAACTGAATTGGGGAGAAAAGGAGTTTCTGGCTTATCCTGACTAAGAGAAGGGATAGGGTGACAGGACACATTCTGAGACATCAAGGAATCGTCAACTTAGCATTAGAAGGAGGTGTGTGGGGTAAAAATCGCAGAGGGAGACCGAGGGACGAATACAGTAAGCAGATACAAAAGGATGTAGGTTGCCGTTCGTATTCTCAGATGAAGAGGCTTGCACAGAACAGGGTAGCGTGGAGAGCTGCATCAAACTATAATCTGCGGACTAATTACCACAAGAATACAACATCTATCTATTAAATATAAAGCAAATAAGTACATGCAATCTTCTTGTTATTTGTGTGGTATTTGGCACTTCCTCACTGTAACTGCGATTTTATTAGCTTTCACAGTCCTTTCCATAGTTGTATTTACTCACCATTCACACTTACAAGCTGCGGTGGAGTAACGGTCTAAAGCGTCTCGCTGCGGAGCGCGCGGTTGCTCGCCGTGGAGGTTCGAGTCCTCCCTGGGGCATGAGTGTGTGTGTTGTCCTTAGGTTAGTTTACCTAGGTTTAAGTAGTTTGATGACCACGCAGTTTGGTCCGATAGAATTACAAACATTAGAATTAGAAACATCACACTTACAACTGTTGTTGTGGTCTTCAGTTCGCAGACTGGTTTGATGCAGCTCTCCACGCTACCCTGTCCTGTGCAAGTCTCTTCATCTGAGAATACGTTCGGCAACCTACATCCTTTTGAATCTGCTTATTATATTCGTCCCTCGGTCTCCCTCTACGATTTTTACCCCACACGCCTCCTTCTAATCCTATGTTAACAATTCCTTGATGTTTCAGAATGTGTTCAACCAATCTATCCCTTCTCTTAGTCAGTATATGCCAGAAACTCCTTTTCTGCGCATTTCGCTCCCTATATTTCACCCCTGATACCTTCAGAATTTGGAAGAGTGTATTCCAGTCGACATTGTCAAAAGCTTTCTCCAAATCGACAAACGCTAAAAACGTAGGTTTCCCTTTCCTTAGCCTATCTGCTAAGATAAGTCGTAATGTGAATATTGCGTCCCGTGTTCCTACATTTTTCCTAAATCCAAACTGATCTTGCCCGAGGTTGGATTCCACAAGTTTTTCCATTAGTCTGTAAACAATTCGTGTTAGTATTTTGGAACCATGACTTATTAAACTGATAGTTCTGTAATTTTCACACTTGTCTGCACTTGCTTTCTTTGGAATTGGAATTACAATATTCTTCTTGAAGTCGGAGGGTATTTCCCGTGTCTCATACATCTTGCATAGCAGGTGATACAATTTTTTTCATAACTGGCTCTCCTAACGACTTCAGCAGTTCAGACGGAATATTAACTAAATTTTATAAATGACTACAGGTGACTTACCACTGTAATACGGCGCTTGAGAGGAATGTTTAAACGCCATAATTACTTGGCGGATCATAGGGACCTAGGAGGCTGCAGAATGCAGTCCTGACTTAGTACTGATTCCTGGAGGTTTGTAATTAGGCTTTCGCGGAATGGTTGCCGTCCATCCGCCATGGGTTAATAAACCACGGCATCCGGCCGCGATTGTATTCAGCCCGACTCACGGGAGAAATTCCAGGAAGAGAGAGCTAGTTAAGGGGCCTTCAGGCGGTCAATACAACTGTCAATACGTCACTATAATGAGCGTCTGGGGCCGAGCTTTGTCGGATTGTGAATGCTAGAAACGTTGACGAACGGTATTGATGCCGAACGAAATATTCTCACAACGGACGCATTCGACCTCGAACACTCGCAACATCGTAAAACCAGGCACAGAATAACACTCGATCATAATAATAATTTTTAAGATGGAAAATAAATTTGGTACAACTGCGAGATAGATGCGTGCTAGGTGCTCCCAATGTCGCCCAGGGGGGATATTAGTGTCCAGTTGATGGGCGATAATGAGAACACAGTTCAAATATCATAAACGCTCTGTACTTCAAAGCACGTTTTCTTTCCATTAGTAATACGATTTAATCCTTATTTAACATACTTTCCAGTAGTATAAACGAAATTATATATATATAACACTTACATGATATTTCCCTCGATTCACTGCGGACAATAAAAACGATTGACGCTTCATATGCTGTATTGTTTGTGCTATTACTCTAAGGAAGCTCACAAGTAATGCTGGGTGTGGCTAAACCGTAGAAGCTCCAGCTTAGTAGAATGTCTGAAAATTGCCCAAATCTGCATTTTCGCTTATGAAAATAAGAACTATGTCAACAAAACAAGAATTGATGTACTTTTCTTCGTATCACATTTCTGTGAAAGTCATCAACACGGTCTGTAAGGTTTTATCATGATGCTTTTATTTTATTTTATTTTTATTTATTTATTTATTTTTTTTTTTTTTTTGAGACTTCATAGAGTGTGGCCTTATAATCAATGACTTACCACACCATAAACTGAGGAACGACCAACACACGTAGATGCAGCTGTTTTTCAAAAATGTTCTAATGTTTGTTAAGCTTATGGGACTTAAGTGTGGGGTCATCTATCCCTAAACTTACAAACTAATTATGAACTACCTTATATTAAAGACAGTACAAACATCCATGCGCGAGGGGGGATTCGAACCCCAGACGGGGAACGGACTCGCGCATCGTAACATAGCGCCTCAATGCACTCGACCACTCCTCCGCAGCACAGCTGTTTTTATAACAATATCTGAAATTTATTGTTCTGGACACAACAGCTCCATTTTATACAAATTAAGTTTTGTGTCTCGTTTCCGCCGGTTGTCCTAGGTGTCGACGGCCGTAGAGAGAGACCACACAGGGAAATAGGATGCACGCATGTGATCAGCCAGTGGGACAGCAGAAACTAGAAACACTAAGCTAGATTAGAACAAAATATGTATTTCGTATCAATATGATAATACTTAACTTTTACACTATCATGACTGCAGAATGCTGATAGATAGTTGAACTAGGTAGAAGCCTGCCTACTGATGAGTCCTGGCGCCTGTCCTATTGCCAAGTGGTCGATGCAGTTCAGTGGTGGCCACGAGCGGGATTGCAGCAGAGGGCGTTCGTGGCCGACGTCATAAGAACGCCGCGCCGTGCTTGCATGGCGGCACGCGGCGAAAGTACGTGGCGCGCACTTTAGACTTGTGCGACACCACATTAAGAACTTATGATTTCTTCTTGGATCGCTTCTTGCGTGGATTCAAAATGTAGGATGACACAATGAGTTTACACTTGCGCGACACAGGTGATAAAATAAAAAAGAGAGCCGGCCGCGGTGGCCGAGGGGACTGAGGCGCTCCAGTCACGGTCTGCACGGCCACTACGGTTGGGGGCTCGAATCCCCCCTCGGGCATGGATATTTGTGCTGTCCTCAGTATTAGCTAGTTCATAAGTACTTTGTAAGTTTAGGGACTGATGACCCCGTAGTTAAGTCCCATAAGCTATACAAACATTTGAACTTTTTTTTTTTTTTTTTTTTTTTTTTTTTTTTTTTTTTTTTTTTTTTTTTTTTTTTACTAGCCAGCCTCTAATATCAACCCTCATAACTCGTCACCATACAGTAATTTATCAGATGCCTAATCGAGACAATGACGATAACAGCGTAGGTTAATGCCTCGTTGTTTTCATTCTCCCTGGGGCGGGAATACAGATTAAGCTGCGAGTGCTAAGGGATGTATGCAGTTGACTCATATGTGCAGTCAGTGTGGCATATGGAAGTTTGGGGCGGTCCTGGAGTCGTGTTCGGGTAGCCTAGTGATTAAGGCGAAAAGCGGAAAACCCGGGTTCGAGTCCCGGCCCGGCACGAATTTTCATATGTCACCATTTGGTAGAAAATTTATACCTTATACAGTGACGCAAAGTGAAATTCGCTATTGCGAAAAAATATTGATAACTACACACAAACGCTTTACACCTGAGACGGATGCGGCGACATTGAGCGAGCGCCCCTGTTTTGTCCATGCTTGATCACGTGCCTCGCTGTGTTCACAGTCCGTCTCTCCATTCGGTGAACGGAGTGTAGGCATTCTTTTTTTTCCTCGTTCAATTGGGGAGTGGAATAAGATAGGAAATGCCCAGCAGTGGTATTGTGTACTACCAAGACATACAGACGATCATCCGGGACAGAGACACATGGGAGATACTAAATCGGATAGTCGATGAGGTATCCACCCTTAAACAACACGAATACAATAATACACGCACTCAACACCTGGCTCGGTACGTACACAGAACACAACACGGCATGACTCACGGCACAGCAGCAGCAGTGAAGGCCCAGACACTGACGAGACTCCAGCACAGACTCTGACACCTCTGAATCATCTCTACAATAACTTACACATGGATTAGTCCAAATAATTAAGCCAGAATGCATAGAAATTTATCAAAGACTAAATAACTAAACGAGAATAGTTTAGGAACAAATAAATTGTACATTAATGTGGCCATGACCTCCGCCCCTGACCTGTCATCGAGAATAGTTTTCTCTCCCCCACTTACCACTATCCTGTCATCTTTTCACATCTTCTTAAATTTATATCATAGATTTAAGTTACTAACACCACCCCACTATTCCGATTTCCAAATCAGTTTTATTTTAATTATAACTATTTTTCCCTAACCGATAATTAAATTCAATATAAATATACCAAACTATCAATGAATAAACTAATCAGCTAATATTGTTTATGTAAGAATTATCATTGTACTTACAAGGAAAGTACTTGGACTCAAACAAACATATCTGTATCAACGTTTGGTTACAGGACCATTACGTAACCCTGAATGTGCTGGTGGGTGTCGTTTTTCTGCAAACCTTTGCATTCATCCTCTAGACAGCATTGTAGATGTATTTGTAGACGTGATACGCATGCAGAAATCTTGACTATAAATGTAAAATTGGGTATGTCAATAAAATGCTCCGAGCAATATGAATGACTGCAAAACGCACAGTGAAGAAATGCATGTTGATCGCATGGCAAACATGCGAATGATTAATCTTCTACACCAATACCATCTTCACCAAGGGTTGTTCGTAGCTTCATCCCAAATAATCGCAATACATTAAGAGGATTGATTACCAATCGCAGACCCATCTGACGCTTCACTACACAAATAAGGTCCCAAAACGCAACTTCAGAGGGACACTGCACCGTCCCTACTGGTGCCGAGTGGCGTACCGGTAGTGAATGTGCAATGCGGAATGGCACAGGTAGAGGCCTCTAACGGACGACTGCACAGTTTTGCAGATGCTGGAGTATCACTAGTGCAATAAGGGACCTTTACATTATCTATCATACGATTCTGGTGTATTTCTGGTTGTTCGAGCCTAAATTCAAATGTCTGTAAATCTATCGGACCAAACTGCGTGGTCATCAGTCCGTAGCTTACAAACTACTTAAACCTAGGTAAACTATTATATATATTTTTGACGAATTACAGCGTTCAGATGAATGAAATAAATCGCAATTTGCGATGTTATGTATTAGGTTTAGATGAAATACCAAACTGTGGCGAATGAAAATTTGTGCCCGGCCGGGATTCGAACCCGGGATAGTGGTATAGGAAAGAGATAGCGTGGCGAATGGAGATTTGTGTGTGGCGGGAGATGTGCAGGGAAGAGTCCTTTGCAGTCGGGCTGGTAACTGTGTCCTCGGTGGCGGAATGTCAACGCTTCTGCCTAGTAAGGAGGAGATCCCGGGTTCGAATCCCGGCTGGGCACAAATTTTCATTCGCCACAGTTTGGTATTTCATCTAATCCTAATCGCAAACTGCGATTTATTTCATTCTAGGTAAACTAACCTAAGGACAAACAGACACAACCATGCACCAGGGAGGACTCGAACCTACACGGCGAGCAACCGCGCGCTCCGCAGCGAGACGCTTTAGACCGCTCGGCTACTCCACCGCGGCATTCGAGCCTAAGTACCTTCCTTGTTAGATAAGAAGAGAACGCATTGTAATATACTAAATCGAAGTAAATATTGGCCACAATTCACGACCAGCTTTATACCCACAGGCAGCTGGTGTAAATGAATATGTCAGTAAATCCTATACATATTATAAATGCGAAAGTTTGTATATTTGTTACCGCATCACGCTAAAACTACAGCACTGATTTAGATGAAATTTCATATAGAGATTTCTTATGACTTGGATTAGGACATAGGCTACTTTTCAAAATGTTTATTACAAGTTATTTATTTGAAATATATCCATAGAAATACGTAACGGTTGTAAGAAGCTTCTAATACAACAGCAGAAGAACATTGTAGGGTATGTCATGTTTAGCCGCGGGGGTTAACGCATCATGTAATAGACTCGAGTTATTTTGGGCAATGGTTCGGGTCCTGCTATAGTGAAATTTTTTTTCTTTGTTATTGTTATCTTTTTTACTTTCGAATATACAAAAAGATTCTTGGATACTGCCAAAACGGCTTAACTGATATATAATTACATACACGGTACGCTGCAGTTAACATATGAAAAGTTATAGATGTTCGAACATTGTGATGTTATCGTAATTCTTTAAAATTGTATTCTCTTTGGATTTCAATGAATAATAGTTTCTTTGGTGATTTCGATTATTTATAGCATTCGAACGTTTGCATTTAGTTCTTTTGTTGGTTAGCTTTGCATTTGTAGGATCTCAACAGTTCGTTTCTCCGTTAGATGTCTTTTTTATCTCTTTACTTTTCTCCGTTAGGTTTGTTGTTTATTTCCTTACATTTCTCCGTTAGGTTTGCTGTTTATTTTGTTCCTTTACTTGGCATTTGTTTTCGATTACTGTATTGTTGATATTGTAGTTACTTACTGTCAGGGGTGCCATCGCACAAGTTGGAGCTGAAGGTGGGGGTGCCCGTTTTATTGATGCGTAACTTGGATGCACCACGATTATGCAGTGGCACCGGGTTACGCATCACGGACCTGAGAAGGCATATCGTGCAGGCCACCATCATCACCGGTGGAGCCAAGAGAGAGACTTGCCAACAAACTTGCCAACAAACTTGCCATTCCAGGTTAACCGGTTACAGTTCCCATTGAAAGTGGCCTTCTCGATTACTATAAACAAGAGTCAAGGACAAACATTAAAAGTGGCAAGTATTCATGTGGCCACTCCATGTTTCTCGCACGGACAGCTCTACTTAGGCTGCTCCCGTGTATCGAGAGCTAGAAATCTCTACGTATACTCGGAGAACAAGAAGACTCGAAACGTCGTTTATGTATTGCAATAGATTTTAGGCTCTCCATCCGTTCCAAGACAATTATATATTCCGTGCTAACAATGTCGCTAACAGTCATGTAGTTATTTATGCCCTTTCTTGTCACTTTAATGTCTGACTATTGAACCGCGGGTAACACCAAGGGGAGCAGCTAGTAAATAAATAACCTCCGCAATGCACCTTACAGTGGATGGCGGAGTATGTTATGTAGGTGTAGGTGTGCTCCGTCCCTGGCGACCATGCTGTCGACGCGACTGTAAAGCCTCGTTTTTACTACTTGGTTAAATCCGTATGTGAGGGGCTCCTGCTGTTTGGAACGCGAGTCAGCCGTCACCAGAAACGGGCAGCCGACGACTGGGGCTGCTGGATGCTGGAGCAGCGTTACGTAAGCACGCACGAAAGGCTGGGGACCGCCGCAGCCACAGCCGGTAGCTGCTGGTATGGGGCCGGACTAACCTTTCACCGCGCGGACCGCCAGTTTTTCCCTCTGCCCAAGCCGCTGCACGCAAAGTCACCCAGCACTTCTTCTCCTTGCATTTTCATCGTTTCGCTGATGGTTCGGAGTTTCTTAAGGCCGTATTACACGTATTGTTCGCGAGTCAGGTCTAGACGGCCTGCCACCTAGCGGCAGAACTCAGAGTTGCCAACTCTGCCACAAAGATTTCCTCTAAATCTCTATATATATACAAAAGGAAGTGTCCCGATTGACTGACTGACTGACTGACTCATCATCGCCCAGCCCAAACCACTGAAGATAGAAACTTGAAATTTGTGGAGGGTGTTGATATTACTCCGTAGGCGTCATTTAACATGCGATTTTTCGATGTTCCCTCCGTAAGGGGGTGAAATAGGGGATCAAACGTTTCTTGAAAATACGTAGCTATTTCGGCAATATTGAAGCTAGAACTACAAAATTTCGGATTTTAATTCAGGGTTCGAATTTAAAAGACACGTGTTTCGGCATTTTTTGAAATTCGACAAATAAGGGGGTAAAATAGGTGACGCAAAAAAATTGATTTCCTAAAATATGTTGCTGTTAACTCAAATTTTAAGCTACAACTACGAAACTTCGGATATGGAATCTTGGTCAGGATTAAAAATCCATGATTTTTAGTATTTTTGGAAATTCAACAAGTAAGAGGGTTAAATAGAGGATCAAAAATTCTTTTTGAAAACACGTTGCTATTGATACAATATTGAAGGTAAAGCTGCAAAAATTAATATTTGTATAGTAGGTTCGAAGTTACAAAATACGTGTTTCGGTATTTTTGGAAATTCAACCATCAACGACGTTAAATTGGAGAGGGGATGTTTTTCGAAAATCTGTTGCTATTTACGCAATTTTGTTGTTAGAACTACAATTTTTCGGATTTGGATTCGGGGTTTGAATTTAAAAGACACCTGTTTCGGTATTTTTGGAAATTTGACTAATAAGGGGATGAAATACGAGATGCAAAAATTGATTTTCAAAAATATGGTGGTGTTAACTCAAATTTCAAGCTATAACTACGAAACTTAAGATATGGATTCTTCATCAGGATTAAAAAGAAACAACTGGGGCAGACGTACCAGCCTACGCATGCGAAGCAGCGCGGGTTCAGCTAGTTTACTATAAATTCCCCCTAAATCGGAAGAAATCCCCCTAAAAAAGCAAACCGGGTGGGAGAAAGGGGGGGGGGGGTGGCGGCGGCTAGGAGCTGCAGCCTAACTACTTTTCGATTAAAAAAATAAAATAAAATAAAATAAAAAAAGAAACTTCTTGTTTTTGAGACTTCTCTCTCTCTCTCTCTCTCTCTCTCTCTCTCTCTCTCTCTCTCTCTCTCTCTCCGCCGGCCGCGGTGGCCGAGGGGACTGAGGCGCTCCAGTCACGGTCCGCACGGCCACTACGGTCGGGGGTTCGAATCCCCCCTCGGGCATGGATATTTGTGCCGTCCTTAGTCTTAGCTAGTTCATAAGTAGTTTGTAAGCTTAGGGACTGATGACCCCGTAGTTAAGTCCCATAAGTTCTACAACCATTTGATTTCTCCCCCTCTCTATCCCGCCGTCTCTTTCACATATATTAAAAATTAAGACTCGTACCCACAGGCACGATAGCTCATAATAAGAAATGATTACAATCTTTCCTTTCAGGAAAGGATTCTCCGTTTCCCAGATCTTCGCTTACTTTTGTACATACTTTCTCGTATTTTTGGTAGCCATTTTGACCAATAAATCAATGCAGTTACATCAAAACTTGACCTGGTCATTAAATTAAAAAAAAATAATGATGGATCACTAATATAACACAATGATCGCTAACGCACTAAATTGCAGATCATAGCAAGTGACTAAGCGGTATTTCTGTGCAGTGTCCTCGGAAAATACCAGTCCATTAACTACAAGGGAAGAAAAAAAAACTGGTATTGTTGAGCGACGGGATGGGGGTTGGAGAGAGGGAAAATATGAGCCGTCTCCGTGCGCTGTACGTAAACATGAACTGAAGAAACAATTAAAACAGCGCGACATTAGTGACAAAACACCGACAATGTAATCAACACAGGCTGACAGGCCGCTGCACGGTTGGCAAGGAACATCTGCAATCAGTACGGCAACATGTCTTCCGATTGCTACACACACATTCAATGTAAAAATAAATAAATAAATTCTCGTCTTCCCCCTCAAAATCCCCCTTACATTTCTTTCCCCCTAAATTCTCCACTTTTTATTTTCCCCCTAAATCTAGGGGAACCCCCCCCCCTCCCAAGTTGGCAGCCCTGCGGCAAAACTGCTGGAGCTACGCTTTTAGCATACGGTTTATCCGCCGTGGGGAACCAGGAACGGTTCTATCTGCCGTGGATGCGCGCATGCGCAGTAGAGGTGGTGTATCCGCGCATGCGCGGAAGCTCTTAGTAGGGTTTTCGCTTCTTCAGTAGACACGTGTTTTCTACTAGCTTTCGGATACGAATTATTGAACAGTTTTCGTTGAGGCGGCCACTGCCACAATAAATCGTTCAGAAATAACTACGTCCTCCACATCTAAAATACTGTGAACCGTAAAGGTAAATAAACAATATGCGTGTACCAGCAAAGCATAAAACACAGTTTAGTCTAATCATATCGTATTTCATGTTTGGCGCACAAGAGTAACATAATAAAATTTGTACCAGCTTGATGTATAACTATGCCGGCCGCAGTGGCCGAGTGGTCTGCAGCGCGCCAGTCACAGTCTGCACGGCCACTACGGTCGGGGGTTCGAATCCCCCCCTCGGGAATGGATATTTGTGCCGTTCTTAGTATTAGCTAGTTTGTAAGTTTAGGGACTGAAGACCCTGTAGTTAAGTCCCATAAGCTCTACAAACATTTGAACATTTTATAAAACTGTTTTGTTCATTAGTCTGTACAATAACGAAATTCCAAGTTAAATGTACAAGAGAAACTTAAATATAATCAAGTATTGACTATTGGGCGAACATTTGAATTAAAATTTATGCCAAGGTTGGGATACAATATGAGACTAAAAACTGTCTCAGGAACTAATGCTAATTGACGTAAATTAACTAATTTGCTTCAACCTGCTTGATGTGAAACGAACTATGGTAGTTCATTGCTATGTATAATCATAACGAAATTCGAATATATCTGCACAAGAGAAACGTAAACATAAATATTTGTTTGTATCAATAAGACTTGAACGAACACTTAAGTTCACAACTCCCTGTAATGGTAATGTAATTTCATGCTACCTAGACAAGACAACAGTAATTGCTTAAGAAACACGAACCTAGACTTCTCAAAAGATTAGTATGAGTAAATAGCCACGGTGGAGTAGCCGAGCGGTCTAAAGCACCTCGCTGCGGAGCGCGCGGTTGCTCGCCGTGGAGGTTCGAGTCCTCCCTGGGGCATGGGTGTGTGTGTTTGTCCGTCGGTTAGTTTACCTAGGTTTAAGTAGTTTGTAAGCTGCGGACTGATGACCACGCAGTTTGGTCCGATAGATTTACAAACATTTGAACATGAGCAAATAAAAGGTTGGCAAAGAGATAAACTATCCCTCGCAACGAATAAACATGTAAACAAGTCGGCACTTCTGTACGTGTGCCTTTGACGTGAACACTTGATCACGCCCCCTTTTGGACAGTATTTATACCGCTCTCCGACGCCCGACTCGTCAGTGGGCAAGACTCACCGCTACCAGTAGCACCTCTGAAGATGTCCAGCGCAGCTCTGGACGAAACGTCAGGAGCAGATATGTTTCTTCGACCACGACCGTATAACCCGGAAGATTCAACAGCAATTATTTCAGCCGGTCGCGAAAGCCTTCACTGCATTCAGACGATTTTCTCCGAGAATTCTGAACTTCATGTACCATAAATAAGAAGAATTTATAAAATCCGATACCCATGTGGTCTCCTTGTGGGAAGAACGTCCCGTCCAAAAGGTTTATCGATCTAGCGCTCTTGCCGAATGCTAAGTTTCGCAATCTAACATGCTTCAGGAGGATCTCACGTGGCGAAGATGGCGGTGATGTAAGACATTACTCGGAGGAAACCTGACTTGCACACGATACCACGGTGCAGCTGGCTGAAGTGCTGCTGCGGCTCGGAATTTTCGGCTGGCGCCCGAAGGCCCTCGAGGCGGTTGCGTGTCGCGTCGTGTGGCTTCGTTCTGCTTCCCACAGACACCTCACGGCAAGTCCTTCAACGCAGTTACGAGTTCCGTTACCAGCGGGAGCTGCTCACCGCCGGGCGCCCGCCTTACACGTTCGCTTCTCGACGCCCGTTTCCATTCCCGTGTATTCACTGAACGTAGATTGACGGAAGCGAGTATCGCTAACGTTAAAAGCTGCCAATTGTCCGTATTCAGAAAGGCCCGTACAGAACCCGCAACACGCGGGCGTAAATTGTGGATGCATCTTTCATAATCACTGAGCAGCTCTGCTTCTACATCTACATCTACATAGATACTCTGCAAATCACATTCAAGTGCCTGGCAGAGGGTTCATTAACCATTTTCATAACTTTTCTCTACTGTTCCATTCTCTAATAGCGCGCGGGAAGAAAGAACACCTAAATCGTTCCGTTTTCGATCTGATTTCTCTTATTTTATTGGGATGGTCATGTCTCCCTAAGTAGGTGGGTGCTAGCAAAATATTTTCACATTCAGAACTCAAAGTCGGTGATTGAAATTGCGCAAACAGATCACGCCGCAATGAATAACGTCTTTCTTTTAATGATTTCCACCCCAATCCTTGCAACATTTCCGTGACACTTCGCCCCCCCCCCCCCCCATAACGTGATAAAACAAAACGAGCTGCCCTTCTCTGAACCTTCTCAATGTCTTCCGTCAGTCCCACCTGGCGAGGGTCCCACAAGGGGCAACAGTACTCCAGGAGAGGACGTTCAAGTGTGATGTAGGCAATCTCTTTGGTGGAGCTGGTGCATCTTCGAAGCGTTCTGCCGATGATACGTAACCTTTGGTTCGCCTTCCCAGAATATTTTCTGTGTGTTCTCTCCAGTCAAAGTTGTTCGTAATTGAAACTCCTAGGTATTTGGTACAATCTACGACCTTAAGGTTTGACTGATAACTTACTGACGAACCCGTTGAGGTGCAAGTATATCTCATACGAGAAAGTTATTCTTTTTGTGAAGTTCTCGGTCTCCGCTTGTCGAGTCAAGAACCACTGAACAAATCGACGTCTCTCTTCACGCTCCGCAGGCTTCAACGCTTGTGTGACTTCAATCTTGTACACAGGCGTTTCCAGATCTTTTGAAAAGATTTCATGCAGTGAACTCTGTGATAAATTCAACTGCTGAGCTTCAACACAATACCACAGTTCATCAAGAGTAGTGACTGGCGTATAGTGACGAGCCAGTTTCTCGGCCACCATTGACCTGATGTATTATATTGGTAAGTGATCTGGAGAATGTGTTCGGCATGGCAGCAGTCGAACATTATCAGTATCCAGAAAGGCCCGTACAGGACCTGCAACATGCGGTCGTGCATTATCCTGCTGAAATATAGGGTTTCGCAGGGATAGAATGAAGGATAGAGCCACGGGTCGTAACACATCTGAAATGTAACGGCCACTGTTCAAAATGCCGTGGATGCGAACAAGAGGTGACCGAGACGTGTAAACAATGGCGCCCCATACCATCACGCCGGAAGATACGTCAGTACGGCGATGACGAATACACGCTTCCAATGTGCTTTCACCGCGATGTCGCCAAACACGGATGCGACCATCATGATGCTCTAAACAGAACCTGGATTCATCCGGGGAAAAAATGACGTTTTGACATTCGTGCACCCAGGTTCTCCGTTGCGTATACGAAATGCAAAGGTCCCAGGTTCGAATCCCGGTTCCGGCACACAATTTCAATCTGCAAGGAAGTATCAAGAAATTTCTAGATTGTTGAAGAAATCTCCCTTATGCAAGTCCAAAAGCGTGTAATATGTATTCTTTGTGGAGTAAACTCATGTACATCCTGTAGAGACCTCTTCAATTGACTGGCTGTACCGACTACTACCTCTCATCATATTTATTCATTAATGAAATTTGTCATAAATAATATATCCTTTTTTCCAACAAACACCACAGTTAATGCATACAATACCAGAATCAAAAACGATCTACACAAGGATGTAAGACAACTTTTGGTCAAAAAGGAGTCCATTACTCAGCAACACTCATTTTCAATAATTCACCAACAACCATAAACCCCCCAGGGGGCTCACGGTTCTTTCGTGAGTACGTGCGTGGCGAGCACGAGGACCCGAGCTAATGCAGTCTTCCTTCTTTCTTTACTTCCCGGACTGCATTTCCTTTCCCCATCCTTCCTTTCCTATCCTCAATCCTTCCTCTCCCCACTGGGGGACTGATAACCTCGGTAGTTTAGTCCCCCTGTCCCAACCAAACAACCCAACCCAGCATCCATAAAAATTTACCTACAAATAAAGGTGACTTTAAGAGAACCGTGAAAGACTTACTGCTACCCGACTCCTTCTACTCCATTGACGAATTTTTAATAGAGTCAAATGATGTATGTATTTGTATTCATACTATTAGTATTTTAACTATGTTTGAATCTATAATTGGATTCAAACTTCCTGGCAGATTAAAATAGTGTACCGAAACCGGGACTCGAACCTGGGACCTTTGCCTTTCGCGGGCAAGCGCACTACCACTGAGCTATCCCGACACGACTCACGGCCCGTCCTCATAACTTCAATTCTGCCAATACCTCGCACACCTACTTTCCAAACTTCACAGAAGTACTCCTGCGAACCTTGCAAGTCTAGCAGTCTGGAAGAAAGGATATGGTGGAGACATGACCTAGCCACAGCCTAAGGGATGTTTCCAAAATGAAACTTTAACTCTGCAGCGGAGTGTGCGCTGATATGAAACTTCCAGGCAGATTAAAATTGTGTGCCGGAACCGGGACTCGAACCTGGGACATTTACCGGGCAAGCGCTCTCCACTGAGTTATCCCGACACGACTCACGGTCCGTCCTCACAACTTCAATTTTGCTAGTACCGCGCATTCTACTTTCTTTGAATTGTTGTGCACAGTGACCGTTGATATAATTACTAGGAATAACACAGCGTTCGGTCTCAATAAATCTGTTTATTAATCACAGATCGATTTCGGCTAGGTAACGAGCCATGACCAGTGTCATATCTTCCGAGAGCCTGAGGCGCTTTAGTCACGGTCTGCACGGCCACTACGGTCGGGGGTTCGAATCCCCCTTTGGGCATGGATACTTGTGCCGTCCTATTTCGTAAGTAGTTCATAAGTAGTTTGTAAGTTTAGGGACTGATGACCCCGTAGTTAAGTCCCATAAGACTTACAAACATTTGATTTTTTTTAGTGTCATATCTTAGGTATGTTTCACAAGCTACCATTTAAATTCAAGTGGTACAACTTGCTATACCCAGTAACTATTAGGATTATTTTATCAGCCAGAAAAAAAAAATCTATTAACATGTTCCACATCCACGAGGGTCTATTCAGCATGGATCCATGGAACGAACAACTAATCTAATGTAACCTTGTTTTATTTTTATCACTCAGACATATTTCGGCACTTGTTGAGCCATCTCCTCCATGTTTTGCCTTTTATTTTCTGAAATAACATGTTACAGATTGTATAGTCAATTGAATAATTTGTTTAACTTGAGAATTATATATTAGGTCTACGCTTGTTTACAATACCTATATAATGTCACTGGCAGAATTTGTATGCTGGGTAGCTGAAAAATGTGTTGGTGATAAAAAAAAAAGAAAGTGGGTTACATACGGCGGATTTCTTCACCAATCTGCTATAGCAAGCACTGAAGAATCAAGAACAGCACCATCACAAGATAATCAGAGAAATTTCCGTATACTCGACTTGTGCTTTCACTGCGTTTCAGTGCGTATTTGAACTTATATTGTTGTAGACAGTGAACGGGTCGTAAAATATCCACTCTTGACACCGTAAGTCGATATAGGCCATAACAAAATCTTCAGATGCAGCGCATATACAGTTTATGCCTCAAAACAGTAAATCACAGGTCTATAAAATCAACACGAAAAGAACGTCACGCAAAAGGTTTCCGAAAAGTATGTCACGCCATCCTGTTGTAGCATTCTTTTGAGCAATGAGAGAATGTAAACAGTAAACACAGACACGGGCAATAAACTTCAAGTTTTAGTTTTACCCGAGTACATGTTCACATTCCACTGGAAGAGCACGTCTCGGAAGGACGAAGACATTTAGAGGCTGGATAGTTTTCTTACAAACTGCCATCTCGCGGTAGTTCACTTTCACACGCACAAACATGTTTTCACTTTCCTCATAGAATTACAAGAATATTGTACGGGGTATAAACTGAGAACCAAAATATTATACGCGAATACGAAAATTGAACTATCGGTTTTTAATACCGATTATACAACGAGGACTATAAAACTTAAATAACTCGAAAGGAATTTTGTCATAGATGTGCATAGATGTGTACGTAGCTCTTAAAAGTGGTAAAACGGAGTAAATGATATCATACGTATAACCCTGATGTTACCTTCTTCATCATTAAAGTATCCATCTGACATAATAATGATGATAATAATAATAATACACTAACATCGAAAGCTGAAGAGCTACCTACGTTTGCTCTGCGTGCTGATCTGGTGCTATGGTAGAAATGATACACGAAAACAATAATGTTTCGTGAAACGGCACTCTAGGGACGATCATGTCTAAATATTTCATTTGCAGTAACACACCACACAGGACAGCTACAATACCAGGTCGATAGTGTTGCTAGTAGTAAAAATCGAATCATCGTAGTAACATTGTTTATTGGCGTCGATATTTCGCTTACATTCTCAGAAATTCCTCCCTTAAATTGCGGGACGCACGAAGCGTAGCGAATCATTGAGCTTAAAGCAGACATTGCTACCCTTATTAATTTCGCCCTGTTTATTCCCTTTGGTCGACAAATATACATCCTCTGTCAATAAAGTTCGGTGAACAGTCCTGTAACAATAACGTAAATGAACTATGAACTAAAGTTACCTTACGTCCTTCCAGTCATCTCTCATAACTATGCACCGCTGAGTTCTGCATTACACGTTTTGGATACTTTGCACGAAGTCTTCCTTTGGGGCGGTCTTCAAAAGACTAGTCACGTTTCGTAGGATGTCAGGAGTATCGCCAAATATCTTTCATTTCAAAGTTTGAGTCGAGGAAATAGAAAGAAGCCTGACGGATTGATATCCGGCGAGTATGGTCGATGTTGAAATTGCAGCATCCTGTTTTTTCCAGTAACTGTTTGATTATATTGGCTGTGTAAGGCGAACGTTGTCGTAAGCTTCAACATCTGCCATATTAGCCTGATCTCTCTTATTCCTTGCTGTCTGCATTAGACCCTGGTGAGACGTGCTGCCCATTTGGGTGCACCTGAAAATAATATAAATGTCTTTACCACTCTTAGCACTTTATTTATACAGGGTGTTACAAAAAGATACGGCCAAACTTTCAGGAAACATTCCTCAAACAAAAAGAAAGAAAATATGATATTTGGACATGTGTCCGGAAACGCTTAATTTCCATGTTAGAGCTCATTTTAATACTTCTTTCAAATCACATTAATCATGGAATGGAAACACACTCCAACAGAACGTACCAGCGTGACTTCAAACACTTTGTTACAGGAAATGTTCAAAATGTCCTCCGTTAGCGAGGATACATGCATTCGCCCTCCGTCGCATGGAATCCCTGATGCGTTGATGCAGCCCTGGGGAATGGCGTATTGTATCACAGCCGTCCACAATAAGAGCACGAAGAGTCTCTACATTTGGTACCGGGGTTGCGTAGACAAGAGCTTTCAAATGCCCCCATAAATGAAAGTCAAGGGGGTTGAGGTCAGGAGAGCGTGGAGGCCATGGAATTGGTCCGCCTCTACCAATCCATCGGTCATCGAATCAGTTAAGAAGCGTACGAACACGTCGACTGAAAAGTGCAGGAGCTCCATCGTGCATGAACCACATGTTGTGTCGCACTTGTAAAGGCACATGTTCTAGCAGCACAGGTAGAGTATCCCATATGAAATCATGATAACGTGCTCCAGTGTGCGTAGGTGGAAGAACATGAGGCTCAATCAAGACATCACCAACAATACCTGCCCAAACGTTCACAAAAAATCTGTGTTGATGACGTGAATCGAGGAAGTACAGTACATACCAACGAAACAATTGGATATTTTGACTATTGTCTGCACAAATTATTTCAATTTACATTTAAAGAGAAATACTAAAATGAGCTCTAACATGGAAATTAAGCGTTTCCGGTCATATGTCCACATATTTTCTTTCTTTGTGTGTGAGGAATGTTTCCTAAAAGTTTAGCCGTACCTTTTTGTAACGAAGCTTTGCCTTCGAAATTTTACGAAAGTCGAAACGGCAAGGCATAAATAAAGTGCTACGTATGTTCTAGACATTTATATTATCAAATTCTTCCTATTTCTTCAACTCAAACTTGCTTTGAAAGGCAAGAGATTTTACGATATTGCTCACATCAAATGAAACATGACGAGGCTTTTTAATAGCATTCCAGAGGAAGACTTTGTACAGTTTCCAGGAGATGTATCGCAGAGCTCAGCTTTTCATAGTTATGAAGGTCGCACAGTAAACTGTAGTTCACAGTTCATCTACGTTGATATTACACGACCGTTCACCGAACTTTAATGCCAGAGGTTGTAGATCCACACTTCGCGTAAAGACTATAAGATAGAAATATGGCTTGTACAGAGGCAAAAAAGCTTTAGTTTTTCCAGTTCTATCTAGGAGTGGAAGGGGAAGGGAAATGATTCATTGTGGTACGAGGTAACCTCCAGCACGTATCTTGCGGTGGATTCCGGAATTGGTATGTAAATGCTCTTCACATCTTGACGACAGTAATATGCGCGCCATTTTTATTTCGTAGTCTTTCTTCCTATATGGCTGTACATGAAAAGAAAATACCCTCTGTGATGCAAATCTGAAACTATAGAGGGTGTTCGGGAAGTAAGAACGAATTTGAATTTTGCGCCATTTTGTCATTTGAAGGTTGGCACCTTTTTATTATTATTATACATGTTTCCTTTTTGGGATCGTCACCATTACCGCGGTGGACTGGCCGAGCCTTCTAAGGCGCTTTGCTGCGGAGCGCGCCGTTGCTCGCCATCGGGTGTTCGAGTCTTCCCTCGGCTCGGGCATGGATGTTTGTGTTGTCTTTAGCATAAGTTGCTTCAAGTTAGCTTAATTAGTCTGTAAGCCTATGGACTGATGAGCAACGAAATTAAGTCCCTTAGATTTACAAACATTTGAACATTTCATTCGTTGGTATTGGTAGGCTGATAGCTTCTGTGTGGTGAACATTGTTGTTTGATGTTTACTTTCGTCATGGACCTGATGAGAATTAAGCAATGTACTCCAGTGAAAAAAAGTTATTACAAGAATAGTGAAAATTCCACGGCAACCGTCCATGAAGTGCGTGTAATAGTCGGACTTAATGCTCCTCTAACCGAATCGTCAATTTAGAGGTCTGAGACCACGGGCTCTGTTTCAGACGTTAAGGTAACTAACTGAACGATCGACAGAGAACATTGCTGTCGTGCGTGACAAAGTGACCGCGAGCGGCATGAATTCGGTTCGCCGACGAGCTCAGCAATTGAATTTATCACAGAGTTCACTGCATGAAATCCTTCCAAAAGATCTGAAAACGCATATGTACTAGACTGAAGTCGCACAAGAGTTGAAGCCTGCTGAGCATGAAGAGAGACGTGTTGTCGGTAATAGTGGGGGTATTGATTTCCTCAATAACGAACACTGTTTTGGAGTTGTATGTGTCGTAAGGCAATCTGGGCTCTGATAGCACATGTTGTGTACGAGGTGCATTCAAGTTCTAACACCTCAGATTTTTTTTTCTCTCTGCACTGGCTATTGATAAAAACATGAGGATTATTATTAAGGGTGCGGGGTACTTATAAATGCTGGAAAAATCGAAATTTTTTATGACTTTATTGAATTCTGTAGTCAAGGTAATTTTAATTCAATGCCTCTCCTTATGTTTAATACACTTAAAAACAATTCTTATCGATGATGCAGAGTTACCATAATGTTTATCAAGATTCTCTTCAGTCTCCTGAGGTGTTTTACCTTTCACAAAGTGATGTTTAATCGCGATGAAATTGTTTTTCGTCCATTCTTTGACAATTACTCGACTCGCTTGATTCACACAAAGAAATAGACCAATATGGCTGAAACTTGGTGTGCGTTCTTTACAAATCTCGATATGTGCCGGTGGTGCCACGTCTCTGACTTTGTACGGACTTTTCAAACTTCCCCACCCTCCGTCCCATTTTGTGTAACTTTCGAAGCTAGTCGTGCCACTGTGCGTCAGTGTGAAACGGCGGTGTTTGGCGCGATGCGTCGCCCACTGCCGATCACCGATGGCGCAGCTGCGCGCCCGGCTGACGCGAGCGGCCGGAGCCGGAGGCGCGGGTTCGTTTCCCGGCGCGCCTCCGGTCCAAACAGGTTCTGGGCCGGCCGGCTGGCATTCCGGTCGCCTCATACCTGCGCCCTGACTCATTACCCGGGGCGCTCGCTCGCCGCTCAGACCTGTCTCATCGCGGCCACAGCCCGCGCTGGCGGACGCCTCCAGAGACCGCAGCGCGCGGCTGCCGTGGGTGGCCGCTTCAGACACTATGTCATCAAAAGTATCCCGACACCACCCTTTATCACTTTATCTGCGTTGTGCTGCCACTTACTGCCACATACTCCGTATCAGCGACCTTTGTAGTCATTAGACAGCGTGGGGAGCTCCGCGGGACTCACGCGCTACGAACGTGGTCAGGTGATTGGGTGTCACTTGTGTGAGAAGTCGGTACGCAAGATTATCACACTCCTAAACATCTCTAGGTGCACTTTTTCTGATGTGATGGTGAAGTGGTAACGTGAAGGAGTACGAAAGCGACGGCGAGTGTTCATCAGAGACGACTGTATCGTCAGGAGTGCCCCAGGGGAGTGTGATAGGACCGCTATTTTTTTCTATCTATATAAATAATCTGATGGACAAAGTAACTTGTAAGTTGCGGCTGTTTGCTGATGATGCTGTGGTGTATGGGAGGGTGTCATCTATAACTGACTGTAATAGCATACAGGATGGCTTAGACAAAATTTCTAATTGGTGCGAAGAATCGCAACTACCTCTCAATGTAGAAAAATGTAAAGTGATGCGCATGAGTAGGAAAACAATCCTATAATGTTCGAATACAGCATTAGTAGTGAGCTTCTTGATGCTGCCGCGTCGTTCAAATATCTGGGCGTAACATTGCAGAGCGATATGAAATGGAACGAACATGTATGGACAGCCGACTTCGGTTTATTGGGAGAATTTTGGGAAGATGTACTTCACCTGTAAAGGAGACCGCGAATAAAACGCTTGTACATCACGTCTTGAGTATTGCTCAGGTATTTGGGACCCGCAGCAGATCGGTTTGAAGGAAGACATAGAGGCGATTCAGAGGCGAGCAGCTAGATTTGTTACCGGTAGGTTCAACCAATGCGCGAGTGTCACGGAAATGCTCCGGCAACTCAATTGGGGATCGCTGGAGGAAAGACGACGTTCTTTTCGTGAATTTATTTTAAGTAAATTTAGAGGGTCGGAATTTGAAGCTGAGTGTGGTACGATCTTGCTGCCGCCTACTTATATTTCGCGTGGTGATCACAAAGACAAGATAAGAGAAATTAGCGCTCCTTCTGTCAGAGACTGCAAAACATCTGGAAGAGCAATTGAATGGAATGGACAGTGTCTTGAAAGGAAGATACAAGATGAACATTAACAACTGTAAAACAAAGGTAATGGAATGCAATGTCAGAAAATCAGGGGATGCTGAAGGAATTAGATTAGGTAATGAGTCAATAAAAGTAATAGATGAATTTTGTTACTTGGGTAGCAAGATAACTTCTGATGGCCGAAGTAAAGAAGATATAAAATGCAGAATGGCTATGGGAATAAAAGCGTTTCTAAAGAAGCGAAACTTGTTAACATCCAATATTAATTTAAAAATATAAAATGCAGAATGGCTATGGAAATAAAAGCGTTTCTGAAGAAGCGAATCTTGTTAACATCGAACATTAATTTAAATTAATATTGGATGTTAACAAGTTTCGCTTCTTTAGAAACGCTTTTATTTCCATAGCCATTCTGCATTTTATATCTTCTTTACTTCGGCCATCAGAAGTTATCTTGCTACCCAAATAACAAAATTCATCTATTACTTTTATTGACTCATTACCTAATCTAATTCCTTCAGCATCGCCTGCTTTTCTGACATTGCATTCCATTACCTTGACTACAGAATTCAATAAAGTCATAAAAAATTCCGATTTTTCCAGCATTTATAAGTACCCCCGCATCCATAATAATAATCCACATGTTTTTTATCAGTAGCCAGTGCAGAGAGAAAAAAATCTGAGGTGTTAGAACTTGAATGCACCTCGTACATAACATGCGCTATAAGAGCCCAGATTGCCTTACGACACATACAACTCCAAAACAGTGTTCGTTAGGAAGGAAATCAATACCCCCACTATTACCGACAACACGACACCGCCCGAACACGTCATCTTTGCTGTCGCTGCCCAGCTTAGTATCTGGGATGCGCCGTTCATTGGCAAGGGTAACTCCAAGCAATGCATCGAGCAGGTGCGTGCTATACAGCCCACTCGCTGCCCTCAGCTGTGGGCTCCCTTCAGCAGAGGACTCGGGTAGAGCGGTGCGTAGCGCTGGCTGCGTGCTGCGTGCTGCGGCCGGCTGGAATGCACTTTCTCTGGCGACGGGCCTGGAAGTAGGCTCCTGGAAGCGACGCGTGAAGGCCGCCAGCGTCGTAAGGCTGGCTGGCGTCTTCTGCCGGAATCCACTTAAACGTGCCGCTTGCCTAATCACGCGTCCAGCTCCCAGTTCGGCTAGACAATTACTTTCGGGAAAGCCAGAGGTCACTTAGAAAAGAAGTCAGTTTGACGTGTTTATGTAAACTAGGTAAGCCCGGCCACGCTTCGCAGTGCCTCAGACTGGTGTGAAATCGATGGGAAAGTAAATAATTTTCGTGATCATCGACTCACGAGGAAACCATTAACCTGATTTGCACTGCTGGAGTGGGGTGAATGAAAGGAACGGTAAAAACATCTACATACATACTCCGCAATCCACCGTAAGGTCCGTGGCGGAGGGCACACTGTACCACTACTAGGCGTTTCCTTACCTATTCCACTCCCAAATAGAACGAGGAAAACAAGAATGCCTATATGCCTCCGTACGAGTGCTAATTTCTCTTATCTTGTCTTATCATGTAAGTAAGCGACAGGAAGATCGTTCTACACTTAGCTTCAAATTCCGGCCCTCTAAATGTCTTCAAAAGAATTTCTGGAAAGGAACGTCGTCTTTCCTCCAGCGACCCCCATTTGTGTTGCCGGAGCATTTCCGTGACACCCGCGCATTGGTCGAATCTACCAGTAAAGAACCCAGCTGCTCGCGTCTGAACTGCTTCTATGTTCAAAATGGTCATATGTTTGTTAAGCTTATGCGACTTACCTGCGGGGTCATCAGTCCCTAAACTTACAAACTACTTATGAACTACTTTATACTAAAGACAGCACAATCATCCATGCCCGAGGGGGGATTCGAACCCCCGACGGAGATGCTTCTATGTCTCGCTTTAAACTGATCTGCTGCGGGTCCCAAATATCAAAATGTTCAAATATCTGTAAATCTATCGGGCCAAACTGCGTGGTCATCAGTCCGTAGCTTACAAACTACTTAAATCTAGGTAAACTAACCTACGGACAAACACACACATCCATGCCCCAGGGAGGACTCGAACCTCCAGAGCGAGCAACCGCGCGCTCCGCAGCGAGGTGCTTTAGACCGCTCGGCTACTCCACCGCGGCAGGTCCCAAATATGGTCGTACACGTTTTACACGTGGTCTCCTTTACAGAGGAAGTACATCTGCCCAAAAGTCTCCCAATAAACCGAAGTCGAATGTCCGCCTTACAACTGTCCTTATATGTTCGTTCCATTTCATATCGCTCTGCAATGTTACGCCTAGATATTTGAACGACGCGAGTGCATCAAGAAGCTCACTACTAATGGTGTATTCGAACATTATTGAATTGTTTTTCCTACTCAAGTGCATCACCTTACATTTGTCTATAGCCCTAGCTGGTATTCTTCGCACCAAGTAGAAATATTGTCTAAGTTCAAATGTTCAAATGTTTGTATAGTCTATGGGACTTAACTACGAGGTCATCAGTCCCTAAACTTACAAACTACTTATGAACTACTTACGAACTAGGACGGCACAAATATCCATGCCCGAAGGGGGATTCAAACCCCCGACCGTAGTGGCCGTGCAGACCGTGACTGGAGCGCCTTAGTCCCCTCGGCCACCGCAGCCGGCTATTGTCTAAGTCATCCTGTATGCTATGACAGACAGTTAAGACGAGACTCTCCCATACACCACAGCATCATCAGCAAACAACCACAAATTATACGTTTCTCTGTCCATCGGATCATTGATATACCGGGTGATCAAAAAGTCAGTATAAATTTGAAAACTTAATAAATTACGGTATAATGTAGAGGTAAAAACTGACACACATGCTTGGAATAACATGCGCTTTTATTAGGGGGAAAATGTAACTGTAGCGAAACCTTCTGCCATGCACTTCAATGTGGCTAACAGACTATTTATGTAGATGTAGAATCCGGCTACAAACAAGCTGATATTACGAAGAATTACAACGGCGGGAGAGCCTACGAAGACACAATGCTGATTTCTTCATCCACTTAATGCGAAACAAAACTAGCTCTTTACTCACACGAATGATGAGTGCTATCGAGAAAGGTCCTCAAATCGATTACGTATTTCTTGATTTCCAGAAGGCTTCTGATACGGTACCTCACTAACGGCTTTTAATCAAATTGCGTGGTTATGGTATATCGCCCCACATTTGCGAATGGATCGGGGATTTCCTGTCAGAGAGGACACAGTTTGTAGTAATCGATGGTAAGGCATCGACAACAACAGAGGTAATATCGTGCGCTCCACAGGGTAGTGTTATTGGTCTTCTGCTGTTCCTTATTTACATAAATGATTTAGGGGGAAATTAAGTAGCTCTCTTAGGTTGTTTGCAGATGACGACGTCATTTACCGTCTAGTAAAAGCATCTGAAGATCAAAAACAACTGTAGAACGATCTGAATAAGACATCACTATGGTGAAAAAATTGGCAACTGACTCTAAATAATTAGAAGTGAAAAGTCTTCCACATGAGTAAGAAAAGAAAACCGTTAAACTTTGTTTACAAGATAAATCAATCAAAAGTGAAGGCCGTAAACTCCATAAAATTCCTAAGAATTACTATTACTTCAGACTTAAACTGGAAAGAACACGTAGATAATGTCGTGGGAAAGGCGAAAGAGACTGCGTTTTATTGGCAGAACCCTTAAAACGTGCAACAGAACTACAAAAGAAACTGCATACACTACGCTTGTCCGTCCATTTTTGGAGTATTGCTGTCCACCTTATCAGGTGGGTTTGACATCGAAAGAGTCCAAAGAAGGGCAGCTCGTTTCGTATTGTCACGAGACAGGGGAGACAGCATTACGGAAATGACACAGGATCTGGGATGGGAACCATTACAACAACGGCGCTTATCGCTACGGCGTGGCCTGCTTACGAAACTCCAATCGCCAACATTCTCCTCCGAATGCGAAAATATATCGTTGACTCCCATTTACACAGGTAGAAAAGATCATCAGAATAAAATACGAGAGATCAGAGCTCGAATGGAGAGAGCCAGGTGTTCTTTCTTCCCGCGCGCTATTCGAGAATGGAATGGGAGATAAATAGTACAAAGGTGGTTCGATGAACCCTCTACCAGGCAGTTAAATGTCATTTGCAGAGTCAGCGTTGTAGATGTAGATGTCTCATGGGCCTGTCTTTCAATCACACGATCTTGTTGGAAAGCGTCATCTCGCTAGCAAATCTGGCTGTTGCATCTGCGGTCCTTGTTGCCTTTTGGACGGTGTGTCCTGCACGAGCCTTCCCGCCATTAGTTTCGCTGGTGCTGACTAGTGCTCTGACACTCGGCCAGCCCGCCCGCCGCTGGTGCTGGTGGCGGCTGCAGCCGGGCGCCGGCTTTCCCTGGCGTGGTGCTCCTCCTCCTCCAGCGCTTCTGGGAACAGTGACAGGCCAGAACGAGACGCTTTGTTCCTCGCCGTGGCGTGCCCTGCGCGCCGGCGCCGCAGAACGCATTCGGCATTGAATGGAGCATCCTCGACGCTGAGCGGCGAGGATTCACCATCGGACATTTGTCCTCACTTGTCCGTCCACCATTTTCGAGACAGTTGTTGTTGTGGTCTTCAGTCCGCAGACTGGTTTCATGCAGCTCTCCACGCTACCCTGCCTGTCCAAGACTCTTCAACTGAGAATACGTACGGCAACCTACATTTTTTTTTTTTTCAATTTTGATTTTCTTGATGACGACACCCTCCTGAGTAGTCCCCGCCCGGAGATCCCAATGGGGAACTATTCTAACTGTGGAATATTTTACTCAAGAAGCGGCCATCATCATACCGGGTGATCAAAAAGTGAGTATAAATTTGAAAACTTAATAAATCACGGAATAATGTAGATAGAGAGCTAAAAATTGACACGCGTTCTTGGAAGAACATGGGATTTCATTAGAACGAAAAAGAAAAAGTATTGTTAGACGCGTCGAAGATATCTTGACCGCTTCGTTTGGTGACGATCGTGTGCTCAGCCGCCACTTTCGTCATGCTTGGCCTCCCTGGTCCCCAGACCGCAGTCCGTGCGATTATTGGGGATACCTGAAGTCGCAAGTGTATCGTGATCGGCCGACATCTCTAGGGATGCTGAAAGACAACATCCGACGCCAATGCCTCACCATAACTTCGGTCATTCTGTACAGCGCTGTTCACAACATTATTCCTCGACTGCAGCTATTGTTAAGGAATTATGGTGAACATAATAAGACATTTATTATAAAAAAAACATCATCGTTGCTCTGCCTTAATTTGTCATGCTAATTATTGCTTTTCTGGTCAGATGAAGCGCCCTCTGTCGGACAGTTTTTTTGTTATAATAAAATCCCATGTCATTCCAGGCATGTGTGTCAATTTTTACCTCTATATCTACATAATTTCGTGATTTATTAACTTTTCAAATTTATACTGACTTTTTCATCATCCGACATACATACCCAGGGGAGGACTCGAACCTCCGACGACGAGCAACCGCGCACTCTGCACCAAGGCCCCTTATAACGCTCGGCCATTTCACCGTGACTATTTTGTTCAAACTCGTTGATGGAAGTGCCGAGTGTCTTTTTACAATTTTTTTAAAGGATTTCTTCAAATATAGTAGGTTCGAATTCGCTATTAACTGCTGTGGTTTCGGTCTGATTTATTTCTTCTTCGAATTTTTCTTCCGAAAGCAGAACAGAAGTAGTTCAGTGGATAGCATAGTGTCATTGAGGCTGCATAGAAAAAGCAGGTACAATTTGATCAGTATAATTTTCTCCATGATAAATGTTAGTACATCTACTATCCTCCGCCGCGGTGGAGTGGTCGAGCGTTCTAAGGCGCCTAGCGGCGAAGCGCACCGCTGTTCGCCGTTGAAAGCTCGAGTTCTCCCTCTGGCATGGGTCTATTTGTTGTCCTTAGCATAGGTGAGTTTACCTAGTTTGTAAGCCTAGGGGCTGATGGCCAGAATAGTTAAGTTCATTAGATTTACAAACATTTTACTATCCTCCAAGTGGCGTCTGCCCTAAAAATTAACGTAGTCTTTGCGAGCGTAGTAATTTTCTTTCCAGCAGTGTACTACATACAGATGGTGCAAAGAATGAAAATGGCACCAGATGTGCATTTGAGGAAGAAATGTCTATTTTGCTGGCTGAGCTAGTGGCTAGTAGTCATTTTACATGTAGAAGCACGAGAAACGTAGGGTACGAATACAGCAACGTGAAAAGGAGACATAAGGCATCTTGCTGTGCAGGGGGAAGTCTACATCTACATGGGATACTCTGCAAATCACATTTAAGTGCCTGGCAGAGGCTTCATCAAACCACTTTTACATTATTTATCTCCCATTCCATTCTCGAATAGCGCGCTGGAAGAAAGAACACCTGTCTCTCTGCGTTCGAGCTCTGATTTCTTGTATTTTATTCTGATGGTCATTTCTACCTATGTAGCCTAGGTGGGAGTCAACAATATTTTTCGCATTCGGAGGCGAATGTCGGCGATTGGAGTTTCGTAAGCAGGTCACGCCGTAACGATAAGCGCCGTTGTTATAATGATTCCCAACCCAGACACTGTATCATTTCCGTAACGCTGTCTCCCCTGTGTCGTGACAATACAAAACGAGCTACCCTTCTTTGGACTCTTTCGGTGTCCTCCGTCAAACCCACCTGATAAGGATCCCACACTGGGCTCCAATACTCCAAAAACGGGCGGACAAGCGTAGTGTATGCAGTTTCTTTTGTAGTTCTGTTGCATCTTTTAAGGGTTCTGCCAATAAAACGCAGTCTCTGGTTCGTCTTTGCTATCTACGTGTTCTTTCCAGTTTAAGTTTGAAGTAATAGCAATTCCTAGGTATTTTGTGGAGATTACGGCCTTCATATTCGATTGATTTATCTTGTAGACTATTTAGAGTCGATTGCCAATTTTTACACCATAGTGATATCTTATTTAGGTCGTTCTGCAGTTGGTTTTGATCTTCAGATGATTTTACTAGACGGTAAATGACGGCGTCATCTGCAAGCAACCCAAGAGAGGTACCTAGATTTTCTCCCAAATCGTTTATGTAGATAAGGTACAGCAGATGACCAATAACACTACCCTGTGGAACGCCCGATATCACCTCTGTTTTAGTCGATGCCTTACCATCGATTACTACAAACTGTGTCCTCTCTGACAGGAAGGGTCGCGAAACTTGTTCGGAATTGGACAGACTGCCATCTAGCAGGACACGGTGGGGAGATTTAAGAGGGACAGAAGCGCGGAGTGTGTAGCACGTCACGGGAACCAGGCGCGAGCGGGAAGCGACGCAGCCGGCCGTACGTTTTGATATGACGGAGGAGTCGGCCGGTACCGCCTCGCGGATCGCCGCCAGGCCGCTGCCGCTTACGCAACGCGTATTTACATACACAGCACCGGTCCGACCGGGCCCACGCCCTGCCCGGGTTCTGAGGCAGCACTCGCAACCACACCACATGGGCATCGGATTTTACAATTTTTTTTATATAACATTTTAAACATGGCTACAATTCAGCAACGGTGGAACAGGATCCAAAAGTCAACACAGTTTCAGCCGACCAGTTGCATAAAATGGTTTACATGTATAAACCTTTACCTAGGTTTCGGCAATTTTGCCTTCTTCAGAAGTTTCCAAATGATAAGTCAAGATCGCAAACTACAAATTTATTAAGTGACGACCGGTTTCGGTCATATAAAAAAATGTTCAAATATTTGTTAAGCTTATGGGACTTAACTACGGGGTCAGCAGTCCCTAAACTTACAAACTACTTATGAACTACTTACGAACTAGGACGGCACAAATATCCATGCCCGAGGGGGGATTCGAACCCCCGACCGTAGTGGCCGTGCAGACCGTGACTGGAGCGCCTCAGTCCCCGTGGCCACCGCGGCCGGCTCTATATATATATATATATATATATATATATATATATATATATATATATATATATATATATATATATATATAATAATCTGGTCATCTTGTTAAAAAATTGGATATAAAATAAGAAGTGCAACATTGCGTCACTTAATAAATTGGTACTTTGCGATCTTGGCTTATCATTTGGAAACTATAAAACGAAACGATCGCCTCCACACCAGACGATGTCAGGTAATCTTCAGAAGTATACACAAAGCTCACATTAAAAAAGTTGTTAAGTAAAATGTGGCTGACTCCATGTCAATAGATTAAAAAGTAAAATTTAAAAACAATGTCACGTCATAAAATTGTGGAGCCCGTCCACACACAGATCGAGTGAGCACTGCTCCACAATTTTATGATGTGACATTGTTTTTAAATTTTACTTTTTAATCTATTGACATGGAGTCAGCCACATTTTATTTAACAACTGTTTTAATGTGAGCTTTGTGTATACTTCTGAAGAAGGCAAAATTAATTTTGCCGTAACCTAGGTAAAGGTTTATACATGTAAACCATTTTATGCAACTGGTCGGCTGAAACTGTGTCGACTTTTGGTTTTTTTTATATACTTATGATTCTTGAAGTTCAGGATTTAAATAACAATCACCCAAAGCCATTCGTTGTAATTGACGGTAAGTCATCGAGTAAAACAGAAGTGATGTCTGGCGTTCCCCAGGGAAGTGTTATAGGGCCCCTACTCTTCCTTGTGTTTATAAAAGATTTAGGAGACAATCTGAATAGCTCCCCTAGACTGTTCGCGGATGATGCTGTCGATTATCGGTTAGTGAAGTCAACGGAGGAGCAAAAGCAACTGCAAAGCGATTTAGACAAAATTTGTACATGGTGCGAAATTTGGCAATTGGCATTAAAAAAAGAAAAGTGTGAAGTATTACACAAGACCACTAAAAGAAATCCGCTGAACTTAAATTACCTTAAGGTCGTAAATTCTACCAAATACGTACGAGTTACAATTACGAACAACTTAGACTGGAGAGAACACACAGAAAATATTGTGTGGAAGGCGAACCAAAGGTTACGTTTCATTGGCAGAACTCTTCGAAGATACACCAGCTCCACCAAAGAGATTGCCTACATCACACTTGTGTTCTATATATATCGCTCTTGTGAAACACCACTTGCCCTTTATTCACATGAAGTGTAAAATGCCATCGACAAGGGATCTCAAATCGATACCATATTTCTGGATTTCCGGAAGGCTTTTGACACTGTACCCCACAAGCGGTTTCGAATGAAATTGCGTGCTTATGGAAAATCTCCCCAATTGTGCGATTGGATTCTCGATTTCCTATCAGAAAGGACACAGTTAGTTGTAAGTGACGGTAAGTCATCGAGTAAAACAGAAGTGATATCTGGCGTTCCACAGGGAAGCGTTAAAGGTCCCATACTCTTTCTTGTGTTTATAAACGATTTAGGAGAGAATGGGATCAGCTCCCTTAGACTGTCAACAGAGGATCAAAAGCAACTGCAAAGCGATTTAAAGAAAATTTCTACATGGTGCGAAAATTGGCAATTGACACTGAATAAAGAAAAGTGTGAAGTAATACACACGAGCACTAACAGAAATCAGCTGAACTTCAATTACGCCATAAATTAGTCAAACCTTAAGGTCGTAAATTCTACCCAGTACCTAGGAGTTACAATTACGAACAATCGTTTTTCGTGTTTCTTTGTGAGCCACTGTCAACATCCTGGGAACCCACCTGTCACAAACCTTTCTTAACGCCAACACTTTCAGTATTCTGCAAACAGTTCCTTTCCCTATCGCAACGTAGCGTGACAATTCGTTCACTGTGATGCGTCTGTCAGCAGTCGCCAATTCGTAAACTCTCTGCACATTGTCTGCAGTGCGTGCAGTACGAGACCTGCCGCTGCGAGGACGATCCTCATCCTCCGCCTTCATCACGTAACCTGCTTGCCCACTGACTAACTGCGCTGCGATCGACAGCAGCATCGCCATACACCTTTTTCAACCTCTTGTGGGTGTTTCCCACTGTCTCAATTTCACAGCACAGGAATTCAATGTTGCGTTGCGTTGCGTTGACGAACGTCAGGTGTAGCAGCCATGCTGTGACGGCACCACTCGCGGGAACAAGTTGAACTAACAAGGAAAGTACTTGCGTCTTGTGACATTTGTGTGGTGAAGCGTCAGATTGAGCGGTGATAGATGATCACTCCTGCTAAAGTATTGCGATTGGTTGAGATGTAGTTACGAAGAACCATTCTTCATGAAAATGGTATTAGTGTAGAAGATGTATCATTCGCATGCTTTCTCGTATCTCTTATAGTACAGAAATATGGTACAGATACTGTTGTAACACTAACACGTAATTATGATAATAGGGATGATAATGACGAACAACTCATTGCTAGTGGTATTGCTACGGTAAGTGCGGGAAGAGGCGATGGAAGCAGTGGCAGTGAATACCAACAGTCTTCCGAGAAGAAGGTTAAAGTTGCAACTATCATCACGGCTTTTGATGACAATACGCTAGAGAACGTGTAAGATGATTATTACATAAGCTATAGTTCAGATATCTGCATTACGTATGGCGTCTACAATTACATCTACAGTGCTATCTAGAGCATGATTGCAAAGTTATGCATAAAAACGACACCCACCAGCACATTGAGGTGTACGTAGAGATACTGTAGCTAAACCTTCATACATATATGTTTGTTCGAGCCCAAGTACTTTCCTTGTAAGTTTGAAAACAAGCGGGAATGATGTATCTACACACTGTAAAACTTTCAAACATGCAGAACGAAAACTGTATTTTTTTTAAAGATAGTGTGCATTTCTTTTGGAGTGACCCTCGTACAAGTCTCACCTTCGCCTCTGAACATCTTGGCACGCCTCTTTCGTATTGCTGGAAACTGCCTGCTTGCTTTATTCATTCCAGATAGGTCACACATCGCTTCACAGATCGCTGGGACTCATGGTTTGCCAATGAAGCTCTCTGTCACTCGGTTCGAGCTTTCTGTTTGTATGGAAGATTCGAGTTCGAAACACGTGCTCGGACTGGGTACGAGTAAAAGGATCGTCTTACAAGGCCGTCGAGCCGGCGCGCATACATCTCATTGTGTTCCGCTGATTCCGTAATCGGCCGCACTGTTCATCCAAACGCGTTTTCTTCCTTGAAACGTGACTCACAGTCGATGTGAGATCCTTATCCCATGACAGCGGGACGTGCGAAGCGTGCGATCGTATCGCCGATCGCAAAAAAGAAACACTGAGGACTGCGCCTGCGGATCTTCCCTTTCTCCGTCCATTCAGCTACGTTTTTCGGCAGCGAGGCCGTAACATGAGTACATCTACACCTACATGGGGTACCCTGTAAATCACATTTAAGTGCCTGGAAGAGGGTTCATCGCACCACCTTTATACTGGAATGAAACTTTCACTCTGCAGCGGAGTGTGCGCTGATATGAAACTTCTTGGCAGATTAAAGAAGAATGAAGAATGTGCATCACGTTTCGCTGTATATAACCTCTTTGCTATTATAGTGTCGCTGGTCTTCTGTCCGAATTTTATATAAGCTGTCGTCGTTCAACCGCTGTATCTTCCACCCTCTTATAGCTATGGGCACGGAACTGCTTGTGGTGTACAACTGGAGACTTTGTACCACAACAACACAGAGAGATCTTTCGTCTCCATTGTGTAATTTTTGCTGAAGAGCAAAATATTGACGCACATATGTAGAATTTTATATAAGTCGGTAACTTTTAACTCCCGTTATGTTCCACCCCCTTATCGTTATCTACCCTCTACCACCATAGTGCACAATGGGAGACTGATACCTAGTACCACATAGAAACACTATTCGTTTGCGATGTGTAGTTTTGGCTGCAGATTGAAATATAAGCACAAACACCTCAATTTTTATATACTGAGTGATCAAACAGTCAGTATACATTTGAAACTTAATAAATCACGGGATAATGTGGATAGAGAGGTAAAAATTGACACACATGCTTGGAATGACATGGGGTTTTATTAGAACAAAACAAAAAAAAGTATTGTTAGATGCGTGAAAGATCTCTTGCGCGCGTCGTTTGGTGATGATCGTGTGCTCAGCCGCCACTTATGCTTGGTCTCCCAGGTCCCCAGACCTCAGCCCGTGCGATTATTGTCTTTGGGGTTACCTGTAGTCGCAAGTGTATCGTGATCGACCGACATCTCTAGGGATGCTGAAAGACAACATCCGACGCCAATGCCTCACCGTAACTCCAGACATGTTTTACAGTGCTGTTCACAATATTATTCCTCGACTACAGCTATTGTTGAGGAATGATGGTTAACATACTGAGCATTTCCTGTAAAGAACATCATCTTTGCTTTGTCTTAATTTGTTATGCCAATTATTGGTTTTCTGATCAGATGACGCGCCATCTGTCACACATTTTTTGAACTTTAGTTATTGTTTGTACGTGTTGCATACAAATTTATAGTTTGGTTCCAATCTTTATGAAATTTTGTACACGTATGCTTCAATCCGTCAGGACGGTCACCGTAAGTGTAAGAATAATGTACGATACATAGTTCACGAGATATGACGTCATAAACAATGAGATGCGCAGAAAACTTCTGCATTTAGCGACAATTATGCTCATTCTCTCCTAAACCACCGGACCGATTTCAACAAAATTTGGTACACACATTCCTTACCGTTAGGTACAATTGCTGCAGGGTTAAGAATCATATACGACACATGATTCAGAAGATATGACGTCATAAACAATAGGATTTGCAAGAAACTGCCACATAATGCGGCGAGCCTTTATAAATACGCTAAACGAGAATGAGAGTACTTAGCGACTTGCAACAAATTTTATACATAATTTCAAACTTTTATTAAACTTTCTCTCGCTGACAACCGCAGCAAAATGATGAAAGGAAAAAAGTTTCTCGCCTCCTACTATTCCGCTGTTTATTGAGTAAAACTACGGGATTGGGTATGACGTTACAATTTATAATTTGTACACTACAAATTGTAGCCGCAGGAAATTTTACAGACAGTATACATGCATATAGTTGAGTGTACCTTCTAAGATGTATCACAGTACGACAGGTACTTTATGAGATAAAAAAGGTAAAGCAGTCAACACTCCGAAGATTGGTTTGAACACCACAGTGCTTCACTAGGCATGGTCCTGTTTGGAGGTAGTATGCCGTTGCCTTCCTCCGACCTTCGAACTGACTCACCCAGCCAGTTATAGGGAGACCTACAATTTAACGTGGGTTCCGAACCACGGTGCTACTCGGTATTTTTCACATGAGCAATACTGTCAGAGGTGAAAGAAGTGGAAATGACAGATAAATATCCTAGGACCTGGCGGGGATCAAACTCGCGACCTTTGGATTTGTAGTCTGCCACTCTACCACTACGCAACCGAGGCGTGAGTACATAAACAGTAATGTTCGTGGAAAACCGCCCCTTCACGCACCAAGTTTTAATCTATTACTTCTTTACTACTAATTGTATTCCCAAGAGATTTTACAGACATACAGCCTTTATACAAATAAATATATACATGAAAAATGGCAGGAATAAATAAATAAATACCCGGGCAACGTCGGGTTTTCAGCTAGTTCCTAATAAAACCCGATGTCATTCCAAGCATGTGTGTCAATTTTTACCTCTCTATGTACATTATTCCGTCATTTATTATTTTTTTCAAATTTTTTTTATTTTTTTATTTATTTTTTTATGGGACTTAACTACGGGGTCATCAGTCTCTAAACTTACAAACTACTTATGAACTAGTTAAGACTAAGGACGGCACAAATATCCATGCCCGAGGGGAGATTCGAACCCCCGACCGTAGTGGCAGTGCAGACCGTGACTGGAGCGCCTCAGTCCCCTCGGCCACCGCAGCCGGCTTTCAAATTTATACTGACTTTTTGATCAGTCGGTATATTAAGATTACCTAATGTAATTCTTCATCATCGCCTGATTCAATTACCGGAACCCATGTTTTGTTAATATTCATCTATTCCATTTTTATGTAAAGGCTCATGAACCTCTAGAATCGTGGTGATGCAACGTGAGCATTTGAAAAGTCAGTACTTCACGGACTAATGTAAGTAGAGAGGTGAGAAGTGTTTTTTAGCGATTGACGTAGGGCGCCCTAAAAATGAAAGCAATGAGAGGTGTGGGGCGTCGTCCGGCCTTACGTAACTGCGAGGGAGTGGCCGCCCAACTGCAGCAGTGGTCGCTGGCCGACTCCTGCTAGCTCTGGGGCTCGCCTGTCTCAGCCCACTGCTCCCCCGTCGGCTTGAGGGCTGAGAGAAAGTTTGTAGACATTTATAATCGTCACGTCCAGCTCACTAAAATACCTTGGACCAATCTTCGACTGGCAGCTAACGTGGAATCCTCACGTATAACAGAAATCCCACGGGCCGAACATGGGGACTGCACCCCTCCACTGTCCATGACACGTACACAGCCTGAACCCGCCCATCGCGTGTTATGGATATCAGCCCCACCAAAATCCTAGAAATCGCTCGAGAGCCATGCACTCCCCCTCGCCTTCTCCCTCCAGGATCCTGTACCAACTAATCGAATTTCCAGCTGTCCTCCAACACACTGTAAGGTTTTACTAAAGCAATTCCAAACTTAAGAGAATTTTATCCATTATGGATGTTGAAGAGCTCCGTGACTGTTCCTTATAGGTTGTGCAAATAAAATCCGCTACCAGTCACAATTATCGGTGGTTTATAAAAACGCTACCGGTTTCGGGCTTGTGGCCACCTTCAGGTGTTTACATTCAGTGTTGTTGACTGTTTAAAGAAAACGTAAATTACATTTTGCTTATCATACAGATATACATACATAAGTATCATATAGATATACATATACATAAAACAAGTATGGTATGTGGTGGAGAGATTTGTGTTAAGGCTATAAGTGTACTCACATATAAGTAGGGTATCCAATTCGTGTTCGTTCATTTCGTGTTAAGGGTTAACATTGTCGATATAGGGCGGTACGACTTCCCTTAAGGCCGAGGCTTCGAAAACTAGTCATGATGATAGCCAACCACCGAAATGGAAACAGTACATGAAAAATAAGAAGATAAAGGCAGCGAGAGTTTCTTTGCTTCTTTCTTGTTCAAATGTTTGCAGAGTTTATGGGACTTAACTATGGGATCATCAGTCCCTAAACTTACAGACTACTTATGAACTAGCTAATACTAAAGACGGCACAAATATTCATGCCCGAGGGGGGATTCGAACTCCCGACCGTAGTGGCCGTGCAGAACGTGACTGGCGCGCCGCAGACCGCTCGGTCGCTGCGGCCGGGTTTATTTTCTTGCTTCCAATAATGTATCTTCTTAAATATTTTAAATTCCGTTGTAAATGTCACCTGCATCCGTGTCATATCCGCATCTCTCCATCGTGAACAAAAGAAGTAGCACAGTGACAACATTACGCATCTGCGCGCTCGGGAACGCAGAAAGTAGTCTTGTGTAGTTCGCGAACGAACTAGTTTGGAATAGCGCTGCCACTAGTTCGCAGGCCGCGGTGGAGTAGCCGAGCGGTCTAAAGCGTCTCGCTGCGGAACGCGCGGTTGCTCGCCGTGGAGGTTCGAGTCCTCCTGGGGCATGGGTGTGTGTGTTTGTCCTTTGGTTAGTTTACCTAGGTTTAAGTATTTTGTAAGCTACGGACTGATGCCCACGCAGTTTGGTCCGCTAGAATTACAAACATTTTTGAACTAGTTCGCAGATCCCTCGCCTGTTAGTTCGTCCGCTCGTTTTCCGAAGACTGACGGGTAACAGCGAGAGGACGGGAGAGCGCGCAGAATCGTGTGATTCCCTCTTGCCAGTTGCCGTCATTTCGAGCTGAGATGCAGCTTAGGTGTAGTTTTAGTAGCTGTAGCATAAGCAAAAAAAAAAAAAAAAAAAAAAAAAAAAAAAAAAAAAAAACGGTGTGATTGTCAATATGTAAAATACCGTTTCGGCCACTGAACAGAGAGGATGGGTGGAGGCTACCGGCGTTCTGGCTGCCCGCAGTCTCTCTCTCTTAGATAAGAATGTTTGTTAAGCTTCTGGGACTTAACTACGGGGTCATCAGTCCCTAAACTTACAAACTACAACTAGCTTATCCTAAGGACGGCACAAATATCCATGCCCGAGGGGGGATTCGAAGTCCCGGTCATAGTGGCCGTGAAGACCGTGAGACCGTGACTGAAGCGCCGCAGTCCCCTCGACAACCGCGGCCGGCCATAAGCCAAATCGAGCGGACGAACTGAAAAGAGCGACCTACTTCGCGGCCGAGCTGCGAACTAAAATGAGAGCTACCGGTCGCAAACTAAGATATGCGCGATAGCTCGCGAACTAAAATATGCGCGATAGGTCGCGAACGAAAATATGCGCGATAGGTCGCGAACGAAAATATGCGCGATAGATCGCGAACTATTATGCGCAAGTCTAGCAGAAAGCTCACTACTGGGCGTCGAGTGTAGGTCGACGGAGAGCCAGGGAGGTTGTCGGCTCGAGCGGTCTGGACGGTCCCGATCGGAGGCGATGCGCGTCGCGTGAGTGTGGGAGGCGTTCGACCAGCGCTGGCCGCCGCGTTAACGCCGGCAGCTCGGCGGTGATGGCGGCATAAATTACGTGACTCATTCGGAACGGGTTCCAGACTCGCCCCCGGAGCAGCGGCGGCAGCGCAAAAACCAGACCGCGCGGCGGAGCGCGCCGCCGCGAAACCGCGTTTCACGCTCGGCCGCAGCCGGGGAACCACCGGCCAGCGCCAGCGCGAGCGTCAACGTAAACGTAAACGCAACGCGAGCGCGGCCGATGGCAGACGGGACGGCGGCGCCGGCCCGCTCGCTAATCCTCCCGCCAGCCCAGAACTGGATCCCCAACCCGGAACCTCGCCTTTTGCAAACGCACGTCTCGCAAGCGTTAAAGCCGCGGCTGCGCCAGGGACTCGAAAGCTGATCAGCCCGTGGTCAGATCGTGTGCCTTAACACGTTCGCTGCGGTCACCAGTGTGGGCCACTAACGCTCTAGGCGGACGCCTGTAAGCGCATGTGCGCCAAAAGCCGAAATCAGACCCCTGCGAAACCTCTAGTATTGAAAGCGAATATAACGTCTGCAAAAGAGGTTGTGCTAAGTGGCATGCCGATTATGTGATAAATGCTGCAAGGTCTCTGACTTATAAGCGTCATAGGCATTTATTACAAACAATTCTAACAACGCCTCTAATTTATTGATTTTTTTGCAAACTGGGAAGAAAATTAAATTCGAACAAGCGATATATCCGCTTCATTGACAAAGAATTATTCTGAAAACACCAAAAGGTTTATCAAATGGAGAAAAATAAACACATCTCATCTGCAATGTGTGGTGCTACGGAAACCTAATCCCATATAACAAATTTGCAAGGTGTATAGGCGATGTTTTTGTAGCAAACCACTAAAGACGAAATCACACAACTGCAGACAGGAAGATGTTAGGTGATGTTTTTTGGTGGCCTGTACTAACACGAGTGCTCAGCCAAACTAACTAAACTGAGTACTCAGCTAGCGCGCCGCTTACAAGCGTCGGCAGCTCTGGAGTGATGATCGCGGAAACACTTATAAGCGTCAGCCGCAGCGAACGTGTTAATTGAAAAGAAAGGTGCAGATATGTTACGGGACGATCAGTTCGCTTTAGGAGAGGAAAAGCATCAGAGAGGCACGATACAGTACGAAACTCTGTCGAACCCTAGCATGTACGAATAAGAAGATAGCATGAACCTAGGAGCCCCCATATCAGCTGGTCTCTAGATCTCTTTTACGAACAGATATGCGGTTGATACTACGCTACACTTCATGATCAACATTCATTCATCCGTATTACATTTTCCGTATCCAGAAATGTCACAGAACTCTGACAATAAAGTTGCGTGAATAGTCCTGTAACATAACGAAGATCAACTATGAACTACTGTCCTTCGAAATAGCCACCTCCAATATCTGTGCACTGCTGATATCTGCGATACGTGTCCTGGAAAATTTGCACCAAATCTTCGTTTGGGGTGGTGTTCAAAAGCCTCAAATCTGTTTTCAAAGCTAGTTTGAGTCGAGGGAATAGGAAGAAGTCTGGAGGATTGAGACGCAGGGAGTACGGTGGATGTTCTAGTTACACGACAAGGCTCGTCCACACACAGCCAGTATCGTCAAACAGTTCCTGGCAAAGACGGGGTGATGCAACATGAACTAGTTTTGTGTAGTTTGTGAACGAACTAGTTCGGGAGAGTGCTCCCACAGTCGAACTACGCGAACTAGTTCGCAGATCCCTCGCCTCTTAGTTCGTCCGCTCCTTTTCCGAAGACTGACGGGGAACAGCGAGAGGACGCGAGTTACCTTCGAGATGAGATGCAGCTCAGCTGTAGTTTCATAGTTCACTGTCACAAGAAATCCATTTTAAAAATAAAGTACTAGGAGTACTCTGTATGCAAAGTAGTTGAATACCATTGTAAAACCCATCCGGGTAAATATCTGCATTATTTGCTTAAGTATTTGATGTCAAATTGCCCAAAATATGGGTAATAGCACACGCTTTGACAACACTGATTCATTATATAAAAAACTGTCATAAAAAAGAGCTCTTTTAGTAGCGGTAGCAAAAGCCAAAAAGAGCGGACGAACTAGAAAGAGCGGGCGAACTAGGAGGAGCGGGCGAACTAGGAGCAGCGGACGAACTAGGAGCAGCGGGCGAACTAGAAGGAGCGGGCGATTATGCCAAACGTATCTCGCTACATAGTTCGTTGGATTCTTTTACCAAGACCGACGGGAAATAGCGAAAGGGCGCGTAGCAGAATTAAAAATCACGTGTTTGCCTTCTGCTGATAAGTCATTTCGAGGTGAGCGTCTGCCTTCTAGATTAAATAGTTCAGTGCTACAAAATTTCTGTTTTGAACTTTAAGGACAGATGTGAGTAAGGCGGACAGCCGACTTCGGTTTATTGGGAGAATTTTGGGAAGGTGTACTTCACCTGTAAAGGAGACCGCGTATAAAACGCTCGTACGACCACGTCTTGAACATTGCTCAAGTGTTTGGGACCCGCAGTAGATCAGTTTAAAGGAAGACATAGAGGCAGTTCAGAGGCAAGCAGCTAGGTTTGTTACTGGTAGGTTCGCCCAATGCGCGAGTGTCACGCAAATGCTCCGGCAACTCAATTGGGGATCGCTGGTGGAAAGACGACGTTCTTTTCGTGAATTTCTGTTGAGGAAATGTAGAGGGCCGGAATTTGAAGCTGAGTGTAGTACGATCTTTCTGCCGCCTACTTACATTTCGCGTGGTGATCACAAAGACAAGAGAAATTGGGGCTCGTACGGAGGCATATAGGCATTCTTTTTTTCCTCGTTCTATTTGGGAGTGGAATAGGAAAGAAAACGCCTGGTAGTGGTACAGTGTACCCTCCGCCACGCACCTTACGGTTAATTGCGGAGTATGTATGTAGATGTAAATAGATAACATACGCGAAGTACCTAGATGTAACGATTGATCGCGGACTTACGTGGAGAATCCACATTGATGAAGTTTGAAAGAAGGTCCACCAACGTTTACTAAATGCCAACTCCTCTTTACCAGTAGATAAAGGGCTGATGTTACACAGCACATGCCTACGCTCGGTGATGGATTACGCCTGTGCGGTGTGGGGAAATACGGCAGAAAGCCACATAATAAAGCTTCAGCGACTGCCAAATATTGCGCTCAGAAGAGTGTTCCACGTCCCATATAATTTCCCAGCAAAATATCTCCATGAAGCTGCGGAGGAACCACTCACAAGAGGCAGATTTCGCAAACATGCAGCAAAATTAGATGACAAAGCGTGGATTACCTAAAATCCACTTATTAATCAAATAGGGCGGTCCAGCGAAGAACGAGACCGACACAAAAGACCGGTAGCTCTTCTTAACCGCCGGCCGCGGTGGCCGAGGGGACTGAGGCGCTCCAGTCACGGTCTGCACGGCCACTACGGTCGGGGGTTCGAATCTCCCCTCGGGCATGGATATTTGTGCCGCTGTTAGTGTTATCTAGTTCGTAAGTAGTTTGTAAGTTTGGGGACTGATGACTCCGTAGGTAAGTCCCATAAGCTGTACAGACATTTGAACATTTTTTCTTCTTAACCTATAAGAAGCAGCCCAGTGAAGAAGTAAACAACAGAATAAGCACTGCACCAGTGAAGCCGACTGGAACCAACACACCCAGAATTGTAGGCGGAGCCCCTAGAGTGTTGAAACTACGCAAAAACCACACGATAGTTAAGCCCTTAGAAGGAACAAGGGAGAGACTTCGCGCATCGAGCCCGAAGCAGAAGAATGCAGTTGAGGCCCAGACGACGTCCCCAGAGGCAATTTAAATGGAGGGCGCGATCGTTGAAATGGACGGGGGAAACAAATTACTCTGGTGAATCACACTTCCCGTTACGTCACCTTCAAGGCTGAGCCAGCATTTTCTGTATTCCAGCTGTTTGCCTGCCGGCAGTACTGAGCTACAGGAGCACGTCACTTGCGCTCATCACGGGCCGGAGCACTGTTGCATCATTAAAACTTTTACAGTGAGACCTTTCTGCGAGCCACAATACTGCAGTGCTCCACTGGTCGAAAGAATTCACTTTCCTTCCATATGAATACTGTTCTTAAAATTAATCTTACAAGCAGACCACAAGTGTATCGGATTTTAGAATTTCTTTATACGAGGGTAAGTCAATTATTATCCGCAACGTAGTTATAAAATTTTATTGTAATCAAATACGAAACTAAGAACATTATTTTTCGACATTGTCTCCTTGCTTTTCAATGCACTTCGTCCATCGCTCTACAAGCTTCCTTAAGCCCTCATAAAAGAAGGTTTTCGGTTGAGCTGCCAGCCAGGAATGTACCGCTTCCTTCACTGCTTCGTCCGAGTCAAATCGACGGCCTCTTAATGTCTGAGTGGATCAAACAAGTGATAGAAGGGGCGAGATCGTGACTATATGGAGGATGATCCAGTACTTCGAATTTGAGTTTCTGGAGCGTTTCAGCAGTGTGGACAGCAGTATGCGGACGGGCATTGTCGTGCAACAACCCAACACCTTCTGACAGCAATCCTCGGCGTTCGCTTCGAATTGCACGCTTTAGCCTGTCAGTAAGCATCTCACTGTAACGTACACTGTTTATTGTTGTGCCCCTTTCACCATAATGTTCCAGTAAAGGACCTCGTGCATCCCAAAACACCGTAAGCATCAGTTTTCCTGCGGACGGTTGGGTGTTGAACGTTTTCTTGCACGGCGAATTTGGATGTTTCCATTCCATACTCTACCGTTTACTCTCCGGCTCGTAATGATGGATCCATGTTTCGTCACCAGTAATGATTCTGTCTAAGAAGTTATCCCCTTCGTTACCATAGTGATCTAAATGTTTTTTTACAAATGTCGAGGCGCGTTTGCTTATGCAACTGTGTGAGTTGTTTTAGGACCTATCTTGCACAAAATTTACGAAACCCAAGTCTGTTATGGATAATTTCGTAGGCAGAACCATGACTAATTTGAAGACGATGAGCCACTTCATCAATAGTTAATCGTCTGTCTAAGAGAATCATTTCACGTGATCGCTCAAAGGTTTCTTCATTTGTGGCGGTAAACGGTCGTCCGGCTCCTTCATCGTGGTTAACACTCGTGCGACCATTTCGGAATTTTTCAATCCACTCGTACACACTTCGTTGTGGCAAAACACTGCTCCCGTACTGTACTGAAAGTCTTCTATGAATTTCGGCCACTGATACACCTTTCGCCCACAAAAAACGTATCACTGAACGTTGCTCTTCTTTGGTGCAAATAGACAGTGGAGCAGCCATGATTAACAGCACGGCAGCGACAACGAAACTAACGTAGCAGCTTGAAAATTGCAAAGATATAACAACAAATAAACAAAGCATGCGTCACCAATGTAAAACGGCAGTACTACCAACATAAACAGTAATATAACTAAATTGCGTATAATAATTGACTTACCCTCGTATTTATGGTAAGTGAAGTTCAGAACTTTTAACAATCAGCCAAAGCCTTTCGACGCAACTCTCAAAAATTCTCGAGAAAATCGACTTTCAAGTTTTTCAAAGTACACGTAAGTACCAATAATTAAAACAGTTACTGCATCTATTGGTGTAGCTCAGATGGTAGCGTTCTCGCCTCACAACCACAGAGTCTGTGGTTCAAATCCCAGTATGACCTTTTTTCCGTTTTCGAATTCAGTTATATAAAACATTTTGGAATATCTAATTCCACGTGTTGTGACTTTTTTTTTTAATGTGTATGTAGGCGAGCTGGAGAAACCTTGTCTCGTAAAACGGTGGCTGAGTAGGTTAGCTGCTTGGAAAGTCATTAGTAGCTATGGTGATAACTTTCCAAAAACAGTGGTGTAGGTCTTCAGAAACTGAACAATCAAAGACTACCGTCGTCAACTAACAGTGAAATAAATACTGTAAAATATGTAACTTTTTTTATTGAAACCATCATTATTAACAACCTTCTATAAAATATAGAAAATTACGAATAAACTAAAATGAGTGCATTTTTCGTAAAAATTACCATTAGATATTAAAATGGTGGAAGTATTCGAACAAAACGAAATAAAATAAAAAATATCGCACAACAAGATTCGAACCATCGACCCTACGTTTGTAAAGGCCAGAACGCTATCAGCTGAGGTACATCCACAGATACTACAATTTATTTAATGATGGGTACTTACGCTTACTAGCAAAACTTCAAAGTCGATTTTCTCGAGAATTGTTTTAGAGTTGCGTCAAATGGCTTTAGCTGATTGTTATTTGTGTTCTGAACTTCACGTACCATAAATATCAAAATAATTCTAAAATCCGATACTCATGTGGTCTTCTTGTTAGTCCCATGTTTTGTTCCTTTGTCTCTTCCCCTCATTATTGCACTCACGTTAATTACTGCAGGGCCGCGGTGGAGTAGCCGAGTGGTCTAATGCGTCTCGCTGAGGAGCGCGCGGCTGCTCGCAGTCGGAGGTTCGAGTCCTCCCTGGGCCATGGGTGTGTGTGTTTCTCCTTAGGTTAGTTTAACTTAGTTTAAGTAGTTTGTAAGCTACGGCTGATGACCACGCAGTTTGGTCCGATAGATATACAAACATTTGAACATTTTGAATGACTGCAGGCGAACACCTTTCGTCCAGAACCTAACTGTCAAAAATGGCCGTCTTCAAGATGCACAACAGCTACGCAGCGCGCGAATTTGATTGTTATTCCGACTGGTACGAAATGTTATGTATCGTTCGCAAATTTAACCACTAAATTGAATTCCTCATTTTCACTGGGACGAGGCCCGGTCACCCCTTTGTTTGGAAGGGGAGTAGATTCTTTAGAACAAGAGAAATCAGTTTCAAAACGGAAAAAAGTTAGGTGTTCCTTTTTCCTGCGCGCTATTAGTGACTTGAACGATAGAGCAATATCATAAAAGCGGTTAGATGAATCCTCTGCCATTCACTTCAGTGTGAGTTGCAGACTATTTATGTAGATATAACTACTTGTTGTATGCCTGATCTCTTAGATCTTTTTCTTCTGTCATGCATTAGGTGTTTGCTCAACCTGTTGCTGCCACCTTTGCCCATCTTATACCTTGCAAAATATATCTCCAAAAATGAAGTGATAACCTCGACCCTTTCATTCGCAACAAATGGGATATCCATTTTCGTCTATATACTTCAACATTACTATTTAAGTCAACAAAATTTACTTCCTCCCTAATATCTGTACTTCTTTTGTAATCTAACTCTGTCTATAGAGCTATGCCACTAAGGAATTTCATTTCATTGCCCTGAAATTTTGTTTTATCCTTCTTTACTGCTATAGGTGTATCTTATAGAATTTCAGGTAACTTTCTCTTCTTTCTTTAATTTGGAGCCATCTGATAGTGTCATTTACATTGTTGCACTTCACAGACCTATATGATAGTGACGCCCTTCAGATATGAATATACGTACTTGTTATACAATTTTGTTGTCCATCTCTATTTTTGTTCGTACTGGTAATGGAGTAAGAGTAACATAGAGACATGATATTAACCATTTGGCCGTAGATATCGCTCGCAAATGTAGTCTCCGCTCATCTGAAACTCATAACGGTTGTACGACCTATTTCCGTTAGGCGTTCTCTGGTTCCTGCATTACTGTCTAGTGTTCATGCGTCATCTATTTCCGTACGGCTTCGTTACAAAATATTCCCGTAAAATCGGCCGTAATCTGCAGCTGGCAGAAATAGAAGGTATAATTCAATAGCGATGTGGAAAATGTTTCACAGAATTCTGATATCGTTTGGTAGTGTCTAAGATCGTCATAGTATTTTGCTCCTCTTGCCCGTATCAGTTTCGCTATAGTAAAAGCGCAGCTCTTGGTACGATCACGGCTCTTTATATAACCACAAAACTGTTTCTGGTAAAGATCAGTACATTGCTTTCGAAACCGGAAGAAGTTCTACACTTTTGTACCCTAATGATTGCCGGCCGCTGTGGCCGAGGGGACTGAGGCGCTCCAGTCACGGTCTGCACGGCCACTACGGTCGGGGGTTCGAATCCCCCCTCGGGCATGGATATTTGTGCCGTCCTTAGTATAAGGTAGTTGATAAGTAGTTTGTAAGTTTAGCAGTGGAATACTGCTGGAGATACCACTTTAGTGGTCAATCGCAAATCGCACCATTACTGCCAGAATTTTACAAGAGCGAAGAAGGCACATCGTAAAAGTAAGATAGTAACTAATCTATTAAGGACTGGGATTCTGTCGTGTATCAGATGGGCAGTGAATCAAGACAGACACTGCTGCTTTGGTTTGCTTAGTTTCGAACTGGTCTGCGAACCACATTACGGGGATGTTAACTGATCATTACTCTGTGGACGCAAGGCGTAGAACAGCGTACTTCACGGAGAGATACGATGTTCGCCAAACGTTTTTATTACGTGCCTGAACTTGATTGTGTCACGGAGAAAGATTTATTCAGTTTGTCGCAATGTTACGCTAGTCTGCATCATGCGTCTCTCAGTGTCGAGAGACGTCTCCTGTTACTTCCTTTATCAGCAAAATCTGGGTGTATGCTTGAATGGCCTTTTTATTCGGTGTCGCCGTTTTATAGAGTCTTTTGCTCGGTTGCACTCAGAAAAAAAAATAGGACTACCGCTTAAGCCTTTTCGACGATTAATGGCTTCCTTATTTTTTTGTCAGACTTTGAGGGTTTGCTACATCGCCAGATAAAACGAACGAGGGGAATTCGGCGAAGGAGAGAAGTCGAGGAAAATTTATGTCCGTTTGAGAGAATGCTGCGAGTTCTGGTCGTATGACGTTATCTTTCGGGATACGAAGGCAATTAAGGCCGAGTTATTGCCAGCTTTTATTGGCCGAGGCGGAGAAATAGGCCGCAGGATTCGATGCATAGGCTCTCGGGTATTCGCGAAGCTTTAACTCGGATCGCTGGAAACATGACTTTTCACGATCTGAGTCAGGAGTTTTATAGCTGGGCACCGCAGCGAGTGCGTAAAAGGCTGCCATTCACGGTTTGACGAGTTCGCTGTGAAATGCGTCCTTAACGCCCGTACAGCGTTTACAATTGTTCACGGGGAAGTTTTAGTTGTCGTATTTCCGCGAGCAAGAACGCCGAATCACATAGCGCGCCTTCTGAGTCAAATACTACGCATGACGCGGAGAGAGAAGGTTTCTTTGGCCGTAGAGAATTATACAACTACTCTGCTACCAGTTACTTACAAAATAGGACGGAACGACAAGTCGAATCTCAAATTTAAGAAATGCCAATGCAGCTTTAGTAAGACCAGACAGGTGCTGAACAGATTCTCAACTTAAAACAAGGTCTAATAATTTCGTAATCACATTTGTTGACTTCAGGAAAATCTGTGACTCCGTTGGCAGGAAGTAACTTTTTTTTGTTGAAGAGAACGAATAAAATGAGCATTATCAAGAGCAAAACAAAAATAATGGAATGCGGTCTTAGAAAATCAGGCGATGCTGAAGGAATTAGATTAGGTAACGAAACAACGAAGGTGATGTTGAGTCTTGTTACTTGGGTAGTAAAATAATATGCGATGGTCGCAGTACCGAGGATATAAAAAGCAGAATGGCAATGGGAAGAAAAGCATTTTTGAAAAAGAGAAATTTGCTAACATCGAATATTAATTTAAGTGTAAGGAAGTCTTTTCTGAAGGCATTTGTGTGGAGTGTTGCCTTGTACGGGAGTAAAACATGGACGATAAGCAGTGCGGGCAGAAAGAGAATAGAGGCTTTCGAAATGTGGTGTTACAGAAGAATGCTGAAGATTTGTTGGCAGGTAATAACTATTTGTTGAGGAGGTACTGAACAGAATTGGCGAGAAAAGGAATTTTTGGCATACCCTGACTAAAAGAAGGGATCGCTTGGTAGGACACATTCTTAGACATCGAGGAATCGTAAATTTAGCATTGGAGGGAAGTGTGTGGGGTAAAAATCGCAGAGGGAGACCAAGAGACGCGTATAGTAAGCAGATTCAAGTGGATGTGGGTTGCCGTTCTTATGAGGAGATGAAAAGGCTTGCTCAGGATAGAGTAGGGTGGAGTGCTGCATCAAACCAGTCCCCGGACTGAAGACCATAACAACAACAACGAACTGGTCTTACCTAGCGAAACTACAGGCCTAATTAAACAAAGACTAAAATCACCAGTTCTAAAATAAAATTTAGAGGTGAAATTTCAAGAATTTTTGAGATCAAAACTGGGGGTGAGTCAGGGAGATTGGTCTCTCCGCACGTTCTTTAATAGTGCTCTAGAGAAAATAATAAGGGACTGGAGAGTGTCATTAGGAGAAAACTAATTCAAAAAGGACAACTTCCAAATATACTGGTGAGCATCTGCATATCACCTAGCTATTTTTTCAGACTCAACTGAAATAGACGTGAAGCTATTGATCAAAGAAGAAGCTGAAAAATCAGGTTTAGAAATATCTTTTGAGAAAACGAAATTTATGACAAACGTTAGGACGACTGAAAACATAATGAAAACTGAATACGGAAAAACAGAGAGATGGAAGAAGTTAAAGTATTTAGAAGTTATTAAACGAGATATTTCAGGGAAAGAAGCTGTTAAAGAAACAGTTAATAGGATGAAAACAACAAGCTACCTCACTAGGGACATATATACGGTGTCCCATTCAACTTTTTCACCCCAGATATCTCTGGAACTACAATAGGTATTGAAAGCCGACTTTCACGGTCATGAACGTTTGGCAGAAGCTTATGAAATGAACAGTGGTAGAGCGCCAGACCTGCAAATCCAAAGGTCGCGGATTCGATCCCCGTCAGGTCCTATGATTTTTATCTGTCACTTTACACTTCTTTCACCCAACCTAAATTGGTTTCTAAATCTACTCCTTACCATTATAAAGTCAATCTGGTACCTTCCAGTATCTCCTGGACTCTTCCACATTTGCAGCCTTCTTTCATGATGTTTGAACCAAGTGTTGGTGAAACAGCCATTCTGCATTTTATATCTTCTTTACTTCGGCCATCAGAAGTTATCTTGCTATCCAAATAACAAAATTCATGTACTACTTTTATTGTCTCATTACCTAATCTAATTCCTTCAGCATCGCCTGATTTTCTGAATTACATTCCATTACCTTCGTTTTACTCTTGTTAATGTTCATCTTATATCTTCCTTTCAAGACACTATCCATTCCAATCAATTGCTCTTCCAAACCATTTGCAATCTCTGACAGAATTACTATGTCATCGGCAAACTGCAGTATTTTTATTTATTCTGCCTGCACTTTCATGCCCTCTCCAAATTTCTCCTTCCATTCCTTCATTGCTTGCTCAATGTACAGATTGAACAACATTGGGGAAAGGCTACAACCCTGTCTTACTCCCTTCCCAACCTCTGCGTCCCTTTCTTGCCCTTCAATAACCGCTGTCTGGTTTTTGTATAGGTTTAATATAACTCTTCGCTCCCTATATTTTACCTCTGATACGTTCAGAATTTGGAAGAGTGTACTCTAGTCAACATTGTCAAAAGCTTTCTCCAAATCGACAAACGCTAAAAACGTAGGTTTCCCTTTCCTTAGCCTGTCTTCTAAGATAAGTCGTAATGTGAGTATTGCCTCCCGTGTTCCTACATTTCTCCTAAATCCAAACTGATCTTCCCCGAGGTCGGACTCCACAAGTTATTCCATTCTTCTGTAAATAATTCGTGTTAGTATTTTGCACCCATGACTTATTAAACTGGTAGTTCTGTAATTTTCACACTTGTCTGCACTTGCTTTCTTTGGAATTAGAATCGCGTTATTCTTCTTGAAGTCGGAGGGTATTTTTGAATGTTGATCCTTCACGAACGGTTGCTGTTTAAACAGCCGTGTTTAAAATTGTATGTTACAGTTTTAGTTATTTCTAACATGTTGTTGTTATGGTCTTCAGTCCGGAGACTGGTTTGATGCAGCTCTCCAATCTATGCCAAAAATTCCTTTTTTCACCAATTCTGTTCAGTACCTCTTCATTAGTTATGCGATCTACCCACCTAATCTTCAGCATTCTTCTGCAGCACTACACTTCAAAAGACTCTATCCTCTTCCTGTCCGCACGGTTTATAGTCCATGTTTCACTCCCATACAATGCAACACTCCACACAAATGCCTTCAGAAAGGCTTCCTTACACTTAAATTAATATTCGATGTTAGCAAATTTCTCTTTTTCAAAAATGCTTTTCTTTCCATTGCCATTCCGCATTTTATATCCTCTGTACTGCGACCATCATTTGTTATTTTACTGCCCAAGTAACAAAACTCGTCTACCTTCTTTATTGCTTCGTTTCCCAATCTAATTCCTTCAGCATCACCTGATTTTCTTAGACTGCATTCCATTACCCTAGTTTTGCTCTTGTTAATGTTCATTTTATAAGCACCTTTCAGCACACTGTCCATTCCGTTCAATTGCTCTTCCAGGTCCTTTGCTGTATCGGTCAGAATTACTATGTCGTCGGCAAAACGCAATGGTTTTAATTCTTCCCCCTGAACTTTAATTCCTTCACCAAATTTCTCCTTGCTTTCCTTTATAGCTTGCTCAATGTACAAATTGAACAACATTGGAGAAAGGCTACAACCCTGTCTTACTCCATTCCCAACTGATGCTTCCCTTTCATGCCCTTCGAGTCTAATAACTGCGGTCTGGCTTTTGTACAAGTTTTAAATAACTCTCCTTTCCCTGTATTTTACCCCTGCTGACTTCAGAATTTGAAAGAGTGTATTCCAGTCAACATTGTCAAAAGCTTTCTCCAAATCTACAACAGCTAAAAATGTAGGTTTGCCTTTCCTTAATCTATCTTCTACGATAAGACGTACAGTGAGTATTGCCTCCCGGGTTCCTACGTTCCTCCTGAATCCAAACTGATCTTCCCCGAGGTCAGCTTCTACCAATTGTGTTGAACCGGCGGCGGCACGGTGAGTCTGTCTGCGGTGTTTCCGCAGACGGCGCCTCCGCCTGCGCCGGCGGCAGACGGAGGGAGAGAACCGGTTGGCCGTCCTTGTCGGCAGCTGTTGGCTCCTCGGCCCACCTGCTACCAAACTTAAGCGACACGCCAGTAATTGAATCCAGTCCGGTCCGCAGCTTTCGGGGCCTTCTGCGACGCACCGAATTTCGCCGGACTTTAAAAGCGGCTGTCTCGTCTGTTAACAGCCTCACTGCTTTCCCGATGTCCCAGAGACGTTGCGTACGTTACGAGGAGCTCGGATCGTAACAGCAGGTGTCGACAGGGAAGGTCGCAGCCGCCGGAGCACTTGTGCTGGAGCGGTTTCGAAACTGTTGCACAGTTTGCAGGCGGAGAAACTGCGTTCGCTCTATAAAACTACGACAAACGTTCCGATACTAAGTCCAGTCCTCGTTATTCGCACAGACACTATGTATTCACTGGTTCAGTGAACTCGCGGCAAAAAGCCTGATCGCCAAAAACAGTATATTTAGGGCCGGTTTGTCAATATCTCGTTAAGTCCCATTTAAGATTTTAACTTGTCGTCAGCGGAGAATGGCGTTTTTCAATGTTTCGTTATCAGTTAACCTGACGTTAAAAGACCTCAAACTGGCCTTAAGTTAACGAGTAAAATTCTGCTCGTTACACCGCTAACGACCAGTTAAGTTAGAATCATTATATAAATACGCTAACACGAAAATTGTGGTACAGATTACTAATTTATTCGTACAAGAAGGCCAATGAAAGTTACATAATTCGAAAGATTGTTTGTCGTCGATTTCACGAATATAAATATTATGTGTGCATTTAGCCGTTAAAAGTGGTAAAAGGAAGTAGAAATTTTCCTATCTACAGCTTGGATCAAGTTCTACATCTCCAACAATCAGCTCACTGATTGGCTATTCGCCTCGACCAAAGACGCTGCAATGCAGCACATCTGCAGTATTAAAATAAGTGAATATCGAAACATGGAGTGCTCCCAACTCACTTTCTTGTGCCGTTCAAATGCTTCATTTTTGCAGTGATTAAGAGTGTTTAAAGGAAATGGATGTTTTCATATGAATGCCGATATAAATGATGATGCGCCGGGAGAGGAATGTAGCAGTGCACGGGTGGAACTACGAAGTCGACATGTTGTCAGCTCTGGAATTATGAATATCACAGTATCGAAACAACATTGTTTCTTGGCGTTGTATAAATATACGAACACCGAAATTGTAGTTCCATTTCAAATATTAGGCTAAGGAAAGTTATATAATTCGAAAATGGCATGAGAAGTATATACTTCCGTTTTTATTTGTTGTTATTGTGTCAGGCATTTTCCTTAACACGTAAAAGATGCCGTTTCATACCTCCCAGTGCCGGTTAAATTTTACCAAATATCCCAGCGTTCTCCTATCATAATGTTGGCAACAGATGCTGAATAGTGAGAATCCTGTGAGTCTTCATTTTAGTCAATCGCTTGACAATGCTGATGTTTTCTCATGGAATCTTCGCTTTACGAAGGCAATTATTTTTACTGAGCGGACGAGGGTACATACAAGAACCTGTCAACCATAAAGCAGGAACAGCATTATTTGTTTAGTTCATGGTCTGTACGATACACTAATCGAGTCATTCTATGTGGTTCGAACAAATGGGCAAAGATTTTCTATAGTGTTGATGATGTTGCCAACATAACCACGCTAGGCTGCCGACGTGATACGTAAAATTTTACCCCCAGTGACCATTGTAAACACAATTGGTCGCTTTTCGACCAGAGGCAATACTAGTCTATATGAAAATGGGAAGATTCCAAAGCGCTAAAATATCGCAATATAGTCACGTGATAAAAGATCGATTTATCGAACATAATAACAGAAGCACTACATGTATGCAATATGACGGCTCAAAACTTCTCCTTGTCACGTGAAAACCAGGTCGCTTTTCATCGGCCACGTTCCACTCCACGAAGCAAAAATCTAACATGCTGGATCCTTCATTCCACGCTTCGCAGGGTAGTGGAACGTGGAATTCCACGCTGCAAAGGCACCACGTCCTCCTCCACGTGCGTTTCCATGTCCGTGAGAGGACGGCATTAGGCTGTGGCTAAGCCATGTCTCCACCATTCTTCCAGGAGTGCTAGTCTTGCAAGGTTCGCAGGAGAGCGTCTGTGAGGTTTGGGAAGCAGGAGGCGAGGTACTGGCGGAAGTAAAGTTGTGAGGCGTCATTGTGAGTCGTGTCGGGATAGCTCAGGGGAATTAATTATCGGCGCCACATAAAAGAAACGGTGGCAGCTAACCCAGCTAACTACAGGAACCTTCTTAACAGCGTGAGGGCCAGAGTCAGGCAGCACAGTATGCGGCACATTGACGAAATCCAAAAGACAACCCTTGTTCCAAGATCAATTATGTCGCACAAGTTTTACCTATGCCAGGTGCCACTGATGCCAGGATAATGTCGGCTTTCGGTCACTTCATCAGTCATGGGAATCTCTTTACAGTCAGATTCGACACGTTAACTCTGTCAGCTGAAAATGGGGGGCTCAACCTTACTGATATCTTCATGAAATCCAAATCATTATTTATAAGCAATATGCTCAAGCTCTGAAAGATGACACCTAACTCATTCACAGCCAACTTACTAACGGAAATTGCTCCTACAGATTTCACCCCACCCATTGACGTTCGGTACGTTCCCATAGGACTTTATCATTTTCAACAATTTCTAGTTGAACTTAGTTATCTTCCCATAACGATCACAGCCCAGTGAACGGCCAAAGCCAAAACGATATATGACACATTGATGAAAAGAAACCCGGAAATATTGTGGAACAGAAATACCCTGGTTATGACTGGAAGGCAATGTGGAGAAACATCAGTAGCCGATTTCTACCGACCACTATCAGAGCTACGTGGTATAAAGCCGCCAACAGGAAACTACCGACCAATTCTAAGTTGCACCGCATCCACCTCGCAGATTCACCCAACTGTCCGACCTGCAATTTGTTTTGACACTGAAGAGCATCGACTGGTTTGCGCTGAAGTAGATGAAATCTGGCAAATCATTCGACAACTCATACCCAAAGTCACCGGAACGGCTCCACATAGCGTTAGACCGAAGGACCTTCTAAACCCCAGCGACGTTCCTTAACCAGTCACGAAAAGAAATTCCGTTAACTGGATAAAGGGGCACGCTTTATACTACATACTGACAGAAGAAGCGAAAAGCAAGTATAGTTTCCACTTGTACCTCCATACACAGCGCCAGACGCTTATGAAGAGAAGGAACTACAAGAAACTCTTCGCTAACTTTCTGCGATACACAATCCAGTGATTTCTGGACAACTCATACCACTTACACACACTACATGACGACGTTACTATGCCTCAATTATGAGGTTTCCCAACGCATGTTTGCAGAAGAATGTATGTTTCACATTTCGAGTCAAAGAGAACATTTAATGTCATTGGGTACAATAAGAACATGTTCTTTCATTTATTTATCTGTTGTTGAGGATTCAACAAGAACAGATTATTTTCAGTGTGTTTTTCAGTGTGGCAGCTTTTCTCTACTGCTCCAATTCCCAAGAAGATCGTTTTCGTTTAAAATCAGATAATGGTGTATTTATTTCATTTCATTTACTTAAAAAAAATCGGTAGAACGCTTGCTCGCGAAAGGCAAAGGTTCCAGGTTCGAATCCCAGTTCCGGAACAGGAAGTTTCATATCAGCGCACACTCCGCTGCAGAGTGAAAGTTTCATTTTTTTAAAAATTTATTTAATTATTTATTTATTTTTGAACAAGTTCAAATGTTCAAATGTTTGTTAAGCTTATGGGACTTAACTACGGGGTCATCAGTCCCTAAACTTACAAACTACTTATGAACTACTTACGAACTAGGACGGCACAAATATCCATGCCCAAGGGGGGATTCGAACCCCCGACCGTAATGGCCGTGCTGACCGTGACTGGAGCGCCTCAGTCACCTCGGCCACCGCGGCCGGCTTTGAACAAGTAATGCTGCAGCAGTCACTTTTTACTAATATTTTTATTGGCACGACGCGTTTCGGCAGCACGCTGCCATCATCGGGTGCATTTTTACAGTTACTTCTTCATTATTGACTTATTATGTTTTGTGTTGTGGATGCCAGTGAGGTTATGTTTGGACATTCTAACCTGTTTAGGAAGATATAGCTATTTTTAGTATTATGTTTCATCATTATCACTACAATAATCCAATAACTAATATGTTTCATCATTATGACTACAATAATCCAATAACTATAATGATGAAACATAGTAGTAAAAATAGCTATATCTTCCTGAACAGGTTAAAATGTCCTAACATAATCTCACTGGCATCCACAACACAAAACATAATAAAACAATAATGAACCAGTAACTGTAAAAATGCACCCGATGATGTCAGCGTGCTGCCGAAACGCGTCGTGGCAATAAAAATATTAGTAAAAAGTGGCTGCTGCAGTTTAAATTATTCAAAAAAAGTTTATAATACAGTCGCAGACCTCAGAAGAATGCGATAACATGGATAAATTTATGCAAGTTTCATTATGGAGCATATGTACCGTCTGAATAATAAATCTTGAGTGGATTTGAGAACTGAAAGGATGCAGTAATTTTTGTTTCCGGTAGTGTATTACACGTAATCTTTTCGGTTGTCTGTCAGGAAATACAAAATGTCGCAAATTCTTGGCGAGAGCGCTTGCAGAATACGCGGGAGAGAGGCGGTGTAGTAGGGGCGCCATGTACGTGAGGCCGCGCCGCGCGCCGCGCGCCGACTGGGCACATCCGCGTGCGCCGCGGCCGAGGAATGCGCTACGCAGGCGCTGGCTGCTCGCAGCTTCCCACGAAACGTAACGCCGCGCCGCCAAGGCCGCGGCAATGCCGCGCGTAAGCAGGTGCACGGCGCGCGTCACAGCCAGACACCTGAGGCGCTGCACCCAAGACGTCAGCTCCTCCTGCTGCCGCAATTTACTGTCTCACCAACATACACACACACATCGCCCACCAAATAATAAAAGTCATATGCTATTCTACACTGAAACTGGGACACCGGTCTCTCCTGGAGTACTATTGCCCCTTGTGGGACCCTCACCAGGTGGGACTGACGGAAGACATTGAGAAGGTTCAGAGAAGGGCAGCTCGTTTTGTTTTATCACGTTACGGGGGGAAAGCGTCACGGAAATGTTGCAAGAATTGGGGTGGAAATCATTAAAAGAAAGACGTTATTCACTGCGGCGTGATCTGTTTGCGAAGTTTCAATCACCGACTTTTAGTTCTGAATGTGAAAATATTTTGCTTGCACCCACCCAATAAAATAAGAGAAATCATATCGAAAACGGAACGATTTAGGTGTTCTTTCTTCCCGCGCGCTATTAGAGAATGGAACGGTAGAGAAAAGTTATGAAAGTGGTTAATGAACCCTCTGCCAGGCACTTGAATGTGATTTTCAGAGTATCTATGTAGATGTAGATATCGTGGAGGCCCCAGCCCGCACACAGAAGTCCAGCAACACGACGTGGCGCGGACTACACACTGCTAAAGAAGATACGAGCATATGCATAGGCGTAGCCGGGATATGATTTCAAGCGGGTTTTCGATGAATGAACATTGTGTTCAAATATTATGAAATATCTCGAACAGAACGATCTATTGACCCAAGGTCAACACGGATTTGTTGATTTCCAGAAGGCTTTTGACACCGTACCTCACAAACGGCTTTTAATAAAATTTCGTGGTTATAGTCCGAAGATTGGTTTGAACACAACAGTGCTTTACTAGGCATGCTCCTGTTTGGAGGTGGTATGCCGTTGCCTTCCTCCGACCTTCGAACTGACTTACCCAACCAGTTATAGGGGGACCTACAGTTTAACGTGGGTTCCGAACTACGGCGCTACTCGGTATTTTTCACATGAGGAATAGTACCAGAGGTAAAAGAAATGGAAAGTGACAGATAAAAATCCTAGGACCTGGCGGGAATCGAACCCGCGACCTTTGGATTTGCAGTCTGGCACTCTACCACTGTGCAACCGAGGCGAGTATAGCGCCCCAAATTTGCGACTGGATAGAGGATTTCCTGTTAGAGAGGACACAGTTCGTAGTAATCGATGGTAAGGCATTGACTAAAACAGAAATGATATCGGGCGTTCCACAGGGTAGTATTATTCGTCCTCTGCTGTTCTTTATTTACATAAACCATTTAGGGAAAAATATAAGTAGCTCTCTTAGGTTGTTTGCAGATGACACCATCCTTTACTGTTTAGTCAAATCATCATAAGTTCAAAACCAACTGCAGAACAATATGAATAAGATTACTATTACTTCAGACTTAAATTGGAAAGAACACGTAGATAATGTCGTGGCAAAGGCGAGCCAGAGACTGCATTTTATTGGCAGAATCCTTAAAAAAAAAAAAAAAAAACTACAAAAGAAACTGCATGCACTACGCTTAACAGTCCATTTTTGCAGTATTCCTGCCCAGTGTGGGATCCTTATCAGGTGGGTTTGACGGAGGACATCGAAAGAGTCCAAAGAAAGGCAGCTCGTTTCATATTGTCATGATACAGGCGAGACAACGTTACGAAAATGGTACAGGATCTGGGATGGGAATCATTACAACAACGGCACTTACGAAAATTCTCCACCGAATACGAAAATATATTGTTGACTACCACCTACATAGGTAGAAATGATCATCAGAATAAAATACGAGAAATCAGAGCTCGAACGGAGAGATTAAGGTGTTCTTTCTTCCCGCGCGCTATTCGAGAATGGAATGGGACGTAAATAGTATAATGGTGGTTCGATGAACCCTATGCCAGGCACTTAAATGTGATCTACAGAGTATCCCATGTAGATGTAGATGTAATAACGCATTCTAGTAATAGAACTGCAAACGACACTAATATCTACATCTACATAAATACTCCGCAATCCGCCGTAAGGTGCGTGGCGGAGGGTACACTGTACCGCTACTAGGCATTTCCTTTCCTATTCCATTCCCAAATAGAACCAGGAAGAAAAGAATGTCGTATGCCTCCGTTCGAGCCCTAATTTCTCTTATGTTGTCTTTGTGATCAATACGTGAAATGTAAGCGACAGCAAGATCGTACTACACTCAGCTTCAAATTCCGGCCCTCTAAATTTCCTCAACAGATATTCACGAAAAGAGCGTCGTCTTTCCAACAAAGATCCACAATTGAGTTCTCGGAGTATTTTCTTGACACTCGCAAATTGGTCGAACCTACCAGTAACAGACCTAGCTAATGGCCTTTGAACTGCTTCCATGTCTTCCTTTAAACCGATGTGCTGTTTGTCCCAAACACTTGAGCAGTACTCAAGACGTGGTCGTACAAGCGTTTTATAAGCGGTCTCCTTTACAGATGAAGAACATCTTTCCAAAATTCTCCCCATAAACCAAAGTCGGCTGTTCGCCTTACTCACAACTGTCCTCACATGTTCGTTCCATTTCATATCGCTCTGCAATGTTACGCCTAGATATTTGAATGACGCGACTGGTACAAGAAGTTCGCTACTAATGCTGTATTCGAATATTATGGGATTGTTTTTCCTACTCTATCTCATATCGCTCCGCAGTGTTGTGTCTAGATATTTGAACGACGGAACTGCATCAAGAAGCTCACTACTAATGCTGTATTCTAACATTATGGGATTGTTTTTCCTACTCATGCGCATCACCTTACATTTTCTACATTTAGAGCTAGTTGCCATTATTCACACCACCTAGAAATTTTGTCTAAGTCATCTTGTATGCTATTATAGTCAGTTAAAGACGACACCCTCCCATACACCACAGCATCGTCAGCAAACAGCTGCAAATTACAAGTTGCTTTGTCCATCAGATCATTTATATAGATAGAAAATAATAGCGGTCCTATCATACTCCCCTGGGGCACGCCTGACGATACACTCGTCTCTGATGAACACTTGCCGTCCGGAACAACGTACTGCGTTCTATTACTTATATCTGCGTAAAGTTTCAAGAGATTTGCACGTATTTTTCATTTCGCGACCGACTAGACCATAAAAAATAAAAAGCCCTTGTATAAACATAATAATTTCTAGTAAATATTATATCCGAAAGGACTCTACACTAGAGTCACCAAGGAATAGATACAAAATTAGTAAACCTCTTAAAAATACACCTATTTTCCAAAATAGGAACAAGGAAAATCCTACCATGAGGGTAGGAAAATTCGGATCGAAACAGGGATGGCAGTGAGAAAGACTGTTCTTAGAGCTTGATCGGAGAAGCACTCACGAGTAAGTTGTCAATGACAAAAAAGTAAGTGTACCGTTATTTTTTGACTAGACATGAACCTAGAGTAGTTTACATAGGAACATCAAGAAATTTTGATGACTGACACTGTAATATACTACTGATATTGTAATTAACAGTTGTAAAACTGCCTATTATTTCAGTAGTAATCACTATAACTGTTAATACATTTAACCCACTGTGAGGCAAGACAGTCGATTCCTCCATGCACAAAGGTTAGCACCGCGGTGGAGTAGCCGAGTGGTCTAAGGTGCCTCGCTGCGGAGCGCGCGGTTGCTCGCCGTCGGAGGTTCCAGTCCTCCCTGGGTCATGGGTGTGCGTATGTTATCCTTAGGTTAGTTTACCTTAGTTTAAGTAGTTTGTAAGCTACGGACCACGCAGTTTGTCCCGATAGATTTACAAATATTTGAACATATGTTAGGTTCAGGACCATGTGTTTTGGAGAGGTGTTCACCTCTTCGTCAGAGACATACCAATGGCCATGAAAGTCTCTTTTCAGGGCTCCAAAACACATGGCAATCGCTTAGGAGAGTAATCAGGACTGCATGAAGCATGTGTAACGCCTTCCCCGCCTTGACAAAATGTACGTGAACTTTTATCATGACACAGAATGCCAGTATTTGTTAGCTTTGTCAACATTTCGGTAGGGGTTCAAACCCCAGAAACCATCCCGTGGCTACGCCCATGAGCATATGGAATAGGTACATAAATATCTGAATGGCTCGAAGATTACTTAAGTAACAGAACCCACAACATTGTCCTCGATGGCGAGTGTTCATCAGAGACTAGGGCTTCGTCAGGGATACCCCAGGGAAGTGTGATAGGACCGCTATTGTTTTATATGTATATAAATGATCTGTTCAAATGTTTGTTCAGTGTAAGGGACTTAACTGCGAGGTCATCAGTCCCTAAACTAACAAACTAGTTATGAACTACCTTATACTAAAGACGACACAAACGTCCATGCCCGAGGGGGGATCCGAACCCCCTACCGTAGCGGCCGTGCAGACAGTGTCTGGCGTGCCGCAGTCCCCTCGGCCACCGCGGCCGGCATAAATGATCTGAAGAACAGAGTAAGTTGCCATCTGCGGCTTTTGCTCATGAATGACTGTAGTAGGATGCAGGATGAATTGGACCAAATTTCAAGTCGGTGTGAGGAATGGCGACAAGCACTAAATGTAGAAAAAATGTTAGGTGATGCAGATGAGTAGGATGAACAGTCCCGTAATGTTCGAATACAGCATTAGTAGTGTGCTGCTTGACAGAATGGCGTTATTTAAATACCTAGATGTAATGCTGCAGAGCGATCTGAAATGGAACGAGCATATATGGACAATCGTGGGGAAGAGGAATGGTGGACTTCAGTTTATTGGGATAATTTTGGGAAGACGTGATTCGTCTGTAAAGGGACCGCACATAAAACGCTCATATGACCCCGTCTTGAGTATTGCTCAATTGTCTGAGATCCCCACCTGATCGGTTTAAAGGAGGACATAGAGGCAGTTCAGAGGTGGGTGGGTAGGTTTGTAATTGGTAGATTCGATCAACGCGCGAGTGTTACCGAAATGCTTCGGGAACTCAACTGGGAATCGCTGGAGAGGAGGCGACGTTCTTTTCGAGAAGCACTATTGAAGAAATTTAGAGGGTTGGAAAGCGCACTGCATAAAGATTCTACTGCCGCCAACATTTCCCGTAAAGATGACAAGGATTCTACATCTACATCTACATAGATACTCTGCAAATCACATTTAAGTGCCTGGCAGAGGGTTCATTAACCACTTTCATAACTTTTCTCTACCGTTCCATTCTCTAATAGCGCGCGGGAAGAAAGAACACCTAAATCGTTCCGTTTTCGATCTGATTTCTCTTATTTTATTGGGATGGTCATGTCTCCCTAAGTAGGTGGGCGCTAGAAAAATATTTTCACATTCAGAACTAAAAGTCGGTGATTGAAACTTCGCAAACAGATCACGCTGCAATGAATAACGTCTTTCTTTTAATGATTTCCACCCCAATTCGTGCAACATTTCCGTGACGCTTCCCCCTCCCCCCGTAACGTGATAAAACAAAACGAGCTGCCCTTCTCTGAACCTTCTCAATGTCTTCCGTCAGTCCCACCTGGTGAGGGTCCCACAAGGGGCAACAGTACTCCAGGAGAGGACGCACAAGTGTGATGTAGGCAGTCTCTTTGGTGGAGCGGGTGCATCTTCGAAGCGTTCTGCCAATGAAACGTAACCTTTGGTTCGCCTTCCCCAAAATATTTTCTATGTGTTCTCTCCAGTCAAAGTTGTTCGTAATTGTAACTTCTAGGTATTTGGTAGAATTTACGACCTTAAGGTAATTTAAGTTCAGCGGATTTCTTTTAGTGGTCATGTGTATTACTTCACACTTTTCTTTATCTGGTGTCAATTACCAGTTTTCGCACCATGTAGAAATTTTGTCAACATCGCTTTGCAGTTTCTTTTGATCCTCTGTTGACTTCAATAACCGATAAACGACAGCATTATCCTCGAAGAGTACAAGGTAGCTATTCAGATTGTCTCCTAAATCGTTTATAAACACGAGGAAGAGTAGGGGACCTATAACGCTTCCCTGTGGAACGCCAGATATCACTTCTGTTTTACTCGATGACTTACCGTCAATTACAACGAACTGTGTTCTTTCTGATAGGAAATCGTGAATCCAACCGCACAATTGGGGAGATATTCCATAAGCACGCAATTTCATTAGAAGCCGCTTGTGGGGTACAGTATCAAAAGCCTTTCGGAAATCCAGAAATATGGAATCGATTTGAGATCTCTTGTCGATGGCACTTAACACTTCATGTGAATAAAGGGCAAGCTGTGCTTCGCAAGAGCGATACTTTCTGAATCCGTGTTGACTATTGGTTAATAGGTCGTTCTCTTCGAGGTAGTTCATAATATTCGAACAAAGTGTATGTTCCAAATTCCTACTGCAAAACGACGTGCGGTCGGAGGTTCGAATCCCCCCTCGGGCATGGATATTTGTGCCGTCCTTAGGATAAGCCAGTTGATAAGTAGTTTGTAAGTTTAGGGACTGATGACTCCGTAGTTGAGTCCCATAAGCTTTACAAACATTTGAAACATTTGCAAAACGACGTCAATGAGATTGGCCTGTAATTTTGGGGATCACTCCTATTACCTTTCTTGAATATTGGAGTAACTTGGGCAACTTTCCAGTCTTTGGGTACGGATCTTTCGCTGAGTTATATAGCTAAGTTCGGAGCTATTGCATTAGCATACTCTGAGAGGAATGTAGTTGGTATACAATGTGGCCGGGAAGATTTGTTTTTGTTTAGTGACTTAAGTTGTTTTAGTACTCCAGGAACATCTACTTCTAGAGCTTATACGGATGCATACAAGTATCTGGGGGAGCAACAGGAAAGGAAATCAGTAATGGTGGTATGAGTCGTACCCTCCGCCACGGCCCGCAGGGGGCTTGCGGAGTGGTTAGAGGAGGAGACATGTTTGTCGCCACTGGAGTGTTAAACTGATCGTGGAGTGTGAGTGCAGTGACGCGCCTGGCGTTACGCTGCCGTCAGCTGTGCGTCAGCAGAGCACCTGAGCGCCGTCTGTCGGAATGCGGCCGCTCTGCCCAAGCGACGGACTGACGCCGTCTCCAGCCTAGTACTGGGTGGATGATCAGAACAGCAGACGAGAAAAGGGGAATACCTGAAACACATATAGGAGCAAGAAACATAGAAGGGCTGCCTAGGCAGTGAGACAGAAGAAGACGCCAAAGGGCCCTTCACACGTTCAATACGTATTGACAATAATATTAAATAAGAAGACGAAGTGAACACTCCAGTATTCAATCCAAGAACAGCTGCCAGCATGCGAAACTTAGAAGTAGATGTTCCTGGAGTAGTAAAACAACTTACGTCACTTAAACAAAAACAAATCTTCCGGGCCAGATTGTATACCAACTAGATTCCTCTCAGAGTATGCCGATGCAATAGCTCCGTACTTAGCTATAATTTACTACCGATCGCTCAGCGAAAGCTCCGTACCCAAAGACTGGAAAGTTGCCCAAGTTACTCCAATATTCAAGAAAGGCAATAGGAGTGATCCCCAAAATTACAGGCCTATCTCATTGACGTCGATTTGCAGTAGGATTTTGGAACATACACTTTGTTCAAACATTATGAACTACCTCGGAGAGAACGACCTATTAACCAATAGTCAACAGGGATTCAGGAAGTATCACTCTTGCGAAACACAGCTTGCCCTTTATTCACATGAAGTGTTAAGTGCCATCGACAAGGGATCTCAAATCAATTCCATATTTATGGATTTCCGGAAGGTGGTGTGATGTGATTTGCAGAATATCTATGTAGATGTAGACGTAGAATATATTGTCAAATCTTCAATACATTTCAGTGGTACTCACACCATCAATAATATTGTCATCACTTTCAATTGGCGACGCGATTTCGTGAAGTAAACATGTCCGACCCTCAGAAAGCGTCTGCTTTAATCATCTTAGCGATGGCTGCGAGAACGACGAAAAGGAGGAAATGGGTTCGTGAGTGGTTAACGAAAAGAACCGACTTTCCGCATGTGAATCTGCTTAGGGAAATCCGAACTACTGACCCAGAAGATTTTTTAAATTATTTTAGAATGAGCCGAGAATCATATGACAAATTACTCACAATGATACGGGACAAAACTGAATTAAAAAAAAAGACACAATTATGAGATCCGCGATTCCTGTCGATGAAAGATTAAGTGTCACTTTACGGTTCTTGGCCACAGGAAGGTCACTTGAATGTTTGAAGTTCAGCGCAGTCATGTCTGCTAACACAATTAGCAAAACATTTCGGTGTCTCAAGTCCTGCATGCGTTGTATTTCCCGAAATATTTGTTTTCACTTGCAGTCTGCAGAACTACTGTATGGTGATAACACAAAGTGTCTCAGGAAATCTTCCATTTCACATTTACTACAAACTTGTGACGTTTCAAAAAGGCTATATAAAATCAGCTGTGTACTGCATGCAACTTTAAAGTTGTGCCAACATCTGAAAGGAGAATATTGTCAAACACTCAGTATTGGACTTCACACGCTCAATATATATTGACAATACTGAAAATATTTTTGTGGCCATCAATACTTTTCGTCAATATTTTAAGTATTGACAATACGTCAATACGCGCCCTCAGACGGTCAATATATTGACGGTTTGACAATATTATTGAACGTGTGAGGGCCCCTTAAGACAAAACTCAACAATGTAAGCAAGATAGCTAGCAGGGCAGATCTAAGGAAATGTTCAAATGTTTGTAAATCTAACGGACTTAATTACATTGCTCATCAGTTTCTAGGCTTACAACTATTTAAACTATCTTAAAGTAACTAATGCTAAGGACAACACAAACACCCAAGCCCCGAGGGAGGACTCGAACTCTCGTCGGCGAGTAACCGCGCGCTCCGCAGCAAGGCGCCTTAGAACGCTCGGGCGCTCCGCCGCGGCAGCCTGTAACAAGATGAAGACATTGAATACTACTGGAGATTGGAAAACAACGGAAGGAACAGTGGAAAAGATCGACAAATTTAAATACCTGGGAGAATATATAACAAGAAAAAACTACATCTATATAAATACTCCGCAAGTCACACTTAAGTGCACGGCAGAGGGTTCATCGAACCGCTTTTATTGATATTTCTCTACAGTTTCAGTCTCTAATAGATCGCGGGAAAAAGGAACACTTGAATCCTTCACTTTCCAATTCGCAAATAGATCTCGCCGCAACGAATAACACCATTCTTTTAACCATTATCACCCCAACTCGTGCGTCATTTCCCTGATGTTCTCTCCCCTATATCGCGATAATACAAAACTAGTTGCCCTTTTCTGAATCGTCTATCAGTCCCACCTGGTCTGGATCTCACAATGCGCAGCAATACTCCAAAACAGAACGCACAAGTGTAGTGTAGGCAGTTTCTTTAGTAGAACTGTGGAATCTTCTAGCTATTCTGCCAGTTTGGTTCGCTTTACCTACGTTATTTTCGGTGTGTTCTTTCCAATTTAAGTTGGTCGTAGTTGTTATTCCTAGATATTTAGTTCAATTGACAGCCTGTAGATTTCACTGGTTTACTTTGATTCGATGACTTTACATTTATTAAGGGTCAGTTGCCAATTTTTGCACCATGCATATATCTTATCTAATGACTTTACTAAGCGATACATGACAGCATTATTCGTGAACAGACTTACAGAGCTACTCAGATTGTCTCCTTAATTGTTTATAAACATAAGGATGAGTAGAGGCCCTATAACACTTCCCTGGGGAACGCCAGGTGTTACTACCACTCTGCTCGATGACATACCATCAATTACAACGTATTGTTTCCTTTCTGACAGGAAATCACGAATCCAGTTGCACAACTGTGGCGATATTACACAAGCACCCAGTTTGATAAGAAGACACTTCTGAGGTATTCAAAAGGCTTCCGGAAATCTAGAAATACATCCCTTGGCGATAGTACTAATCACATCATGTGAGTATAGAGCTAGTTGTCTTTAACAAGAATGATACTTTCTGAATGCGTGTTGACAATAGGTCAATAGGTCGTTCTCTTCGAGGTAGTTTATAATATTTGAGGTAAGTGTATGTTCTAAAATCCTGTTGCAAACAGACGCTAATGATATAGGCAGTGAAGGAATTACAGAAAGGATAAAGAAGATGAGGTTAGCTTTCTGTATGACTATAGATATACACAATAAAAAGAATACATCTACAGCTGCAAACGTCAGACACTACAAGGCAACAGTGAGGAATGCAGTATTATATGCTGCTGAGACTATAACACGTAGAAGAAATGGTGCAGAACTAGTAGAGAAAGAAGAGAGTAAATACTGCAGACAATAGTGAACGTCAAAAAGAAAAGGAAAAATCTGAAGAACAAGGTTTGCGGAACAGGTAATTAGAATGAACTTGGACAAAGTAACGATGGGGCAAGAGTTAAGACAGAAATCAATTGGGTTGTTGAGCACTGGAAGCATTGGTTGGTACTGAGGATCAAGGCGGAAGGAAAGGAAAGCTGGAGATGCAAGTATGCCGGAGAATTGAGGACAGGTAAGGATACAGGAAGAGGATAGCAAACCTCCAGTGGAGCAGTCCAGAGAGGACGATACTGAAGAAGTCGGAAGAAGAGCGGAAGAGAAGCCTAGGAAAGAGAAAGGTATATCTGTGGTCCAACAGGGGCAGTAACGCAAGAAGAAGAAGAAGAAAGACTGACGGACTAGCTTCGTATTTATTCAATGCACTCAAGTGGATAGAACTATAGAGTAAGCCTCTGACGCACTATATTTCATGTGTGTCGTTATATTGTCTGTTGTTGGTTTAGTCATTGTCTTATCAACTATAACAAAATGCGAAATGTTTAAAAATAAAAACATTATCAGGGGTCTGTAATTTTTATATTTTTATACCTCCACTAATATTTTGTGACAAATCATACTTTACAGCTTGTTACCAAAAGTATTGGATCATTTTACTTGAAATTTTTACGCTATAGGCCAGTGACCACTGGGACGGACTCGGTTGTAAATATGTTGTACAGTATAAATATTTATGTGATAAACAGGGTGTAACTCGTGTAAGAAGATATATCTCTTCTGTTGACTGAGGACAGTGTACTGAATAACATCATTGTTTACGTCATTTGCTGACTGATAGTTAAAACTATCGAAAGATGAATGTTTTTAGGTGGGACAGTACCTTCAAGTACGCCTTGCTTCGTTCATACCGAAACTGAATTCAAATGTTTTCTGGCCCTAGATTACCTATGCAGGAGATCAGTTATTTAATGTGTGGATGCTTGAACTTTGTAGTTCCAGCTCACGACAGAGAAGTCAAATCGGTCCATTAGGAGAAACTGTTTAAGGGGGTAGAAAGTATTGAGCAAGTCCTGTCAGAACATTCCACAATGCTTTTCTAATGGTGGCATTCACACTACGTCACCGGGCCATCACGTCACGTCAAGCTTTCTCTCGAAGAAAGTTTTAACGAAACGGTCCTCTGCTAACATCGGAAGTTAATCTATTTTGGTCATGCACAATCATATATTACAGTAGGCGAGCCGGCCGCGGTGGCCGAGGGGACTGCGGCGCGCCAGTCACGGTCTGCACGGCAACTACGGTCGGGGGTTCGAATCCTCAGGCATGGATATCTGTGCCGTCCTTAGTGTTAGCTAGCTCATACGTAGTTTGTAAGTTCAGGGACTGATGACCCCGTAGTTAAGTCCCATAAGCTATACAAACATTTGAACATTTAAATAGTAGGCGATTACCGTGATTATACACAACTGTGGCGTCATAAACTTTTATTTTATTATTGTACTTTGTTCTAGCGGTAAATTGCAACTGTCTCTTGAACACACACACACACAAGACTGAAGCAAACAGTTTTTATGAATATAGTTGTAAGTAATGAGGTAATTCACATTAATTAAAATTTTAAATGACAAAATCAGCGCTAACGAAGGAGAAAACTGAGGTGTTTATGGCGTTATTAACAACGTAAGGGGGAAAACCGTAATGGGTAATATAAATAGGCTCTATTTATTCTCTTATACGTATTGTTTGATGTGTGTGAGAAGTTTAATTTTTGCTTGAAAATAGATGTCAGTGTTGTGAAATGTTGTTTCACTTCCCAGCACTTTCCCAGACTACAAGGTGTGTCTGAAAAGGCTCCTCACTGCAGAGCGCGCAACAGCTCGTCGTCGGAGGTTCGAGTCCTCCCCCCGGGCATGGCTGTGTGTGTTGTCCTTAGGTTTAACTTGATTTAAGTAGTTTGTAAACCTAGGGACTTATAACCAAGGAAGTTAAGTCCCATAGATTTACAAACATTTGAACATTGTTTTGTCTCAAAAGTTCGGCGAATTGTCTCAGGAAATATAGGAAACAAGTGTTACAAACAAAACACCTTTACTGGCCTTCAAAGTAATCGCCAATGTCTACAATACACTTCTGACATCGGTATACAGCTGTTGCAAACTGTCAGTGAACGCTTCTTGTGGAATCGCTCGTAGCAAAGAGTTAACGCGTTGTTGGATCTCCGCATCCGTTGCGAAGCGCAAGCATTTCAGGGCTAATTTAAGGCGGGGAAACTGTAGTCTGTCGTCGCCAAATCTGGACAATAAGGAGAGTGTGGAAGCACAGCGACCTCACGTGCAGCGAGGAAATTGAGCACGCAGATCGCAGAGTTCGTGACTTCCGTGCTTCCACAAGAAGAGTTTTCTGACAGTTTCCGACATTTGTACACCAGATGTCAGAAATGTATTGTAGCCAATAGCGTTTATTCTGAAGGCCAGTAAAGGTATTTTGTTTGTAACTCTTGTTTCTCATATTTCCTGTGACCATTTAGCAAACATTTTTCTAGATGCACCTTGTATGTTGTCGAAAAACATACATTTTAAAGTTTGCTTTGGCGGTCAATAAATTTTACGTTGTTGTTTTCTCAGTTTCATTATTAAACTAAGATTTGTTACATTACAGATGGCAACGCATAAACTCACTTTCAAGGGTGGTTATTGGGCAAAGTTAACTAACGTACAATTGGACTTGTCAGTACATAACAATATGTAATTTGAAGTACAATAAGTAAACAGATATTTATTTGTGATTACTCATTCTAATGTTCAGATTGTTTTCTTCTATTTGTACATAAATAATTGTAAATGGTGGTGTAGCAATTCTTAGGTACTATTAATACACAACTATAGTATTGTTAATAGTTAAAGTTCAGATCTTGTGTATTACTTGCCATAAACTCTTCAACAAAGTAGAATTCTTTATCTTTAATTAAAAGAAATAAATAAATAAAAGTTCTGTAGAGCTTATGGGATGTAACTGCGAGGTCATTAGTCCCTAAACTTATGAACTAGCTTATACTAAAGACGGCACACACATCCATGCCCGAGGAGGCATTCGAGCCCCCGACGTGGGAGGCCTGGCGATCCGCAACGTGGCGCTCCTGACCGCTCGGCTACTCCCGCGCTGCTTTTCTTTAATCCAAATGTGTAGGCCTGTCTTAAACTTAGGGAGTAAAGTGGGCTGTATTTGGTAATTTGTTGAATAGTTTCAGGCTCATGTTTTTGTGACTCTTTTGTGTACGTGAAAGTCTTGACTGTGGCAATGTACTTGTACCTTGTTTCATGCATGTGAACATTATTTCTGAATTTAAGTTTGTGAAGATTTCCTTTAGCATATATTAAGTAATTTTAAATATACAGGTTGTTACAAAAAGGTATGGCCAAATTTTCAGGAAACATTCCTCACACAGCAAGAAAGAAAATATGTTATGTGGACATGTGTGCGGAAACGCTTAATTTCCATGTTAGAGCTCATTTTAATCAAGACATCACCAACAGTTCCTGCCCAAACGTTCACAGAAAATCTGTGTTGATGACGTTATTGCACAACTGCGTGCGGATTTTCGTCAGCCCACACATATTGATGGTGAAAATTTACAATTTGATCACGTTGGACTGAAGCCTCATCCGTAAATAGAACATTTGCACTGAAATGAGGAGTGACATATTGTTGGATGAACCATTCGCAGAAGTGTACCCGTGGAGGCCAATCAGCTGCTGACAGTGCCTGCACACGCTGTACATAGTACGGAAACAACTGGTTCTCCCGTAGCACTCTCCACACAGTGACGTGGTCAACGTTACCTTGTACAGCAGCAACTTCTCTGACGCTGACATTAGGGTTATCGTCAGCTGCACGAAGAATTGCCTCGTTCATTGCAGGTGCCCTCGTCGTTCTAAGTCTTACCCAGTCGCGAGTCATAGGCTGGAGTGTTCCGTGCTCTCTAAGACGCCGATCAATTGCTTCGAACGTCTTCCTGTCGGGACAGCTGCGTTCTGGAAATCTGTCTCGATACAAACGTACCGCGCCACGGCTATTGCCCCGTGCTAACCCATACATCTAATGGGCATCTGCCAACTCCGCATTTGTAAATATTGCACCGACTGCAAAAACACGTTCGTGATGAACACAAACCAGTTGATGCTACGTACTGATGTGCTTGATGCTGGTACTGTAGAGCAATGAGTCGCATGTCAACACAAGCACGTAAGTCAACATTACCTTCCTTCAATTGGGCCAACTGGCGATGGATCGAGGAAGTACAGTACTTACTAACGAAACAATTGGGTATTTTGACAATTGTCTGCACGAATTATTTCAATTTACATTTGAAGAGAAATACTAAAATGAGGTGTAACATGGAAATTAATCGTTTCCGGACACATGTCCACAAAGCATATTTTCTTTCTTTGTGTGTGTGGAATGTTTCCTGAAATTTTGGCCGTAGCTTTTTGTAACACCTTGTAGATAGAAAATAATAGTGATCCTAACACTATTCCCTGGGGCACGCCTGACGATACACTGGTCTACTCGCCGTCGAGAACAACGTATTGCGTTCTATTTCTTAGGAAGTCTTTCAGCCAAAGTTCGTAATACGAGGTGAAGTCTGGAGAAGGGGTTCATCCACCTGCAGGTCAGAATGTTTCCGTGAAAACTTGGGAGCGAACGCGACCTAGTGGTGGCGCTAGCGCTGGCAGCGAGTGTATACGTTTGCACAGTAGTGGCGCGTCGTTTTTTGTGGCGCAGCTGAGGAGGGCAGGGCCGCGCGGCGCTTAGGAATGCGGGGTCCCCCTCCCCTCCCCCTCTGTGGGGGGGGGGGGGGCCGCGGCTGCGCCTGGAATGCGGTCCGACCGGCCGGCCGCCGCCAGTGACAGCGGCGCCGTCCACGCTGCGTCATCGCCGCCGCGGCCGATGCGACGTGTCACTCCTCTGCTCGCGGAGCCGCGCTGGCCGCCTTTAAATAGTTCTGAAACGGCCCCTAGGCTGTCAGTAATATTGTCCAATATCAGAGCAGACTGCTCACGATCTGGCAATTGCCGGATATACAAAACACTTTTGAATTGAAGGGTAGTCTCTGTTGCAAATTGTTGTTGTTATGGTCTTCAGTCCGGAGACTGCTTTGATGCAGCTCTCCACCCTACTCTATCCTGAGCAAGCCTTTTCATCTCCTCATAAGAACGGCAACCCACATCCACTTGAATCTGCATACTATACGCGTCTCTTGGTCTCCCGCTGCGATTTTTACCCCACACACTTCCCTCCAATGCTAAATTACCGATTCCCCGATGTCTAAGAATGTGTCCTACCAAGCGATCCCTTCTTTTAGTCAGGGTATGCCAAAAATTCCTTTTCTCGCCAATTCTGTTCAGTACCTCTTCATTAGTTATGCGATCTACCCACCTAATCTTCAGCATTCTTCTGTAGTACCACATTTCAAAAGCCTCTATTCTCTTCCAGTCCGCACTGCTTATCGTCCATGTTTCACTCCCGTACAAGGCAACACTCCACACATTATTATATTTATTTCTCTTTAACGCGTTTCGCCCTTTTGGCGCATCATCAGAACACTGCAACAGGGAAAATATACAAATATGTCAGTTTCATACCACTGACCTATCCACTACATTGACAGGAATCAATGAATTGGGGGGTGAACATACCTCAGAAACTACTGGATGATATTATTTGGTGTAAAAGTACACGATGCTCACCATTTTGGACTGGATAATCTGAGGATTTAATGAAAAACATCATCAAGTATTATAAGAGGTGGGACAAAAAGTTCCTAAAGTGGAAGTCAGAGAATTAAAAAAAAAAAAAAAAAAACAATCGTGAATGGACTGTGGTAAGCAGAGCGAGTGTGGGGATGTATAACTTACCACATCAGCAGCGTTGTGATGGATAGGTCCGCGTTCACAGAGTGAATATCGAAACATATCAGCGCTGCCTAGCGGCGTTTGCTACATTGCGGTTTTCTCACGCCACCTGACCATCAGATGTCCGTGCAGTAACGTTTGATCACGTGATTTTTACCCCACGCACTTCCTAAATTTACAATTCCTCGATGTCTAAGAATGTGTCCCACCAAGCGGTCCCTTATTTTAGTCAGGGTATGCCAAAAATTCCTTTTCTCACAAATTCTGTTAAGTACCTCTTCATTAATTATGCGATCTACCCACCTAATCTTCAGCATTCTTCTGTCGCACCACATTTCAAAAGCCTCTATTCTCTTCCTGTCCGCACTGCTTATCGTCCATGTTTCACTCCCGTACAAGGAACACTCCACACAAATGCCTTCAGAAAAGAATTTCTTACACTTAAATTAATATTCGATGTTAGCAAATTTCTCTTTTTCAAAAATGCTTTTCTTCCCATTGCCATTCTGCATTTTATATCCTCTGTACTGCGAACTTATAATTATTCAGTGTAGCATACCAAAATTAGTGTTTACTTTTTTTTCTCGTTTTCTGCCCTGCCACAGATACAAATGTAATTTGCACTAAATGTATACCATCTGAGGATGAGCTGCTAGGCAGCTTGAAACCGGTCATGGTTTAATAAAAGTTCATTAAGAAGAAAAAAAGGCGACTGGTTGCAGTAATTTCGGAAACCTAATACATTGTTACTTGAACTTTTTGCAAGGGAATGAAATATTTGTACTACAATGAAGATACAAATGTGATTACTTCTTGCTTTTAGAATTGGATGAATATAAATGAATATTAAGTAAACATAATAAAATTGGGTGTATACGTTTGTACATCTAAACTGCAAGCGCTCGTCAAGTCAGTAGCCTTGCTTATCCTCACATCATTTCATGTACATCGCACAAGCTGTGAAATTTGGAAACGGAATTAAAGTACAGGGGGAAGAAACAAAACATTGTGGTTTGCCGGTGGCATTGTAATTCTGCCAGCAAAAAACTTCCAAGAACAAGTTAATTGAATACACTATGTCTTGAAAGAACAGTATATGATCAAGAACAAAACCAAGTGTAATGGGATGTAGTCGAATTAAATCAGGCGATTCTGAAGGAATTATATTATTAAATAAGACAATGAAAGTAGTAGTTGATTTTTTTATTTGGCTAGTAAAATAATTTAGGATGCGCAGAGTAGAGAAGTTATAAAATGCGGAACATCAGCAGGAAGAAAAGTATTTCTAAAGGAGAGGAAATTGTCAACACCAAATATAAATTTCACTGTTAGGATAATTTTCTGGAGGCATTTCTCTCGAGTCTAGCCTTGTATGCAACGGGAAGAAAAGTATTTCTAAAGGAGGGGAAATTTTTAACATCAAATATAAATTTCACTGTTAGGATAATTTTCTGGAGGCATTTCTACAAAATAATTCTGGAGACAGATGGGTAGATCACGTAACTAATGAAGGTGCACTGAACAGAATTGGGTAGAAAATAGCAGAGAAATACCACCAGAGGAGTACAATTAAGAGATTTCAAATGGATGTGGGTTGCCGTTGTTATTCAAAGAGGCTTTGCTCAGGATAGAGTAGGGTGGAAAATGGCATCAAATCACTCTTTGGATTGAAGATCACAACAACAAGAAGTTTGTTTTCGTCTCCATTTTCTGTGTTAATTGGCACATCTTCAGTGGCAGAACAAAAGATCTATGGATGCTTCCATCAGCGTAAGTGACACCCCATTGCGGAACCGTTATATGGCCGATTCACGGCGAAGGAACTATGCCGAGATTTCTCGACTATCTCTTTTGTTATGCATAAATCTCCAAGTCTCCATCATCATAAACAATGGCTGACTGTAATGGAATCCTAGCAGTTGCCATCCTGGAAAGACAGTTTCTTATTTTCTTCTGTGAAATATTTCCTGCCAAGTCGATTTCTTAGGGGGGGGGGTTTATTTATGCGTTTACGGAAAAAGAGATGGAGACAAAAGATATAAATCATCACTTTAGCAAGGAAATCACCTTTGGCTCATACCGACCTCGGTGATGCAGCTTTTCTCCTCTGTTTTCTGTCGCCGTGAGTCTGCAGTTTGCAGTTCATACCATTTACCAGGCCAAACAAATTGATGTTCTCGCCATTCCGTCTTGATTCTCTTCCCAAGATTTCTTCCTTCGACCGTGTTATTTAAGATGCCGTTGTGTCGAATCAGATGGGCAAACCAATTTGTTCTTTTTTCTGTATGGTGTTAATCAGCGAACTTCTTTCACAAGTTTATTTACTACTGTCGAGGACATTTCTGTTATTCTATCGAGGACATTTCTGTTATCCTGTCGAAGACATTTCTGTTATTCACTGCACGACAAAATTAAAGTGTAAGTTTTTCGAAACCGCGTAGTTGTCTCCCATTACAGTAGATGTAGATGACTTATACTGGCTCGAAATTTCAGGAGCCACACTTTACTTGCAGAGTTACTCATCATAACAGAGAGAACAGCAAGTGGTTTTGTGAGTGGAAACACTCACTTGCCTGAAGGTATAGTTGGTTTTTTTTCCTGCTTTGTGCAAGCAAAACTGGAAAAAACATTGACTTACCCATAAATAGTAGATAGTTCTTTCCATATCTCCGTAGTCCAGTGGACATTGTGGGGGCTGACCGCTAGTGACTTGGCACGTAGGGACACTTATGAACCTATGTTGTTATTAATTGGTACCCGCATGAATTATAATTAGTAGACCAGCTGTAGCAAGGGCTCGATAAGTTGCCGGTTGACCCGCAGATAAAAATTGGCACCTTTTGGAACACTTCGTATCGATTTTCTTTGTCTCTGATTATTGCCACCCAGTGCGTCCCAAAAGTTTTTACACTGTAATTGCCTGAAAAGTGTTGTTTGTCGTCTGAATATCTCATTAACAGCTGTAATTGCATTTGTTTGCGAATAGGCTCTATGTTATAAACATCGGGAGATTGATCACAAATCTTTACTAAAAATTTTGAACGCCTTATTTTCCTATTCACTCTCCTCTCTCAATCTCTTCTTTTATTTCACGCTCTTTGGGATACATCGAGCCAATCATTTTTCTGTGTTTGTTGTTTTTTCAGTGCCCAGTATTTCTTCATTCTTTCTCACCTTTGTTTCCTCACGTCTTTGACATAATAGATGTGGCTGTTAGTGCAATTTGTCTAGGAATCTCATACTTTTCTTATTACTTGAGTTGTTCGATGGAGCAGTGAATTTTGTGTGAATTTATTTTTGAGTTTCTTTTTACCAATTGCGTTTTGGTTTGCCCTTACAGAAGAAATCAAAGATTTGTTTGGTTAGTTTGTTAGGGTTCACTCTGAAAATATGATCATAAAAATGTATCCTTCTTTTCCGCATAATATGCAAGAGCTTTTCAACTTACTTGTAGAGGGTTTCATTCTAGACTAATAATAACTTATAACACTGAAATTTTGGTCCTAATATCTTTCTTAGATTTTCCTTTCTTTTAACTCTAGTTTCTCTATCTAGCCCTTGAAATTCATGTTTACAGTTTCAGCTGCGTATACTGCATGCGACTTCATGTGATCTTCGTGTGTTGACGAAAGTATGCAGTATTGGCCAAACACCAACATACACGTATTGTGCTATAAAAGGGTCTGTTCAATATGGTTCGATGTAGTCTCATGGTCGAACCGTAGCCGTCTGCTTTCATGCCCAGCAACTACAATAGCTGCAAATAGTACTTTGTACCTGTGATACTACAGTCAAACAGTACGCGTATTCTAACGCTTGCAAACGATATAGGCAACGCAGATAACTCAGTTGAATAATGTTTATTTAAACACATATATTGATCTATAGGAAACGGTCCTACAGAAAAAAAGTAACTAATGAGAAATAAATCTTATAAAATTATCAGAACAGATGCATTAACTGCGTTATGCGAATGCTAGCAAAATCAGAAACTAAGTAATCATTGACAATGCTCAGACACTTTATTTCGGATCACTCAAAAATAGTTGAAATCTTAGTTCGACAAATAACACATCAACACTCGTAAATTCTCCTGTAGATTGACATACACTGTTCAGCTACACTTTCGCAATGGAATCGGAAACAGTTGTAGTCCCGACGAAGTGTCCGTTTGCACCTCAGATTGTGTCGCAAACGAAACACTACAGGTCCTCCTCCTTCGAAGACGAGACATTAAGTGTTCCCATAGCCTCAAGGAGCTCTTTTTGGTTGATTATTCCGTCCATCCAAGGAGCTTTCCTGACGAACCGTCCAAGTATTCTCCTAGGACACAGCCGTTTCTTGCCGGAGCCCCTCTCTCATTAGCTGATGGCCATTGCCTCCAAAAGGAGCAAGCTGCAGACTTCTTAACACAAAAGATTTGTTGACTTAACGTTGAGCACTCTCACACTAACTTAACATTTCGACAGTAATCAATAAAAAAAGTTATAAGTCGCGCGGGAGTAGCCGAGCGGTCTGGAGCACCACGTTGCGGATCGCGCGATCTCCCACGTCGGAGGTTCGAATCCTCCCTCGGGTATGGATGTTTGTGTCGTCTTTAGTATAAGTTAAGTTCATAAGTACTTCGTAAGTTTAGGGACTGATAACCCCGCAGTTAAGTCCCATAGGCTTTACAAACATTTGACATTTTGAAAACATTCAGTCACTTTGGGACCATTTGTCAGCAGTACAAATAATGTATAAAATAAATTACCCATCTTTCATGTGCTTGACCTCTCATACGACACAATATTTACGTAAAGTTAATGGAAAAATAAAAAAAAATATTTAAGTAGTTGTCATTTCCATAACCTTCTGCATTTCAAGAATTTATCGTCGCAAGGGGCTGGAATTTAGAAGTAAACAATGTATTTCGACGTGGTCGTACAAGCGTTTTATATGCGGTTTTCTTTACAGATCTTCCCAAAATTCTCCCAATAAACCGAAGTCGGCTGTACGTCTTACTCACCACTGTCCTTATATGTTCGTTCCAAAATGCTCAAATGTTTGTATAGCTTATGGGACTTAACTACGGGGTCATCAGTCCCTGAACTTACAAACTACTTATGAACTAGCTAACACTAAGTACGGCACAAATATCAATGCCCGAGGGGGGATTCGAACCCCCGACCGTAGTGGCTGTGCAAACCATGACTGGCGCCCTGCGGTCCCCTCGGCCACCGCAGCCGGCATGATCGTTCCATTTCATATCGCTCTGCAGTGTTATATCTAGATATTTGAACGACACGACTGCATCAAGAAGCTAACTACTAATGCTGTATTTGAACATTATGGGATTGTTTTTCCTAGTCAGGCATATCACCTTACATTTTTTTTACATTTAGAGCTAGCTGCCATTCTTCACACCAACTAGAAATTTTGAATAAGTCATCCTGTATGCTATTACAGTCAATTAAAGACGACACCCTCCCATACACCACAGCATCGTCAGCAAACAGCAGCAAATTACAAGTTAGTCTGTGCATCAGGTCATTTATATAGATAGAAAATAATAGCGGTCCTATCACACTCCTCTGGGGCACACCTGACGATAGTCTCGTCTCTGATGAACACTTGGCGTCGGGAACGACGTCGTTCTATTATTTAGGAAGTCTTCCAGCCTGTCTTCGTTAGCAGTCAGCAGTGTGGCACCGAGTCAAACGCCTTTTTGAAATCAAGAAAAAGACAATCTGCCTGTTCCCCTTCATTAGGGTGGCCATATTTTCAGATCCAAAAAGCAGGTTCTCCCAGTTACGCAACATATCTCGGGTCTATTGAAGCACAAGATACCACCTTTCGGCTTTTACGTCATGGGTCAAAGCCGACGGGTGGTACCCATGCTCCAATTATGCCAATGGGTCGTCTTTCTTTCGCTATTGAAAACACTGCAGATTTCGTGCAGCGAACATCACAATTAGTTTTTTCTTTAATGCCTACAATAAATGGATACAAAGATCGCAATTCAGCGTTCAGTGCACATTTTCCTTTCACTTTCGCCATTATAACAACCAAAGATCAATTCATAGCTCACACATTAACGACTTTCAAAAACACACAAAGAGCTATGAAATCGGTAGCATACTCTGTGACTTCGTCGTACTCTACGAGCTTAAATTTTAAATCTTTGGTCGCTGTCAAGGAGGAGCCTCCTAGGTTGTCAGCTATTTCGCATCTCTGGTCGACGCGAAAGATGTTTACGTCTGCTATGACTGCGGACGCTACTGTATCAACGAAAGCCGGCCGCGGTGGCCGAGGGGACTAAGGCGCTCCAGTCACGGTCTGCACCGCCACTACGGCCGGGGTTCGAATTCCCCCTCGGGTATGGATATTTGTGCCGTCCTAGTTCGAAAGTAGTTTATAAGTATGAAACTTCCTGGCAGATTAAAATTGTGTGCCGGAACCGGGACTCGAACCTGGGACCTTTGCCTTTCGCGAGCAAGCGCACTACAGACTGTGCTATCCCGACACGACTCACGATGCCGCCTCACAACTTTACTTCCGCCAGTACCCCGCCTCCTACTTTCCAAACAATCCCTTAGGCTGTGGCTAAGCCATGTCTCCACCATATCCTTTCTTCCAGGAGTGCTAGTCTTGCGTGTTTGCAGGAGAGCTTCTGTAAGGTTTGGAAAGTAGGAGGCGAGGTACTGACGGAAGTAAAGTTGTGAGGCGGCATCGTGAGTCGTGTCGGGATAGCACAGTCGGTAGTGCGCTTGCCCGCGAAAGGCAAAGGTCCCAGGTTCGAGTCCCGGTTCCGGCACACAATATTAATCTGCCAGGAAGTTTCATATCAGCGCACACTCCGCTGCAGAGTGAAGTTTCATTCTAGTTCATAAGTAGTTTGTAAGTTTAGGGACTGATGACCCCGTAGTTAAGTCCCATAGACTATACAAACATTTGAACATATCAACGAAATCTTTTCCTCCGTGAAAACTCTTTTTTATAAGGGTTTCATTTTTTTTAACTGTATAACTACTGATAACCCTCGAATAAGACAATAATCGAATTTCGCAGGATGTTTCGCAGGATTAATATTGCAATGCAGGATATTTTTAAGATTTTCTGACCTCGTCGCGAGTCGCAGGATAAGACCTCAAAAAACAGGAGTATCCTGCGAAAAGCAGGACATCTGGTCACCCTACCCTTCATCCATGGCTCAGAAGATGAGTTTGTGACACTTGCGGGGAGTGACACTTGCGCGGAAAAGGAATGTGTAGACACTTGCGGGGAGACCCGGACACTGCAGGTAGTGGACAGGGTGTTCCAGAAGTAGGGATACACCACCCCTACTCCACACCCTCCAGCCGCTACCTGTGCCGTATTCAGGAAAAGGCCCACCGGATCGGCCGTGCAATTTGTGACACAAATTACATGTTTGATAATATCAATTTAATGCACAGAAGTATGAAATCACATCAAGACTACTTCCTGCAAACATTTCGACAAAAAAAGTTGGCACTGAGTTTAGAAAAACAAAATTCTGGTATATTGGATTTTAACATTTTATCAAAAAATGAATGTCACTACAAGAGATACAGCCATTCAAATTTACGGGCACCATAACGTTTTCCCTTCCTGAGTAAATGAGCTGCTTCTTGTAGTTTCAACATCACAGTAGCCTTTTTCTGAATGTCCTGAATATAAATCTTCACACAGACTTCTTGAAGAGGAGAGTGTTACGGATATCTGATTGTAAACCACTGCCTATTACCTTAGACCTTTTTGACTCTACTGAACAGGAGTTCCGCGTATTCCGTAATTTATATTTATACAGTTAACAGGCAATGCAATTTATAACCAACTATTGGCTGCCAATTTCGCTTCATTTTTCCTGAAAGTCTTGCAACTTGTTTCTCCCTGTTGGTTTACGCCAAGTTCGGAGTAAAAATGGTTCTATATGACGAGGATAGAAAATAGAATTTATCTTTAGCATTTTTCGGTGTGTGACATTCCCTTATACATTCCGTATTTCATACATCTATTAGATGTATTTGTAATTCGAATACAGCGAAATCGTTTTGGGGTCACGAATAAACGCATCAAGTATGTAAAATACTCATTGACTTATTATTAAAGTTTTTAATTGAAGGTTTAAGGTTGCATCTCCTATTAAAAAGCATAGTAGCTATTTTTAAAGAGATGGAAGTTGCGTGATAGTGGGGTTAACTACATAGCGGTCAATTACACCAACGTATCTGTGCAGGATGCCTAATATATTTATTGCTTGCGCAGGTGTCTTGATATGCTTAGTGTTCTGAATAATATGCTTTTAGGAGGTATGACTGTTGAAAGTCATCGTCTTGTAGTAGCAGAGAATGTCTTAATAACTCTCCAAACATTATCACTGTTAAAATACCGTTTTGTTTTCAGGAGGAACACTTAAAAAATTAATATATAGTTGGAACAAGTTTCGTGTTATGTAGACAGTGCTAGACGTCTTGGTGTGCCTGTACCTAGGAAAAGCTATTAGCCGCCCCAAGGGCCCCGGGTTCCCCGCAAGTGTCACTCCCCGCAAGTGTTCCAACCCCCACAAGATGTCATGTGAGAAAAGGGTAAGCTGAGTTTCACATGAACTAAACCCGTGCTAATTCATAGAAAGAAGCTTTTCCGCCTCAAGGAAATTTATGGGGAAACACGAGAAACCTAAATCCGGATGGACGGATGCGGATTTGAATCGCCTCCCTCGCGAATGCGCATGTCCGGTGAGCGAACGACTGCCCCGCCGCGAGCAGCGTCGGCATCCGCAGAACAGAAGACGCGCGGGTCGCCCAATCTCCGGAAGGCAGTTCTAATTCTCCGCGGCGAATCCGAAAGTTATAGGGGCCCGCGGGCGCGCCTGCTCTGCATTGTAAATGAAGCGGCGAACAAAAACAAAAGCGGCCACAAGTGCCCCCCTGCCCCCTCCGACTTTCTCCCCGCGGCCGGGCGGTCGCCACGCGTAATCCAGGGGCTGGCCACGCACGCGTGTGTGCGTGCGCGCGTGTGCGCATGCGCGTAGCCTCGGCGCTGGGGACTCATCAATCCGCCGCGGCCCTCTAATTATCCGGACACAGTAGCAAACAGCCGATGTTCTTTTAATGGTCTCTGTAATGGCCCGCTCTGTCTCGACCTAATGGCGGCCTGCTACCGGCCAGCCTCGTAATGATGTAAACTGCAGCACGAGCAATTTGCACTTTTTCGATTCCTGCAACTACTTATTCACGTACAATACTTTTTTTTTTTTTTTTTTTTTTTTTTTGTTCTTCTTCGTCCTTTCCCGGTGCTGAAAAGTTCTTCCGTGTACGGCAGATAGGAAAACGTTTATGTGACTGCCGAAAGAGTATATCAGGCACGTGAGCACGTGCCGCTTGCCGCTTACAATTTGAGTAATAAGTGTCCGCGAGACAGTAATCCATTATTTGTGCTTTCATTGCAGGGTAGCTCAGACGACTAGGTCACTGACTACCACGCAGGACGCCCGGGTTCAATCCCCGGCAGGGGACTGGAAAAGCCCGACTCACAAGGAACGTACTTAGGCTCGAAAAATCAGAAATACACCAAAATCGTATGATAGATAATGTAGAGGTCTCTTATTGCACTAGTGATACTCCCGCATCTGCAAAACTCTGCAGTCGCCCATTCTAGGCCTCTGCGTGTGCCATGCCGCATTGCACGTTGACCTGCCGGTACGCCAGTAGGGACGGTGCAGTGTGCCTCTGAAGCTGCGTTTTGTGGCGTTATTTGTGTGGTGAAGTGTTGAATGGGTCGGCGATTGGTAATTAATACTGCTAATATAGTGTGACTGGTTGAGGTGAAGTTACGAAAAAACCTTCTTCGTGTAGATGGTATTAGTGTAGAACATGAATCATTCGCATGTTACCTATTATCTATTATAGTGTTTCTAATCTATGCTCATATTTCTGCACTATAATAGGTACAAGAAATGATTCTTCTTCTACACCAAGACCGTATTCACCAAGAAGGGCTCTTCGAAAGCCGGCCGCGGTTTGCCGAGGGGACTGAGGCGCTTCAGTCACGGTCTGCACGGTCACTACGGTCGGGGGTTCGAATCTCCCCTCGGGCATGGATATTTGTGCCGTCCTTAGTATAAGGTAGTTGATAAATAATTTTTAAGTTTAGGGACTGACGACCCAGTAGTTAATTCCCATAAGCTTAACAAACATTTGAACATTTTTTGCTCTTCGGAATTTCATCTCAACCAATTGCAATACATTAGCAGGATTGATTACCAATCGCCGGCCGGCCGCGGTGGCCGAGGGGACTGAGGCGCTTCAGTCACGGTCTGCACGGTCACTACGGTCGGGGGTTCGAATCCCCCCTCGGGCATGGATATTTGTGCCGTCCTTAGTCTTAGCTAGTTCATAAGTAGTTTGTAAGTTTAGGGACTGATGACCCCGTAGTTAAGTCCCATAAGCTTTACAAACATTTGAACATTTGAACCAATCGCTGACCCATCTCACGGTTCACTACACAAATAACGTCACAAATCGCAACTTCAGAGGCACACTGCACCGTCACTACTGGCGTACCGGTAGGTCAAAGTGCAATACGGCATGGCACACTCAGAGACCTCTAATGGGTGACTGAGGAGTTTTGCAGATGCGGCAGTATCATTAGTGCAATAAGGGACCTTTACATTATCTATCATACGATTTTGGTGTATTTCTGTTTTTTCGAGCCTAAGTACTTTCCTTGTCAGTCGGTGACCACGAGGCTATTCATCTCAGGGTGTGGCTTCGAGCCCCATGTTGGGCGCCACTTCACGTGGTGAAATAAATCGCAATTTGCGGTCAGTTATGACTTCTCTGTACTAGGTTTAAATGAAATTCCAAAGTGCTGCGAATGAAACTTTGTGCCCGGCCAGGATTCGAACCCGGGATCTCCTGCTTACTAGGCAGACGCGATGACCACTTCGCCACCGAGGACACAGTGACCAGCCCGACTGCAGCCCCCCTGGCACATCTTCCGCCACACCCAAATCTCCATTCGCCACGCTGTCTCTTTCCTATTACCACAGCCCATTTGTTCTGTGATGCTCGCAGCCACAATACTGTATTTCCGCATCAGGGAGAACAGACCGTGAGGTATCGAGACAATTAATTGTCGTCAGGAGCCCAGCCTCGGTTTGTATACAATTATATAATTTGCCGCTCTGTATAACGTCCTGGTGTCACCTTCCTCTTCTGACTGAAACATATATGTGAAGTTCAATATCGAACGTACAGGAATCAATATTTTTGTATTATCGCTACACAATATCATACCACACACAAACAATAACAACATACCTTGTAATTGTTCCTCTATAGTTTTAGGTCTTGTGTTTTTATCCATCATTGTAACTTCAACAACTATCACCCAACCAACACACTACGCCTGCACTACGCCATTCCACGATGCGAATCAATGCGGAGTGACGCGAATACTGCGATAGCAAGTGCTACATAAGGCAACATCTTCGCATCGCGCTGGGCATGACTGCGCGTAGCGAACGCTGCAGGTGGTTCAGGGAACTGCTGTCAACGCAGCAGTGGACTGCAGCTACATACATACTCCATAATCGACCGTAAGGATACACTGTACCACTACTAGGCATTTCCCTTCCTATTCCACTCCCAAATAGGACGAGGAGGAAACAATAGAATACTTATATGCCTCCGTACCAGCCCTAATTTCACTTATCTTGTCATTGTAATGACTACGTGAAATGTAAGTAGGTTGCAGCAAGATCGTACTGCACTCAGCTTCAAATTCCGGCCCTTTAAACTTCCTTAACAGAAATTCACGAAAAGAATGTCGTCTTTCCTCCAGTTCCCGGAGCATTTCTGTAACACTCGCGCATTGTTCGAAACTACCAGTAACAAACCTAGCTCCTCGCCTCTGAACTGCTTCTATGTCTTCCTTTAAATTGATCTGTTGCGGGTCCCAAACAGCTGAGCAATACTCAAGACGTGGTCATACAAGCGTTTTATACGCAGTCTCTTTTACAGATGAAGTACCTCTTTCCAAAATTCTCCCAATAAACCTAAGTCGGCTGTCCGTCTTCAACTGTCCTTACATGTTCGTTCCATTTCATATCGCTCTGCAATGTTACGCCTAGATATTTGAACGTCGCGACTGCATCAAGAAGCTCACTACTAATGCTGTATTCGAATATTATGGGATTGTTTTTCCTTCTCGTGCGCATGTGGGAAAGAGATTTAAACCGATTGAGTGCCAAATAGGAGGAACAAAGTTAGAATAGGTAAGACAGTTACAAGTACCTGGGATGTATTTTCTCACAGGATGGCAACATAGCGAAAGAACTGGAATTGAAGTGCAGCAAGGCTAATGCAGTGAGTGCTCAGGTAAGATCTACACTCTTCTGCAAGAATTAAGTAAGTACCAAGACTATGTTAGCAGTGCACTACTCTATCATTCGACCAACTTTGCTGTATGGGAGTGAAAGTTGGGTGGATACAGATTACCTTATTCATAAGGTAGAGGTTACAGATATGAAATTAGCAAGAATGATTGTAGGTACTAATAGATGGGAACAATGGCAGTAGGGTGTCCATAATGAGGAAATTAAAGAGAAACTGGGAATGAACACCATAGATGAAGTAGTTACACGCATGGGAGAAGCAAGGTTACCTAAGAGACTCAAGAGGTCGGCAGCGGAGAGAAAGAGGAGTCGAGGTGGACCAAGAAGAAAGTACTTTGATTCGGTGCAGAATGATTTTGAAGTAAAAGGCATAACATCAGATGAGGCATCAATGTTAGCATGGAATAGGGGATCATGGAGGAATTTTATTAGAGGTACTATGCTCCAGTCTGAAGGCTGAAAGGCATAATCAGTCTCTAATGATGATGATGATGATGATGCGCATCACCTTACAATTTTCTACATTGAGAGCTAGCTGTTATTCTTCGTACCAACTAGAAATTTTGTCTAAGTCATCGTGTATGCTATTACAGTCAATTAAAGACGACATACTCCCATGCATCATCAGCAAACTGCCGCAAATTAGAAGTTACTCTGTCCATCAGGTCATTTATAATAGATAGAAAATATAGCACGCCTGCCGATACACTCGTCTGTGATGAACACCCGCCGTCGAGAACAACTATCTGCGTTCTAATGAATCATAGTCCACTATTGCTCCATGAAAACGTGACAAAGGCTCAGCGCAAAAAAAGTAGTAATTGACCCCTTGTCTACGTTTACAATACAGAATTTAAATAACTTGTTTTGCAGGGTTTCTATACTTCAGAGGGGCATCATTTCATGCAGGTAACGAAATACGGCAACAAGTGTCGGCTAGTCCACTCCTAAGTGCTTCGTGTAGAGAAGGGGACAACAGGATATTGTAATAAGTAAGTAAGCGGGCAACGCCGTTTGCTTAAGATAGTTAACTTTAAAATCTCGAACTCCAGTTTTCGTGTCCGTGCGTTAGTATTATTTCTCTCCCTCTCTGTCCAAGCAAAGAAGCAGCAGCGGTGTCTGGCTCAGCAGCGCTCCCAAAGACCTTGTAAAAATAAAGACCTTGTAAAAATAACTAGACTCCCTGACGGCGGGATAATTTGAACCTTCTCCCGGCCGCCATGGTAGTGGCAAGCGTCAGATAAATACGAATGTTATTAGCAGGTAAAACGTGTATTAAATAGCTACTGCGGGATATATACACAATTGATAGTCAGGTCTGTACTGTTTGATTATCGCAGTGTACATGAAGCACGATGGTGAAGAGCCTCTGAGCGTTTAAATACATAAAGCAATTTAAGAAAGGAATTAAAAGATCGAATACTGTATTCCCATTTATATATTTCTCAGGAATACAAGTAGCCCTACTAATTGTGTTCAGAGACAGTTAATCTTGCTTAACAGACTGTTAGTCAAGACAATATAGAATTCAATGAAATAAATAACAGGCTTTTACAATAATGGCAGCTCTTAAAAAGGAGCTAATTTAGGCAGTACTGGTGGACAGGGAGTTCAAAAAGTTTCATTTTATGATTGTGTAAAATAACAACTGGGGTCACGACATTAGTTGCCTCACTGTAGTTCTAATATTTATTTATGAAATTAATATTAGCAACTTGTAACGCAGAATTTAAAGGTAATCTGCTTTACATATAAATATAACAACTGAAAGGGGTTTGCAGAACTGTGTATAGTTCCATATAGGGACGGCATATAGCCGCAGTGGATGCACATTGTGAAGTTGAGCCCTATGACAGTAGTTGCTGACTTTTGAGCAGTTCACTCTGCTATAAGGTATTTGGCTTACAGCATTAAAAATGCTAATTTTCTTGCTAGACAACCTAATGCTAATGTTGGATGCCTTAGTTAAGAAAACGTTATGGCATACTTCGTGTTCTTAAAGGAATTTCGTAATGTCTGAATGCTGTATTCACGACGTAAGAAGCTATTCGTCAGTTATGTATCTGATGGCATATTTCACCTTGACAATCGATTTTTAACATTAGCTATTTCAGTCAGCCCTGTCTGATTTTTTGATGCTATGAAATATCTAAATATTCGCGAATACAGCATTAAAGGAAAGATGTAATGTGTGAATCTCATCCGAAATTAATGTTTGTACAAAAGTTTCACAATCGTAGAATATACTGAGAAAGTGCCAAAAAATCGTGCCTGACGATAAATTCCGTTCATATGCTGCACTTAGAACGCAAAAAAAAAAAAAAAAAAAAAAAAAAAAAAAAAAAAAAAAAACACCCACTAAATGTTATAGTTCGGTTTCGTTAGAAAGAGGAAACGCTGTTGGTCAATTTCTTCACAGTAAGTGTAATAAATTTACACACAACCGATAGTTGCTGTATATTCAAGCAGTCTGAAGTTGTTTCGTAGTTATATATTTCAATTAGACATAGTTTTCGCGACTTAACTCAAATGAATACTCTCTCTAATCAAAAGAATCTTATGCACATTTAAAGTTCGCGCGGAATTTTGCCACTACAATGGCCGCCGAGGAGCTCTTCAATTTGTCCGCTGTTCGCAGTCGGCCGCTTAAGCCCTTTTTAAACGATGAACGAAAGTGAACAAGATAGATAATAATCTACTGAAGCGCTCCTAGCGTACTAGTGCTGAACTACAATCTCATGCAAGATCTTCTGGCAGCGTGTTTAGACGATAAAAGTAATCGAACAGTAATACCCGATATTGAAAGCGGGGTTATGACAGGCGATCAGTTATGTAGGAAGTCATAGTTTAATACTGGAATTGAGGAAACAACGCTAAATGTTATTAATGGCCTAAGAAAACTTTGCAATTTATGTTTTTGGTCAACTTAGTGTGGTAAAGTTCTGGGAAGTGAAACAATATTTCAAAACATTCACATCTACTTTCAAGCGAAGAAAATAAAGTTATGAACACATCAAACAACATTTATAAGACCATAAATATACCTTCTTTACTTTATTTACTACGCATGCACAATAACGTCATGCACAACTGAATTTTTGTCCTTTTTCATTTAAAATGCTATTTAATGAAAATTGCATCATCAAATTACAATCTTATTCAAATAAACATGGCTTCTGTTACAATATTGCAAAACATAAACTATTTTTCGGTTTCAGATATACGACCTCGCTTTTCGGTGGACAATAATTGAGATAAATATTGCAATTTACCGCTAAACCTAAGTATAATAATAAAATAAAGATTAAGAACAGAAATTTGCGATTTGTCGACTACAATATGAAAATCGCGTGACGAAAATAGGTTAACTTCCGATGTCAGCAGACTACCGTTCAATCAAAACAATCTTCTCGAGAAAGCTTAATGTGACGTTGACGTTAGGTGACGGTCTGGTGACGGACACTGTGAATGCCGTCATTAAAACTACATTTTTAATACATTCTGATCATAAACTTCGACATAACGCAAAATATACGTAAATACGAAGGATAATGGCGGTCTAACTGGAGCGATGACTGCAGCTGACAGATACTAGCTCGCGCATGCGCAGTGAACCCACTAGTACCGAATTTAGAACTAGGCCTATTTCGTTATCGCTACGATTATCCCGAGTCGATACTAACGGGATCATACTAGTCGAGCCGTTCAAACGACAGACGGCCGCCATAACGCAACTTGTTATCAATCTATTACAAGTTCGTTCATCGTTTAAAACGGGCTTTACGCGATTGTGGGGGCTTGAGCGCGCCGCGGATGAACAGCTGCGCCTTGTGAGGGGACGCGGGGTGCTTCCGCGGCGGGGACGAGAGGGCAACCGGTCCGCGTCCACGTAAACACGGCAGCGGCGGCGGCGGCAACTGTGTTTCTAGGTTAGCCGCGCCACACTTTTACCTGCCCGCAGCGCGCCTGTTTGCCCGCCGTGCCGGCTACCTCATACAGCTAGGCGCCGTCAAGCAGTACTGCGTGTGCTCCTCCCAGGCCAGATCACGAACGTATAAATGTAGTACGTCGATGGACAAGTAGTACTGCGTGTACAAGGTACATGGTGTGCAGAAAAGGGTGCCCTGATTTCAAAATTAAATATCTCGAAAACAAAGATCTAGAGAGAAATGCAGTAAACGGTATGTTTATTGTGAAAGCTGTAAGAAGTTTTTTTACAGCAGTTTGAAATTATAGTTACAAAAGCTGCTACAGATGGCGCTGTACGCTGTGCAGCTCATATCAGCATACATAAGTGAAATAATCGTATGAAAACACTCTTTGCAAACAATCACATCACACTGTTTTCAAAATGTTCACCATCGGCACTACAGAGGTGGCGCAAACGAAGAATGAAATTAGCCATCACATTTCGTAGTCTCTCAACCGAAATGGATTCACATGCCACAGAGATCGCCGATGCAAACTCGTCCAGCATGGCGGGATGCTTCGGGTAGACCATGTCTTTCACTGAGCCCCAAAAAAAAAAAAAAAAAAAAAAAAAAAAAAAAAAAAAAAAAAAAAAAGTGTCACAGGGAGTCAAATCCGGCGAATATGAAGGCCAATCCATGCCTGCACCAGTAAATTTGGGATATTCCAAAGCAATGGCTCGATTCCCGAAGTATTCCTCAAGAAAGCGAAACACTTGTTCGGCCCGATGTGGTCGGGCTCCATCTTGCATAAACCAGTCAGTACCTGGTCGATTCTCTAACGCTTGCTGTGTGCCGACAAATTGTTCCAAAATTGCAACATAACGTGCACCAATGAACGTTTCTCGAATGAAAAAGGGCCAATAATGCCTCTGCTGCATACTGCAGCCCACACAGTAACTTTAGGAGAATACAGGGCTTTCGCTTCACACCAATATGGCTTTTCGGAACCCCAAAATCGCCAGTTCTCCTTATTCACGTATCCATTCAGGTGGAAGTGCGCTTCATCTGTAAAACAGATGCAGCCAGCATTAAATCCTTTACTATCAATCATTGTGAGCATCTGATTAGCAAAGGCAACCCTTTGTTGCACAGCTCGTACGGGTATGGCCTGGTGCGTTTGAATTTTGAATGGAAACATTTGTAGGCTCTTTCTCAGTATTTTCTGCGTGCTGGAACGCTTCAAACCAGTCTCAGATGCAATTCAACGGACGGATGACATTGGATTTCGCTGAATAATTCCAGAAACTGTGGCGATATTTTCAGGCGTAATTGCGGTTTGCTTGCGGCCAACATGACCCACTAGATCATCAGTTACGCTGCCTGTTTGTTGAAATTTTGCGGAGAGCGTACGAATGGTTTTCGCATCGGGTCCTTTTGGAACATTAAATCGTGCTTGAAAACTTCGCCTTGTTGGCGTATTCATACGCCGAATATTACTACTGGCGTAATGCATACCACGAACAAAACGTGGAAAACAAATAATATCCACATTACAAAAGAAACTACAACCAGAACCTAAAGAGAAGGAAAAGAATCGTAAGTACTAAAACAGAAATGATGCGTTTTCTCGAAACCGAAAATTAGGAATTAAGAAACTTTAAACTGTTTATTATCTTTGCAGATGACAAGTTTGTAAATACTATTACCACAACAACAAATAAGTAGGCTCCTTAATGAGATTTACGTAGCCTAATGTCAAAAAAAAAAAAAAAAAAAAAAAAAAAAAAAAAAAAAAAAAAAAAAAACAAGCAAAATTCAAAACGAATGAAATTACAAAAACATTTTAGATGTACCTGAAAAGACTATTGTACAGTAACTATAATTTTTCGGAACAAAATAAACCACCCCACTGATCATAGCAGAAAATGTGCTGAAACATGTTTGGGAAAATAAATAAATAATTAAAATCAGATGTCATGCATACGGCGGAAAATCTCACCATTTATCCACGCAAGCACGGAAGAGAGAAGAGCAGCAACATCAAAAGATGGGTAGCAGGAATTCTTTAATTCGGAAAATGCCTGAATGCCGTCCATGACAATGAACGGGCAAACATCCAGCTTGCTTTGGTTTTCGTCGAATCCTTTGCAGTCAGCAGGTGGGTATTTCCTCGTTTATAATGTAGGCACTGTTGTCAGAAGTTTCTCGTTCTCTGAAAGAGCGTGAGTAAATTAGAAACGACATCAGATCTACGGACCTCGCCGGGATCATTGCGAACTAAATCCAAAAGTAGGGGCTGTGCCTTTTGGTGACGTGTCGACCACCACTACAAGAGTATGTCGCACGATGCGCGGCGTCCGTGGTCAATGACGCAAACAATGCAAATGTCCTTGAGACATGCGTCTGCACAGGTCTTGGAGGTGTGCACGCATGGACTATTGATAAAGCGATCTCTCGCGAAAAGCGAGAAAATCAGGTTGAAATCATGGCCCAGTAAAAATTTTGATACGTCGAAAGTAAATCGTACAGCTGGTTTTCATTCATATTCCCAATTGCGAATAAAATTCTTATCAAGAATATCGTTTCATACCTGCCAACTTTAACGGTTTATCGGTAAAATTTACGGAAATTGCACCATTTCACGGTTTTACGGATGAACACTATTATTTTACGACTTTACGAACAAAAATCTGAAATTTTTACATTCGATAATCATACCACTTCAGTGCAATCGATTGTGTGCGCGGATCGAAGGCAAGTGAACTATAGTCGATCTACATGGGATACTCTGCAAATCATATTTAAGTGCCTGGTAGTGGGTTCATCGAATCACGATTATACTATTTATCTCCCATTCCATTCTCGAATAGCGCGCGGGAAGAAAAAACATCTCTCCGTTCGGGTTCTGATTTCTCGTATTTTATTCTGATGATCATTTCTACCTATGTAAGTGGGAGTAAATATAGTTTCGCATTCGGAGGAGAATCTTGACGATTGGAGTTTCGTAAGTAGCCTACGCCGCAACGATAAGCGCCGTTGTTGTGATGATTCCCATCCCAGATCCTATATCATGTCCGTAACCCTGTCTCCCCTGTATCGTGACAATACAAAACGAACTGCCCTTCTTTGGACTCTTTCGATGTCCCCCGTCAAACCCAACCGATAAGAATCCCACACTGGGCAGCAATACTCCAAAAAAGGACGGACATAATGTATGCAATTTCTTTAGTAGTTCTGTTGCATCTTTTAAGTGTTCTGCTAATAAAACGCAGTCTCTGGTTCGCCTTTCCCACGACATTATCTACTTCTTTCCAGTTTAAGTCTAAATGGACGGACAAGCGTAGCGTATGCAGTTTTTTTTTACTAGTTCTATTGCATCTTTTAAGGGTTCTACCAATAAAACGCAGTCTCTGGTTCGCCTTTCCCACAATATTATCTACGTGTTCTTTCCAGTTTAAGTCTGAAGTAATAGGAATTCCTAGGTACTTTGTGGAGTTTACGACCTTCACTTTTGATTGATATTATCTTGTAAAGAAAGTTTAACGGATTTCTTTTCGTACTCATGTGGACGACTTCACACTTCTCATTATTTAGAGTCATTCTTTGATATGATTGGTACTTGATGTTTGTGTCTATATTGGAATTGAATTCAAGTCGGTATAACGGATCTTCCATATCTTAGCTGTCGACAGGCTGTGCTCCGCAAATAGAAAGTGATGATCAGTTATTGGCATTCATACCTAGAACATAGTGATCGATCACCAAGATACAGATCCCTATTCTTTTCATCAACTGGAAAGTACTTAAGTACGTACTTTGCTAAGTACCGGTTTGCACTCAATGTTAAACAAAATTGAAGATGCACTTTTCCTCTTGTCATGTTATTCAAGGAGGAGAACGAAATTACAGATGAGGTGGTGAATGAGCTTCAATGGCAGTTCACAGTTCTTCAGGTAGATAATACTTTGATTGCAAATCAAGGTGCTGCTATTGATTCCAGCTGGACCCGAATACTAACAATTCGTCGAGGCAGTGGACTTCTTAAGTATACGTATCTGAATTTCCATAGCAGTGCTCTCTGTTCTCACCAAACCCCATAACAATGCAGAATATGAATGCGTTTTAAGCCTTGGGAATAAAAATATAACATACATAAAATCATCCATGTACAATGAATCTCTGTTTCTGTTTTGAAGACCAATATATCTGGTCCCTGTTACATTTTCTCATTTCTTCTTGTTCAAATATTACATATCTGCTTAATTTATCAAGGAAGTCCTACAACATATGGTCCAAACCTATATTCACCACGCCCGCTGTAGAAGAAAAAAAAAAAAAAAAAAAAAAAAAAAAAACAGTTTTATTCTTCATTGTTATGTCCATCTAGAGACATTGGCCTATGATGGTAATAGGTATGATTTCATTTAAGTACCTTTTTTGAAGCATCAATTCTTGTATATTGTGGCCCAGAAGTATTATTTTCGTCAAGCTGGGGTACGTTGATGTACGAGATTCTTATTCATAGCCCTTTTCAAAAGTTGGCAGGTATGTCGTTGCTTTTCAAAGTTTATTGTTTCTATAATTGAGGAACCAAATTGCTCAAGTCATCGGTACATAGACTTACACACCACTTGAACTGAGTTAATCTAAATTTTCTGCCTCATGTGAATGGCAATGTGAACGCTAAAGCATCATGCTGCGGAGCGCACGGTTGATACCTGTCTGAGTTTCGAGTCCTCCCTCGCGCACGGATGTCTGTACTGTCCTTAGCATAAGTTATTTTAAGTTGTTTGTTAGTCTAGGGATCTATGGCCACTGCAGTTTGATCCAATAGCTTTTCAAACATTTGATTTAACTTATGCGCACGTGCGCGCTAGCACGCACGCCTGAGAGAAGACTCGAACCTCCGGCGGGAACGGCGAAGCAATGCGTGACATGGCGCCTCAGACCGCGCGGCCATCCGCACGCGGCATTGTTGCAAGATAATGTGCTGACGTATACAGATTGTTTAGGGAAGAAGAGTAAATATTTTAGGAGGTGGTAGCAGTATACATGAATTGCATTAATAAGCCATATTATATGTTTTAAGTTCCTAAGTGATTAAGGAATAACAGCTGAGTTCAATGCATTTCCGTTTCGTGTTTTGATACACCAATTGCTATTGCTATTGCTATGGGCGCATTTGTCGAATGTCAGCATCAGAATGTATGATGTTTTGAAGTCGTGTATTAGTTTACACGGATTTTTTTGTCCAAGTCAGCCCAACCGTTGTGTGAAAATGCCGCACGTATTTTCACACGCTTATTATGCGTATGTGGTATTTGTGTAGCATATAATGGAAAGGCCACTTCTGCTTCCAGATTTCGTAGCCGCAGACTACCAGATTCATGAGTGCTTACTCGTAAGATCAAAACACTGCGTAACACTGGTACAGTACTCAGCAGTGATATTGCCTCTGTACGTGTAAATGAACCGACTGTAGCTGAAGTAGAACATATTTTTCAAACGGTATCCTTCAACAAGTAAATTTCGAATTTCTCCACGTTTAGTGTTGCACATACAAGAGTATGTCGGACATTACATACACACGCGCATTTCAGTAATGTTTTTGTTGTTGCCTTCCAACATTTGTAATTGTCTAATATTTGTGTTACGCATCCATAACAAGTGTCATAGTTAAAATTATTTCTTTTCTCATTATATTTCCAGTTACCATAACAGTTGTCCGAAATGATCGCAGTTGTACCACCTTACCATATCGTCCACTTTCTTTTGTATTTTATGACGTGTTGCTACTCCTTGGTGTTTTTATAATGTGTGACACTTCAACGAGATGATGGTCCTCCTGCGAAACCGTTGGTGACCAATGAATGAAGTTGTAGAAGCAGTAAATGTCAACTAGTTTAAATTTCATAGGCTGTCTATAGGTCCGCCATGTTTGAAGCAAATTGAAGTTCCGTCCGTCATATTTTTCTTAGTCAAAGGGCGTCGTTTGCTGTGTCATTCTCCCTTTTAAGTTGCATTTGATTTACTTCAAACAGTTCGTAACACCTTTTATCTTTTCAAAACAAAAAAGAAAACAACAGTAGATAACGCTAATTAATTTGCACACTGGCAGCAACAAGCACCATCTTACTAGAAACGTGGCTAAACTTTTCGTTGCAGACAGCATTCCAAGACGATTCAAAAGAATGTTCCTACAGACGTTCAAGTTGTTACTCGCAAACTGAACGTAAATTAATGCCATTTTAACAGGTGACACCTGAACAAAAGGTATCTGCCGAGGAAATTATGTATCTCAGAGTACAATTAGCCTCAAAAACCAGTTCAGTATAGACGAGGATAATTGTATTAAAAAAATTTACAAGTAATTAATACAGGTAAAAAGGTAAAGGAGCCAACAATCCAAAGAATGGTTTGAACACCACAATGCTTTACTAGGCATGGTCCTGTTTCGAGGTGGTATGCCGTTGCCTTCCTCCGACCTTCGAACTGACTTACCCAGCCAGTTACAGGCGGAACTACAGTTTAACGTGGGTTCCGAACCACGGTGCAACTCGGTATTTTTCACATCAGCAACAGAACCAGAGGTGAAAGAAGTGGAAAGTGACAGATGAAAATCCTAGGATCTGGCGGTGATCGAACCCCGGGACCTATGAATTTGAGGTACAGAGCGATATATTCTGGCTTCGATTCCCGGGCGTTTTAATAAATTATCTAATAATTGAATAATAATGAATTTCCAGGGAAATGAAATAATTTATTCATTTCATGATACTGCTTTCGATAAAAGGTGTCTCTGGTTGTTTGTGTGATACATATACTTCTCTTCGAAATGATCTGAAACAGGTAACTGGATGTAGTAGGAAACCAGTTCTCTAGCTTCATGTTTACAACCCATATTTTTTGTAAGTTTCTTGTCTTTTAAAGGAAATCTGCAATTAATGCATTTAACTTTAACAAGATTATATTTCGCACTGCAACTTTTCACTATATAATAATCGTGAAAAATGTGTGTTTCGTATTTCAGTTATACTTTGTTATAATATGAAATATTTGTTTTTTTATCGCTACGATCACTACAGTTGAACGATGAACAAACTTCAGTCATGCCTGCTCTATAATTTGTCCCACTAATATTCAGAAATATTTAATATGGCAATAATATCGCAGAAAAATAACGCTTCGAACACAAACAGCAGACACTGTTTCGCTATGTTTTGACTAAGAAAAACATGGCAGCCGAACTACTGTTGGATGTCATAAGGAGCGCTGTAACCAGTGTCTTAGCCACTCTATGAAATTTAAACTCGTTGGTAAATGTGCAATGAGATTCCAATAATGTTCACAGACTTGAAGAACATTACAACAAACGTACTGGGCAGATACAGGGTGTCCAGAAAAGGACTCCCTGATTTCAAAATTAAATATCTAAAGTCGGTGATTGAAACTTCGCAAAAAGATCACGTCGCAATGAATAACGTCTTTCTTTTAATGATTTCCACCCCAATTCGTGCAGCATTTCCGTGAACGCTTCGCCCCCCCCCCCCCCGTAACGTGATAGAACGAAACAAGCTGCCCTTCTCTGAACCTTCTCAATGTCTTCCGTCAGTCCCACCTGGTGAGGGTCCCACAAGGGGCAACAGTACTCCAGGAGAGGACGCTCAAGTGTGATGTAGGCAGTCTCTTTGGTGGAGCTGGTGCATCTTCGAAGCGTTCTGCCCATGAAACGTAACCTTTGGTTCGCTTCCCCACAATATTTTCTGTGTGTTCTCTCCAGTCAAAGTTGTTCGTAATTGTAACTCCTAGGTATTTGGTAGGATCTACGACCTTAAGGTTTGACTGATTTATCGCGTAATTGAAGTTCAGCGGATTTCTTTTAGTGGTCATGTGTATTACTTCACACTTTTCTTTATTTAGTGTCAATTGCCAATTTTCGCACCATGCAGAAATTTTGTCTAAATCGCTTTGCAGTTGCTTTTGATCCTCTGTTGACTTCACTAACCGATAAATGACAGCATCATCCGCGAACAATCTAAGGGAGATATTCAGATTGTTTCCTAAATCTTTTATAAATACGACGAAGAGTAGGGGACCTATAACGCTTCCCTGTGGAACGCCAGATATCACTTCTGTTTTACTCGATGACTTACCGTCAATTACAACGAACTGTGTTCTTTCTGATAGGAAATCGTGAATCCAACCGCACAATTGGGGAGATATTCCATAAGCACGCAATTTCATAAGAAGCCGCTTGTGGGGTACAGTGTCAAAAGCCTTCGCAAGAGTGATACTTTCTGAATCCGTGCTGACTATTGGTTAATAGGTCGTTCTCTTCGAGGTAGTTCATAATATTCGAACAAAGTATATGTTCCAAAATCCTACTGCAAATCGACGTCAATGAGATAGGCCTGTAATTTTTGGGGATCACTCCTATTGCCTTTCTTGAATATTGGAGTAACTTGGGCAACTTTCCAGTCTTTGGGTACGGATCTTTCGCTGAGTGATCGGTCGTAAATTGTCGCGACTGTATCTGTTAGACTGTGCTACTACTTTATAATACACTAAACTGTCCGCTATCTGCTATCGCTCCCGCTTTATTTTTCTGTTCTTTTAGTCGGGGTTTTATGCGCGGTTCAAAAGTTCTCGGCTTATACGTCGGCGCTCTGTATCAAGTTGAGGCTATTCCTGGCCACGCACGAGTCGTTACCGAGGAGACCATTAAGAACGGAATTCGTCGGTCGACAGCGTCCGGGGATATCGGCTGTGGAATGCGCAGTCGTGCCGTAAAGCCTTCAGCCCCGAGATTTAAGTCCAGCGGGAGATTGAGGGTCCGGCGTCCTCGCGCTCTCTGAACAATGACATACCTACACCGTACTCGGAATTCTGTCGTCAATAACATACCCCCTGCGATACAACGACGACGCACAGCGTATTTCTCTCGGGTAACGATTTTTCCTTGCAGTCCGGGCGCCGTTATCCGCTCGTGTAATGTGAAATGATTGCGGGTAACACGGAACACAACCAACTTTCTAAGTGCGGCACTAGATATACTCTTAACGGTGACAAGTAACGCCAGGGGAGGGGAGACGCACGGCTTATTGTATTCAAATAGCCACATAAGTCTTGTTTTCGTTAAAAAGAAGGCTGAAAACCATTAGGGAACAAGCAATTATTACATCTCTTTCACTCTGTCACGAAAACGTAACACAATTTTTTTTTAACTACGCACTCATTGCAGTTGAATGGAATGGACAGTGTGTTGAAGAGAGCGTATGAAATGAACATTAACAAGAGCAAACCAAAAATAATGGAATGCGGTCTTAGAAAATCAGGCGATGCTGAAGGAATTAGATTAGGTAACGAAACAATGAACGTGGTAGATGAGTTTTGTTACTTGGGTAGTAAAATAACATGCAGTGGTCGCAGTACAGAGGATATAAAATGCAGAATGGCAATGGAAAGGAAAGCATTTTTGAAAAAGAGAAATTTGCTAACATCGAATATTACTTACTTACTTACTTTCCGTGTCCGGAACTAGACTTCTAACTTCCAGAAATTAGCAGCCGATATGGCTTTGTCGTTAGCCTCCCATAAGTCTTCCATTGTACAGGGGCTTTTCTAAATATGGACAGATAAGCAGGTGTTGAGGATCCTGAACAGCGCTACAAAGACACAGAGTGTTCTCATTATCTTTTAGGAAGCCCCATCGCTGCACTTCTATCCTCATACGGTTCAGGGTTCTCCATACTGTGTATGGCAGGTCTCCACCAGGTGAAAGTTCTTCTTTTGCTGCTTTATGGGGGCTTCTAAAATCCATTTCCCACCTAGCAATACGGTTCTCTGCGGCCGACCCTTCCAGTCGAATCTTCCCATCGAATATTAATTTCAGTGTAAGAAAGTCTTTTCTGAAGGCATTTGTGTGGAGTGTTGCCTTGTACGGGAGTGAAACATGGACGATAAGCAGTGCGGACAGGAAGAGAATAGAGGCTTTTGAAATGTGGTGCTACAGAAGAATGCTGAAGATTAGGTGGGTAGATCGCATAACTAATGAAGAGGTACTGAACAGAATTGGTGAGAAAAGAAATTTTTGGCATACCCTGACCAAAAGAAGGGATCGCTTGGTAGGGCACATTCTTAGACATCGAGGAATCGTAAATTTAGCATTGGAGGGAAGTGTGTCGGGGTAAAAATCGCAGAGGGAGACCAAGACACACGTATAGTAAGCAGATTCAAGTGGATGTGGGTTGCCGTTCTTATGAGGAGATGAAAAGGGTTGCTCAGGATAGAGTAGGGTGGAGAGCTGCAGCAAACCAGTCTCTGGACTGAAGACCATAACAACAACGCACTCGTATTATGTTATGTTCTTCTGATATGGCTAATAAATAAAAATGAATTATCCCTGTGAAGGGCAGTCTCTGTGGGCACATTCGCATTGAGAGATGAGAGATTTGGCATGACTGTCCCCCTCTCGACTCCAAAAGTGTCTGGGAGGATAAATGAAAGGAAATAATCAAAAAATTTCCATTGAGCATTGCCTCTCATGTCTCGCCATAGTTATGCTTACTTCACAACTTAAGCACGAAGGAACGACCACGATCTGCGACTGAAGAACACCAGAAGACAGATTTTTGTTTTCGTTACTGACGAGGTACATCCGAAGCAAAGTACGTGAGGTAAAGGCGTTATACTAACCAGTGAAGTTCTTGCGTAGATGGTGTCCTCATACACCACAAGAGAACGCGGCTACCATGCCACATTCACAGAACTTCACACCGTTTCAGCATGAAGCTGGAAATTGTGCCCCTTTCTTGTGTTGCCTGTAAATTTTACCCAAGACGCAACTTGAGAATTAATTCCCGTTCCACATTTGTATGCTGTGCAACTCGCCGACGACGAAACATCAAACAATTGCAATAGTGTTTACGTAACGGAGTTCACAGCTGACGAACATTTAAGTACTGTTAGTTTGCCACCTCGGTAGGTAATTGGTTCTTTGTGCGTCAGTTGTCCCACAAAAATGGTCTCAGTAAAGTAACTCTTCCAGTTCATTAACCTGAGACCTCCTATCCGTTTTTCAAGTGTTCATCTTTGTTTCCGTACAAGGTGACAAATATTAGGCAGAATTTTCTTCTTTTATGACACAGTGTTTTTTAGTTTCTTCTGTGCGCAAACAAGTTTCACCACTTTGTTGTTCAGCCTTACAGGGTGCTACGCAGTTATTTTATGCTGGTAACCTTGTAAATACCAAACATTTTACAGACTTTCATTACCGACTTCGAGAAGAATATTGTAATTCCAATCCAAAAAGAAGCAAGTGCAGACAAATGTGAAAATTACAGAACTATCAGTTTAATAAGTCATGGTTGCAAAATACTAACACGAATTATTTACAGACGAATTGCAGAACTTGTGGAATTCAACCTCGCCGGCCGCGGTGGCCGAGGGGACTGAGGCGCTCCAGTGACGGTCTGCACGGCCACTACGGTCGGGGGTTCGAATCCCCCCTCGGGCATGGATATTTGTGCCGTCCTAGTTCGTAAGTAGTTCTTAAGTAGTTTGTAAGTTTAGGGACTGATGACCCCGTAGTTAAGTCCCATAAGCTTAACAAACATTTGAATTGTGTTTGCTCAAGGCGGACCTTACCTATAAACAAATTTATTTGTAAGGAAACACGGAGATTGAAGATCTTTTCAAATCTCAAGATGAACAAATGATAGACTGATCACGTAAGAAGGAATTAAAGTTTGAAATTTAATATCTTTCGTGGACCATGGTTTTGCTCTTGCAGACCACAGATTGAGAACCACTGTTCTGAACCCATTGTTAAAATCTACTTTGTAAAATATACAAAAATAAATAAATAAATAAATAAAAATAAAATAAAATAAAAAGAGGTGAGTATATATCCTAAAACTGCAGCCTAAAGCAAAAAACGAAAAAAATTTTAAAAAAATTGCTTTATAGTAAATTATGCGTCTTGTATTTCTTCTAGTGTTATATAGAGCATGTTTTATTTTCACCTATATTCTATTGTGTCGTCAATAAATTGTTGGACTCTTAATTGCTCTTATGTAATCTACCATTGTCGGAGCGACCGTAAAATTTCAACAATTAACATTTCTTACATTGCTTTCGACATAGTTTTCAGTTAATTTCTTTTCTTTTCAGGTAAGCTCGGTTGCCAGGGGAACTCGTAGAACGTTACTTCAGAGCTCTCGGGAAGTTCCCAACTACTACGGAGACATGTAAGTACCGCAGTGTGGCACTGTACCGCTGTTTTACTTTGCGGGACGAGTGTGTGCTGCGGGAGCGATTTGTCGAGAACAGTCCTAGTTTATTGACTACCAGCTGTAAACCTGGCGTCGCCCGGGTACTTACTTATTCCAGCGTTAAGTTAGTCATCTCTCGGAGCTCTTTCTCCTCCTGTCCCCCTGTCTCTCTGTTCGTCTCCTACCCTCCGCTCTTCTCCACCTTTCCCTTTCTCCACGAATCACCTTCTCGTCTCAGTCGAACTCCTTCTCGACCTCCTCGGTCAATTGCTTTCTCCCTCTGTGTAAAATTTCACGGAAACATTGCGGTTTGCCGATGGCATAGTAATTCTGCCAGAGTCCGCAAAAGATCTGGAAGAGCAATTGAATGAAATGGACAGTGTCTTGAAAGGAAGATATAAGATGAACATTAACAAGAGTAAAACAAAGGTAATGGAATGTAATGTCAGAAAATCATGCGATGCTGAAGGAATTAGATTAGGTAATGAGACAATAAAAGAAGTAGGCGAATTTTGTTATTTGGGTAGCAAGATAACTTATGATGGCCGAAGTAGAGAAGATATAAACTGCAGAATGGCTATGGGAAGAAAAGCGTTTCTAAAGAAGCGAAACTTGTGAACATCTAATATTAATTTGAATTTAATCTATTATGGATGTTGAACTCCGTGACTGTTCCTTATAGGTTGTGGAAATAAAATCCGCTACCAGTCACAATTTTTGGCGGTTTATTAAAACACTACCGGTTTCGGGCTTGTGCCCATCCTCAGGTGTTTACATTCAGACAAATATAAGTATCCAGTTCGTATTCGTACATTTCTCATGGATATTAGTTGAGAACATTGTAGTAACAGTAAAATGATGTTAATTTGCACTCCCATGTTTCAGGTTTTGCACAGTACACTTTATAACTGTCACTCCAAACATCGCCACAGTACACTTTATAACTGTCACTCCAAACATCGCAATGTTTACATTTAGGCACATATTATGGTCCTAAACATGACCATAACATGTGCCTAAATGTAAACATTGCGATGTTTGGAGTGACAGTTATAAAGTGTACGGTGCAAAACCTGAAACATGGGAGTGCAAATTAACATCATGTTACTGTTACTACAATGTTCTCAACTAATATCCATGAGAAATGTACGAATACGAACTGGATACTTATATTTGTCTGAATGTAAACACCTGAGGATGGGCACAAGCCCGAAACCGGTAGTGTTTTAATAAACCGCCAAAAATTGTGACTGGTAGCGGATTTTATTTCCACAACCTATAATATTAATTTTAATGTTAGGAAGTCCTTTCTGAAAGCATTTGTCTGGAGTGTAGCATTGTATGGGAGTGAAACGTGGACGATAAGGAGTTCAGATAGAAAAGATGATAGAAGATTTTTAAATGTGTTGCTACAGACGAATGATGAAAATTAGATGGGTAGATCACGTAACTAATGAGGAGGTGCTTAAGTGAATTGGGGAGAGGAGTTTCTGGCATACCCTGACCAAGAGAAGGAATAGATCCGTGGGACACAATCTGAGACACCAAGGAATCGTCAACTTAGCATTAGAGGGAAGTGTGTGGGATAAAAATCTTAGAGAGAGACCGAAGGACGAATACAGTAAGCAGATTCAAAAGGATGTAGGTTCCGAACGTATTTTCAAATGAAGAGACTTGCACAGGACAGGGTAGCGTGGAGAGCTGCATTTTACCACTCTGCGGACTGAAGACGACAACAACAGTGAAGAGGTGTCTAAAAAGGAGAGCCTGTTTGGAAAGCGGTGTTTTGCTCAACGGTAAGAGATCGGATTTTTATTGAAAGGTTTGCGGGTTAGATTTTGCCCGGCGGAAAATATTATTTTGCTCGATGACAATGCTTACACTACTGACTTCACAATTAACCGCAACATCATATATGTTTCTGAAGGAACTGAGATACCAACAGCCGTATGTATAATAAAATATTTATTGTATTAAAACCAGTTTCGTCATTTCATTATGCCATCTTCAGAACCCTACATCGGAGCATAATATCCAAAAGAAGGGATACTAAAACTGGATTCGTGCACTTCTGTCTCTTAGTGTGGCTAACGCAGTGCTGTCTATGTGGATTTTCTTTCATGTTGACGTTTGATCAGCGGGTTATGCCTTTAGTTTTTATTTATGACTAATGATGTTTACCATCGTGTGTTTTACTAAGGAATGCGTAATAAACAGTATTATTTTGCAACAGAGACTGTTATTATTACAAAGAAAAGAACAGCAATTTATTTTTATCTTTGGCAGTTCATGTACGGATTGAGATCGTGCAAAGCGAACTTTACTCTTTCATAATATATTTCTGAACGCACCCAACACAACACCCAAGTCATTATTTTACAGGTTTTAAATCTAAATTTAACTCGCAATTTTTCCATATTTTAGCACCGTTTAAACCTTGCCTGAATTTCCACGAATGTGACATGAAGATTATCCTGGACATGTGTGCGTGATTTGCCCACTCTTTCCGCCCACTATCGAGCCGATACTTAAACTAACTGATGACGCCTTTATAAAGCTACTGGGTCTAAAATACATATGATTTAAATTAATATGGTTTATATTAAGAGATAAGTGATACGAAGTTCACCGGGCCATCGAGTCGTTTATAAAAATAAGGAATAAAATGTTTTTCAAATGTTTGTATAGTCTATGGGACTTAACTACGGGGTCATCAGTCCCTAAGCTTACAAACTACTTATGAACTACTTACGAACTAGGACGGCACAAATATCCATGCCTGGAGCGCAATAAGGAATAGTAGTTGCCCTATAACACTTCCCTGGGTAACGCCAGATGTCACATCATTTCTACTCGATGAATTGCCGTCAATTAGAAAGTAAAGTATACTGTGTGACAGGGAATCACGAATCCAATGGCACAACTGTGGCGATATTCTATAAGCACGCAATTTGATTAGAAGACGCTTGTGAGGAACAGTGTTGAAAGCCTTACAAAAAAAAAAAAAAAAAAAAAAAAAAAAAAAAAAAAAAATCGCACTGACGTGTTTTACGGCCCACTTTAGATTTGTAGTTTTTTTTAACTTTTTTTCAAACATTTTGGACACAGATAATAATCTAAATAATAAAAAATTAATTAATAAGAGTGTCTGAAACCATTTTAGGAAAATCAATTTAGGTAGTGGCGGTCTCCGAACCACTGACCTTCAGCACCACAGTCGAACCCTTTGCCCACTACGCTGCAGATACAGTTAGGAGTTCTGTTCTTTAAACTCATACCATTGATGGCCGTTGTTAACTGATGCTAATATGGCATTTGTAGACACTAGATTATCATTTATCGTAAGAAAAACGACCTGTTATTGTTAATTCTTCAGTGCGTCACTGCTTTGAAATGACGACGTGTAAGTTACAATACGAAAATCATCAAATACGCAACGCAAGGTGGCGTATGCCAGAGAGAGTTCTGGGCGAGGAATGTCACGTGACATCAGCGAACGGCTGGTTTTCGTTAATTCGATGGAAGGTGCCAAAACTCCGTTATTTTTGCAAATCTCTCTCAAGCGATATATATAGGGGGAACAAAGTAGTAGAGAATTTTCTCCTATACAAATTCGTTTATTCAATTTTTGCGTCAGATGAACGGTTTATTTACAATTAAAATTACATTACAACCGGCATTTTTTTGATATTACTAACGTATTTCTTGTCCGAAATATTTCAAAACGCGTGGTTCTGGTCTCTGGTAGCCAACAATGATGTCTGTAAAATTTGGTGCCGATCGGTTGAAAGGTTCGACCTAAAAAGTGGGAACACGTTACAGACAGACAGACATCGTCAAATCGCTGTTATTTTTGCAAATATCTCTGCAACGATGCAAGATATGAAATAAATAAATAAATAAATAAATAGAAGAAACATAATAGAGCGAAGTTGTAGAGAATTTTCTCCTCTACAAATTCGGTTATTCAATTTTTGGGTCAGATAAATGGTTAATCCGTTATTTTCATTTAAATTTCGAGCTGTCAAAAGACGATCGCAAAGGCCCACTTTTAGTGTTACTACCGTAACCTAAAGTGGGCCAAAATACGGAATCTATTTGACATCCCTAGGCGATAGCACTCATCACATCACGTGAATGAAGAGTTAGCTGTGTTTCACAAGAATTATATTATCGCCGTAACGTTATCAGGGCAGAATTCGGGTCGCGGCCGCGGCCGACAGCGCTTAACAGTGGGAGCCGCTCCGTCGCGTTGCGAAAGGTGCCCGCCTGCGCCGCATTCCTCGGCGGCGGCGCTGCTGTCGCAATGGCGGCCGCTGACGTCACGCGCAGCCCCCGGCACGTCACCGCGCGCAGATAAGCCGCGCCGCGCACCCCAGCAGCCGGCAGCGTTGGCTGACGCAACCGCCACACCTCACCTCGCCTCGCCGCTGCTCCGCGTCCGTCCGCGTTTTTACGCCGCCGGTAGGTTCCTCCTTTCCCGGAAAGGCGATACGCGGTCCATTCAGCCGCGTAAGCGGGCGCTCCAGAGCCGCAACGCGACCGCTAGCACGCTGCCCTCTGCCGCAACGAAGGGCAAACTCCACGAGGGAATAATCATCAGTGCAATCACAGACAAATATATGTTACTCTGTGGTAGAATCCAACTACCCTTGAATGAGGACAACACACTGTGTCCTGAATAGTTTGGTTTCCAACAGAAGGTGTCAGCGGAACTCCAGCTGCTTCGCTTACATCTACATGGAATACCCTGCAAATCACATTTATGTGCCTGGCAAAGGGTTCATCAGACCACCATTACACTATTTATCTCCCATTCCATTCTCGAATAGCGCGCGGGAAGAAAGCACACCTGAATCTCTCCGTTCGAGCTCTGATTTCTCGTATTTTATTCTGATGATCATTTCTATGTACGTGGGAGTCAATAATATATTTTCGCATTCGGAGGAGAATGTTGGTGATTGGAGTTTTGTAAGTAGCCCACGGCGCAGCGATAAGCGCCGTTGTTGTAATGATTCCCATCCCACATCCTGTATCATTTCCGTAGCGCTATCTCCGCTGTATCGTGACAATACAAAACGAGCTGCCCTTCTTTGGACTCTTTCGATGTCCTCCATCAAACCCACCTGATAAGGATCCCACACTGGGCAGTAATACTCCAAAAATGGACGGACAAGCGAAGTGTTTGCAGTTTCTTTTGTAGTTCTGTTGCATCTTTTAAGGGTTCTGCCAATAAAACGCAGTCTCTGGTTCGCCTTTCCCAAGACATTATATACGTGTTCTTTCCAATTTAAGTCATAAGCAATTGTAATCCCTAGGTATTTTGCGGAGTTTACGGCCTTTACACTTGATTGATTTGTCATGTAAACAAATTTTAACGGATTTCTTTTCGTACTCGTGTGAATGACTTCACACTTCTCATTATTTAGAGTCAACTGCCAATTCTTACACCATACTGATATCTTGTTCAAATCGTTCCGCAGTTGGTTTTGATCTTCAGATGATTTTACTAGACGGTAAATGACGGCGTCATCTGCAAACAATCTAAGAGAGCTACTTAGATTTTCCGCTAAATCGTTTATGTAAATAAGCAACAACAGAGGACCAATAACACTACCCTGTGGAACGCCCGATATCACCTCTGTTTTAGTTGATGCCTTACCATCGATTATTTCGAACTGTGTCACCTCTGACAGGAAATCCCCTATCCAATCGCAAATTTGGGGCGATGTACCATAACCACGCAATTTCATCAAAAGCCGTTTGTGAGGTACGGTGTGAAAAGCCTTCTGGAAATCAAGAAATACGGAATCGATTTGCGAACCCTTCTCGATAGCACCCATCACTTAACAGAGCATTTGTCGAGAAATATGAATTTCGAAAACTCTACTGCTGCAATATGTCTCGACTGGGAAAAGGCGTTCGATAAAGTTTGGCACAATAATCTCGTCTAGAAACTGCTACAGCAAACCACCATCCCCATAGTCTACACCAAAATAATTATCCTACAGATACTTTGTTGTAGATGAAGACGGTAAACACTCCACCGCAAGACAGCTAAGAGCTGGCATATAGCAAGGGTCGGTACTCTCTCTCGACAAGGCGGTTGGGATCCAGCACGGCGTTCCGTATTGCCCTCCTGAACCCACCGATTCTATATTCTGCTAACAGTCATTGGATCGCGACCAACGCGAGCAGCAATGTCGGGATACGATAAACCGCAATCGCGATAGGCTACTATCCGACCGTTATCAAAGTCGGAAACGTGATGGTACGCATTCCTCCTCCTTATACGAGGCATCACAAGAACGTTCCAAGGCAACGCCGGTCAACTTGTTTGTATATGAGAAATCGGCTGGAAACTTTCCTCATGTCAGCACGTTGTAGGCGTCGCCACTAGCACCAACCTTGTGTGAATGCTATGAAAAGCTAATCATTTGCATATCACAGCATCTTCCTCCTGTCGGTTAAATTTCGCGTCTGTACCACGTCATCTTCGTGGTGTAGCAATTTTAATGGCCAGGAGTGTAGAATGCGCGCTGGCACTGTTTCATCAAGTGTGGTCATAAACTGAAAATGTGCGTCTAACGGGTGACATGATAGGGTACTTGTGTTGCTTGTGGTGACCACTTTGTCCAAGCGCGAAGTGATCATCGCAACTGTCTCGTAAGCAGGAGACCAGGGTTCGAATCACGGCCCGACACAAATTTTCAAGTTTCCTCGATGATTCACTGTCAGTTATTGTCTGTATTTCATGGGTGTCTTCGAAGCGAATACGCGATTGCCTGGAAGTTAGGCAACCCTCTCGACAGCCGCGCGTGTCGTGTATATGTTTCACTATTCTTTTGTATGTTCTTTCGTAATTTGATCACGACCGATTAACATCCAATAGTGAAACACGCTGTTTGTATTACAGTTTCTTGCTCCTCACTTCCTGGTGCTTCTCTTTCCTTCCAGATTTCTTGTGGTTATAGAGTATGAACGCAAATTTCCTTCGACTGCCTCTCTTTACATTTTTCGGCCTTCTATTCGTGTTACATTTTTCAACAGCACAATAATTCCATGTAGTGTCGTGCACCACTCTGTAATGTCACTGGGCAGCTATGGATGACCAGACTACGGACGTACGCATAGCACATGGCTTGTTTTAATCACTACTCAATAACCAAGGCCATTCTGGACCTATTATGTTTCGGCTTTATCTGGAACAACAGTGGATCAAGCGACAAAGGTATGGTGGAAAATACAGTGAACGGTTTCAAAGATCTCTCGTGGCTTGCGTTGGGGAGGCATAGAGACTGAAAATTCCTCTAATGCAGATGACAGTTTTCTAGCGCTATCGAGCTTTACAGGCTGTACGGGAAGGACAGCGCGGTCAATGGCGCCATGTCAAGTATTGCTGCTCCCGTCGGAGGTTCGAGTCCTCCTCTGCAGCAAGGGTATGTATATCCTTAGTGTAAGTTAAAACATTTGATCTTTCTCAGGCCAAAAAGAATATTCTAATCCCGAAGAAGGACTTTTTTTTTTTTTCATTTTAAGCGAGAAGAATTTCAATTTCAAAACTATAAAAGAAAAAGAAAGAATAAAAGAAAGAAGGCCTTTGGTGGCCACATCGAGAGAAACTAGCTATGGAACCACTGTGCCGGCTGCGGTGGCCGAGGGGACTGAGGCGCTCCAGTCACGGTCTGCACGGCCACTACGGTCGGGGGTTCGAATCCCCCCTCAGGCATGGATATTTGTCCCGTCCTTAGGATTAGCTAGTTCATAAGTAGTTTGTAAGTTTAGGGACTGATGACCCCGTAGTTAAGTCCCATAAGCTATACAAACATTTGAAACATTTTGAACCAACTGTCGAATCGGCTAGAAGAAGAGTTTGGAGCCCCTCTCCTCCTGTGGCGGAGTGGTTACATGACAAGAACATCCCTGTAATGGACTGGCCTGCACAGAGTCCTGTTTGAATCCTATAGAACACGTGTGAGATCTTCTGGAACGCCGATTTCTTGCCAGGCATCACTGCAGCACTCCGTGAAAAATGCCCTACCATCCTTCAAGAAACCTTCGAGAACCTGATTGAACGTACGCCTGCGAGAGTGGAAGCTGTCATCAACCAGCATTGCCAACGGAGGGCGCCACGAACTTTCACGTCATCTTCAGCCAGGTGTCCGGATACTTTTGATCACACAGTGTATTTCCGTGCGGTGTGGGAGGGACGTAGTGGCGAGTTATCATTGCTCCGCAGAACCTTCAGGATGTTGGACGGTAAAAATGGGTGGAGAGGATCACCGAGCAGCTCAAAAGGCCGCGGCTTATTGAAAGCCTAGTCAAGAGCAACTAGAGAGTCCATGCCATACCAGAACAATACGCCCCAGATCATGACAAGAGTCAGAACCGCCTTGGATCACATCTTCTTAACAGGCGCAATCCGTCGACTCACGTGGTTGGGACACACACTGTTGCTCCCATCGGCTGCTACAATCGTGATTGTCCGACCACATCACGTTTCAGTATTCTTTCAGGATCTACCATTGGCGACAAATGGAAGCCATTGTGCCCGATCACATTGTGTTAACACTGCCTCCTGTATTCGGTGGCGGCTCCTCTATCTCATGGAACGCACGTTACTATGCATTGTCCACTTGAAAACAAGTCGATCAACTTTCAGTGAAGTTTTTCAGGTTATTAGACCGCATCGTCATCGTGTAAAACTAAAAGTGCTTGGAATCCTTGACAGATGAATATGTGTGCCTCATAAGACATCGGAGCTTCGGTACCAGATCCTCTTCATCGACAGATATTTCACGTTATTATATAAGACGCAAGCCGAAATTTCAACCCTCATGGCGACGTCGCATGTTGTACAGATCACTTACACAACCACGTTTCAGAAGGCCTCCTATACAACTGCAACTGGCTTAGGTGCAGTGTGGAGCGCGAATAACGCACCTGCGGCATTTGTGGCCCACTATGACACACTATGATATTTGCCAAGTTAGTCATCTCCGTGACAATTTGGTCCAACATACCAGTAACGAACCTAGCTGCTCGCCTCTGAACTGCTTCTATGTCTTCCTTTAAACTGAATTGCTACGGGTCCCAAACAGTTGAGCAATACTCAAGACGTGGTCGTAAAAGCGTTTTATACGCTATCTCCTTTAGATATGAAGTACATCTTCCCAAAATTCTCCCAATAAACCAAAGTCGGTTGTCCTAAATGTCCGTTCCATATCATATCGCTCTGCAGTATTACGCCGAGATATTTGAATGACGTGACTGTCAAGAAACTCACTACTAATGCTGTATTATAACATTATGGGATTGTTTTTCCTACTCATGCACATCACCTTACATATTTCTACATTTAGAGCTAGCTGTCATTCTTCGTACCAACTTGAAACTTTGTCTAAGTCATCCTGTACGCTGTTACAGCCAATTAAAGACGACACTCTCCCATTAACACATCATCATCATCAGCAAACAGCTGCAAATTACAAGTTGCCCTGTCCATCAGATCATTTATATAGCTAGAATATAATAGCGGTCCTATCACACTACCCTGGGGCACGCCTGACGATACACTCGTCTTTGATGAACACTCGCAGTCGAGAACAACGTACTTCGTTCTATTACTTAGGAAGTCTTCTAGCCAGTCACAAATCTGAGAACCTATTCCATATGCTCGTATCTTCGTTAGCAGTCTGCAGTGTGGCACCTCGTCAAATGCCTTTTTAAAATCTAGAAACACACATTATGCTTGTTGCGCTTCATCCATGGCTCGCAAGATGTCATTTGAGAAAAGGGCAAGCTGAGTTTCATATGAACGATGTTTTCTTTTTGACTCATAGAAAGAAGCTTTTCCGTCTCAAGCAAATTTACCATATTCGAACTGAGAATACGCTCCAAAATTCTGCAGGAAACTGATGTCAACGCTGTTGGCCTGGAATTATGTGGGTCAGTTATTTTGCCTTTCTTATAAACAGGAGCCACCTGCGTTTTTTTCCAATCACTAGGAACTTTGCGCTGAATTAAAGATTCGCGATAAATACAAGCTAAGTAAAGGGCCAGTGCCGCAGAGACAAGAATGAGTTTTAAGAATGTTATCTTCCTCAACACACTAAACTGATCAGAAAACGTGCATGTGATGTGAGAGTTTGTAATTTTTTTCTGCCCTTTTTATTTATTCATTTATTACAAGTACTGCATAATAGAAGAAGGTGAAAAACGAGCGCGTGCAAGACTCTGGAGAGTCGGTGACGAAATGTCGAATCTTGACCTGGGTTATCTCGCATCGTCGTTTAGCTGGCGTGTTATCGCAGTGGCCGACCTCCGCCCTGCCAGCTGAAGCCACGTTGTCCAGCTCTTGGTCACAAACGAACAGCAACAACAAGGAGAAGTCGCCAAGGATCGTGCTGACGGCGCATGCGCGTAGTCGACACAAAGGCAAAGTCACACTAGCCGTCGCCTTAATGTGTATTCATACTGTCCGTCACGTCGACGAATTTGCTATCTTCTGAATTTTTCTCGTATTTGCGGCGAAGGGCAGGTTAAACATTTTTGTAAGGTAAATGAAAACTTCGATGCAAAAAGCGACTGTTAGAAAGCAATGGTAGGAACATTAGGTATTGAAGTCCCATCTACATCGTGGTTTGCAGGTGGAGTATACGCTCGGATTGTTCAGTTACAGTTAGGGAAGGAAATCGGCCGTACCCTTTGAAAGGAATCCTCCTGACATTTGCCTGAAGTCATTTACGGAAAACCCGGAACTGCCGTCTTTCCAAATGTAAGTCCATTGTGTTATCACTGCGCAACCTCGCTCGTTAATTATTAGTAAATACTCCAATGTTGTGCGAGCAGTAAAGTAGTTATATGAAGATTGGTTTGAACGCCGCAGTGGTTTACCAGAAGTCATCATGTTGCAGGTGGTAAGTAGTTACCTTCTTCCAGAACTTTCAACTGACTTACCACACAGTGATTGGGGGACCTAAGGTTCACATTGATTCAAAACCACGGTGCGTTTCGGCGTTTTTCTCATCAATTAAGATATCCAGAGGTGAAAGAAGGGAGAAGTGACAAAAATCTTAAAATTGACGGGGGATCGAACCTGCGACTTTTTCAGTTTCACTTTGGCACTTACCCCTTGAGCCAAGACACAACCTTGTAAAACCTTTTGAAATATTAGGTTCGTATCCTATGAGTAACTTCATTCCACGTCGCGTACAACATACAAAAATCAAATGCATATTTTTGGAACGCCCGTACTTGCTCATCATGCGTATTTCATTCGTATTGTTGTTGTTGTTGTTGTGGTCTTCAGTCCGCAGACTAGTTTGATGCAGCTCTCCACGCTATCCTGTCCTGTGCAAGTCTCGTCATCTGAGAATACGTTCGGCAACCTACATCCTTTTCAATCTGCTTACTATATTCGTCCCTCGGTCTCCCTCTACGATTTTTACCCCAAACGCTTCCTTCTAATGCTAAGTTGACAATTCCTTGATGTCTCAGAATGTGTCCAACCAATCTACCCATCTAATTTTCATCATTCGTCTGTAGCACCACATTTCAAAAGCTTCTATCATCTTTTTATCTGAACTCCTTAACGTCCACGTTTCACAACCATACAATGCTACACTCCAGACAAATGCTTTCAGAAAGGACTTCCTAACATTTAAATTAATATTGGATGTTAACAAGTTTCGCTTCTTTAGAAACGCTTTTCTCCCCATAGCCATTCTGCGTTTTATATCTTCTTTATTTCGGCCATCAGAAGTTATCTTGCTACCCAAATAACAAAATTCATATACTACTTTTATTGTCTCATTACCTAATCGCCTCGGTGGAGTAGCCGAGCGGTCTAAGACATCTCGCTGCGAAGCGCGCGGTTGTTCGCCGTCGGAGGTTCGAGTCCTCCCTAGGGCATGGCTGTGTGTGTTGTCCTTAGGTTAGTTTACCTTTAAGTAGTTTGTAAGCTACGGACTGATGACTACGCAGTTTGGTCCGATAGATTTACAAACATTATTACCTAATCTAATTCCTTCAGCATCGCCTGATTTTCTGACATTGCATTCCACTATCTTTGTTTTACTCTTGTTAATGTTCATCTTATATCTTTCTTTCAAAACACTGTCCATCCCATTCAATTGCTCTTCCAGATCTTATGCGTTCTCTGACAGAATTACTATTGTTATAAATAAATATTTTTAAGATTAAATGTTCTTCTCAACTTTGCGAATGTTGGCCGCGAAAAGACGCAATTAATACCAAAGTAGCTTAGAAACGTAAAGAATCATTTTTTTCTGTTTGTGGTCCCATGCCTAACAGTAACTTCCAGTTGCACTGTTGGAATTCGTGACCTTGGTGTCATTACGCTAATAGCGATCCCTCAGAACTATTAGCGGATGTTTGTGAGCGTAGGATGTAGCGAACGAAAGATATCTACGGACACCGTTCTGCTCTTAGGTAACATTTGTGACTCGCGGGTTACTTTCCCGGTTGAACTGCCGTAGCAGACTTGGTCGTGTCACCATTACGGAGAGATAGTCACCACCGAAGAATGCTTTAAAGAACGCACGGCATAGTCTATGTACGCATTTTCTCACCGATATAAGCACAATGCTATCATAAAATATTGCTGGGTTAAAGAGTCCCAAAAAGCTTTCAGCAGATGTTTTATGAAAGAAAGCAAGTATCCAAATGGTATTCGGACCACTGGATCGGATTATAACAATGGATTAGACCTGCGCGAGTTGCGAAAAAATGGGATTTGAATTGTCGCCAGAGTTTTGGTTTTAGGTTTTCTTTCATTTGCATAAACAAATTCACACGATTGCCTGGAGACGCCATATCTATTTTAATGCTCGATCTTTGACAAATACGAGCTTCGTGCTCTTTTTAATGAAGTCAGAGACTGCGAAACGTTAAACCGTGAGCATATTCTGAAATTTATCTAGGTTTCACTACCCTCACAGACACTGTAAACAGTATGTACCTGAAAGAACATACCGTGGAAATACCTTATCTGACGTGAAGAAAATTGGAACCCAGCGGCAACTGATGTTTGAGTATTGTTCAAATGTTTGTAGCGCTTATGGGACTTCAGTACGGGGTCATCAGTCCCTAAACCTATAAACTGCTTATGAACTAGCTTATACTAAAGACGGCACAAACATCCATGCCCGAGGGGGGATTCGAACCCCCTCCCCCGCCTCGTCCGTGCAGAACTGCAGAACGTGACTGGCACGCCGCAGACCGCTCGGCCACTGCGGCCGACCTTTGAGTATTGTCTTGTTGTAATACACCCGAGGTGTTTGTAGCATCCCCAGACACTCGTATTTCATTTGCATTACACTTTTAGATAGAACTTGACGCTGAAACTTCAGATAAATGAGTTTGCTGTTAACGCAAACGCCCCAAAGCGCATGATGAAATTAGGGTTCATTTTGAAGAACTCGAAGGAGAGCATTTTCGATGTACATCTACATACATACTCCGCAATCCACCGTAAGATGCATGGCGCAGGGTACACTGCACCACTACTACGCATTTCCTTTCCTATTCCACTCCCAAATATAACGAGGGAAAAAGAGAATATCTACATGACTCCGTAAGAGCCCTAATTTCTCTTGTCTTTGCGATCATTACGCGAAATGTAAGTAGGCGGTAGGAAGATCGATCTACACATAGTTTCAAATTCTGGCCGTGTAAATTTCCTCAACAGACATTCACCAACATCGACTTTCCTCCAGCGATCCTCAATTGCGTACCCGGAGCATTTCCATGACACTTGCAAATTGGTCGAACCTACCAGTAACAAACCTAGCTGCTCGCCTCTGAACTGCTTCTAGCCTTCTTTTAAACTGAATTGCTGCGGGTCCCAAACACTTGACCAATACTCAAGACGTGGTCGTACAAGTGTTTTATACGCAGTCTCCTTTACAGATGTAGTACATCTTCCCAAAATTCTCCCAATGAACCGAAGTCGGCTGTCGGTCTTACAACTGTCCTTACATGTTCGTTCCATTTTATATCGCTCTGCAATGTTACGCCTAGATATTTGAACGATACGACTGCATCAAGAAGGTCACTACTGATGCTGCATTCGAACACCATGGGCTTGTTTTTCCTACTTATGCGCATTACATTTTTCTACATTCAACGCTGGCTGCTATTCTTCACGCCAACTAGAAATATTGTCTAAGTCATTCTGTATGCTGATACAGCCAATTAAAGGCCACACCGTCCCATACACCACAGCTTCATCAGCAAACAGCCGCAAATTATAAGTTACTCTGTCCATCAGATCATTTATATATAGAAAGTATAAGCGCTCCTATCATTTCCCTGGGGCTCGGCTGACGATACACTCGTCTCTGATCAACGCTGTGCGTTCTATTAAAGTCTTCCTGCCAGTCACAAATCTGTGAAACTATTCCATAAGCTCGTATCTTCATTAGCAGTCTGTAGAGTGGCACCGCGTCAACGCCTTTTTGAAATCGAGAGAACCACAATCTGCCTGTTGCCTTTCATCCATGGCTCGCAAGATGTCAAGTGATAAAAGGGCAATCCGAGTTTCCCGTGAACGATGTTTCCTAAACGCGTGCTGATTCGAACTGAGAATGTGCTATAAAATTCAATGACGTTCTGTGTTGTCACCCTGTGTTCTTATTACAGCTTCAAACTGCAGTAATTCAACAAGGAAATCCTTAGCAAAGGAATACCGGCTGTGTTTCTGAGCGTAATAGAGGAGGAGGAAGCTTAGGGTTTGACGTCCCGTCGACAGCTTGGTTATTAGAGTTGGAGCTGACGCTCGGAGCTTTTTGGTGAGGATGGGGAAGGAAATCGGCCATGACCTTTTGAAAGGAGCCATCCCGGTATTTATCTGGAGTGTTTTAGTGAAATCACGGAAAACCTAAATCAGGATGGTCGGAGGTGGATTGGAACCACCGTTCTCCCGGATGCGAGTCCAATGTTTTACCACTGCGTCACCTCACTCGGTCTATGCTTAATAGACGTCACATTTTCGCAAAACATTAATGCCGCATATATAAGCACAAAGCCAGTCTGAACTATACTTTCTGAAGTGGCTGCGTTTTGTAGACACGTCCATCCGTTTATGCCTCTCATTTCAAAGTGTCACACACACGTTTTTCAACTACAGCTATCTAACGGTACGCAATCCCTTGTTTGCTCAAGCTGCTAACAGGTCCTTGATAACTCTACAGAGTGCTAATATGGTGCCATTGGACGCTGAAGATACGTATTCCTATGGTGTAGTTCACTATTCGCCGATTACGATTCCTTGTTCGACTGTTCAATAGCTCTCCGTTTACACGACTCACTCTAGTATTCAGAGACAACAGTGATATTTGTTTATATGTAGATTCCATTCGTTAGGGTAGATACCATCAGATAAACCGTCCGCTTATTTATGAGTACACCAGTACCACATCACGCCATGAAAATCGTGATCCTACTTGGATAGTTCAAGGCACGTGAAAGGAAAATGCCCCTATATTCGCGCCCCGGTTCGGACAAAGTTTTAATCTACATTTCTCTAAATCCATTCTCCACAAGCCAGCCCACGGTACTCGGCCGTGTGTACTTTGTGTACCGTTTTCTTTTACTCCTTTTCCTGTTACAACGGTGTACTGTTCGCGGAACGAAAACGACTGCAAATGTCCCTCCGTGTCGGCTCTATTCTCCCTAATTTTATCTTCGTCGTCTGTTGACGAGAGGAGCAGCGTCTCTGAAGATGTCCAGAACCGTTTTTGACGAAACGTTAAGAAGTGCAGAGTTTCAAGGACTACGACATCACACCCCTCTGCACAAAACTGATCTAGAAACCCAGATCTGAAAATGTGAAGTACCTTAGCTTCTCAAAAATGAAGCGCAATCTTGGCCAAAAGTTCCTCAGGCACACGCGCGACGCATGACACCCTTCCACAAAAGCTGCCCTGGAGCCTCGACCACTTTAGATATCGGCTTGAAATTTTGTATAACATTCTTTAAGATCTACATCTACATTTACATCCGTACTCCGCAAGCCACCCGATGGTGTGTGGCGGAGGGTACCTTGCGTACCACTATCGGTTCTCCCTCCTATTCCAGTTACCTATTGTTCGTGAAAAGAAAGATTGTCGGTATGCCTCTGTGTGGGCTCTAATCTCTCTGATTTTATCTTCATAATTTCTTCGCGGGATATACGTAGGAGGGAGCAATATACTGCTAGACTCCTCGGTAGAGTTATGTTCTCCGAACTTCGACAAAAGCCCGTACCGAGCGACAGAGCTTTTCTCCTGCAGAGTCTTCCACTGGAGTTTATTTATCATCTCCGTAACGCTTTCTCGATTACCAAATGATCCTGTAACGAAGCGCGCTGCTCTCCGTTGGATCTTTTCTACTTCCTCTATCAACCCCACCTGGTACGGATTCCACACCGGTGAGCAATATTCAAGCTGTGGGAGAACAAGTATGTTGTAACTTACTTCCTTTGATTTCGGCCTGCATTTGCTTAGGATTCTTCCAAAGAATCTGTCTGGTATCTGCTTTACCGACGATTGATTTTATATGGTCATTCCATTGTAAATCACTCCTAATGCCTACTCTCAGATAATTTATGGAATTAACTGCTTCCATTTGCCGACCTGCTATAGTGTGGCTAAATGATACAGGATCTTTATTTCTATGCCGCGGTGGAGTAGCCGAGCGGTCTAAAGCGTCTCGCTCCGGAGCGCGCGGTTGCTCGCCGTGGAGGTTCGAGTCCTCCCTGCGGCATGGATGTGTGTGTTTGTCCTTAGGTTAGTTTACCTAGTTTTAAGTAGTTTGTAAGCTACGGACTGATGACCACTCAGTTTGGTCCGATAGATCTACAAACATTTGAATTTTTATTTCTATGTATTCGCAGCACATTACACTTGTCTACATTGAGATTCAATTGCCATTCCCTGCACCATGCGTCAATTCGATACAGATTCTCCTGCATTTCAATACAATTTTCCATTGTTACAACCTCTCTATATACTACACCATCATGTGTAAAAAGCCTCAGTGAACTTCTGACGTTATCCGCAAGGTCATTTATATATTGTGGACAGCAATGGACCCATGACACTCACCTGTTACACACATGACATCACTCTTACTTCGGAAGATTTCTCTCCATTGAGAATGACATGCTGCATTCTGTTATCTAGGAACTCCTCAATCCAATAACACAATTGGTCTGATAGACCATATGCTCTTACTTTGTTCATTAAACGTCTGTGCGGAACGGTATCAAACGCCTTGCGAAAGTCAAGAAAAACAGCATCTACCTGAGAACCTGTGTCTATGACCCTCTGAGATCCTTAACAATATTCTGATGAAATATGAAAAAAATTGAAGATGGTCGAGCTTCAACATTTTAAATAATTTGGTGGCTTGACGTGGAATGACCTGTCAGTCTCTTGCAGTTCTCTGGCACCGACGAACAACCGATGATGAAAATTCCGCTCTATGAACGGATGCATCCGCAACACTTGTTTGTGTCTTCCTTTCCTCGCGCCGGTACCAGTAAAACATCACGGCGTCCTCCTCATCACTAGAATTGTCTCTTACAGGGTAATTATTGCAGGAAATAACCAACACCGTTTTGTAGCTCCCTGTTGGAAGTCGCAAGCTGAGTGAAGGAAAATCGCGCCCGCAACGAGTGGCAGTCGACCCGTGTGCGGAAGGCAGTCGCTGACATCGCATCGCGCGGGACGGACGAGACTACCACCACCTAGAGAGAAGGCCGCGGCGCTCCCGTGTGACGTCAGGCAGAGTAGGTTGCGCGCGCACAGCTGACTGGCTCGCTGCTTTGACATAGTGGCCCGTGCCCCAGCGGCTACCCAGTCAGCTGTGCGCGCGCAACCTACTCTGCCTGACGTCGCACGAGAGCGCCGCGGCCTTCTCTCTAGGCGGTGCTGACGAGACGCGAGTCGCGCCCACGACGAGTGAGAAACGACCCGTGTGCGGACGGCCTGAGGGCCGTATTACACGACACACCTGTCGTACAAAAGTCCGCACCAGCGCTCCAAGTGTATACGTTTGGAACTGCCAAGGGTTTCGCCCGTACTATTACACGGCAGACCTAACGTGTACAAGTCCGGACGAGCGCGTCAAAGGCACACTTATAGAAGTACGGGCTTGTTTTCATGCTTGTTCGTTGCGAGGGATATTTTATCTCTTATACCAACCTTTTATTTGCTCATATTAATCTTTTGAGAGGTCTAGGTTCGTGTTTCTTAAGCAATTATAAAGGCTAGTTTACACGACGACACTACGTTTCATGAAACTGCGCTACTGCCCAGTGTGAATGGGCGGCAGGCGTTCGCGCACATCGTTGGCGAAACTAAACAGTTTCATCATCACTGGCCTTCAGACCGAAATTTTTTATAATTTGACGACTTTCAACCACCATATCTTCCATCGGCATGGAACTGCTATGGTGTACAACGGGAGACTTCGGACAACAATTACACACACCATTCGTTTGCGTTCTATAGTTATCGCTGCAGATCGAAATATTAACACACACACGTAGAATTTTATATACACCGATAACTTTCCATCCAAATACACTCCACCCTTTTACCATTATCAACCGTCAAGCTACAATGTAACCAATAAAAAACGTTTTGAAAGAGTAAATATAATTTTCAAAGAGTAATTATTGTTCCGCATTTCGCGTTATGTTCTTCAAATTACTAAATATCAATCATATCTCTATAAAACCGTGCCTAAAACCTTCCTCAGGTATAAATTAGTAACTGTACAAATATTAAAGTGTCTGCGTCTTGTCGTTCGGACGTTATAAGCCTGTATCCAACACACATTCACATTAATATATATAGATAAATAGCTATCCGATCGCCAGTAAACCGTGCCTAAAGCCTTCCCTGTGTAGACATTAGTAACTGTACAAATTTTTAGCTCTTTATCTCTTGTGGTTCAGACTTGATAAATGTACACCGAACAGTCATTCACATTTGTAGATATAGATTTAGAGGGAATATTTGTGGCAGAGTTGTCAACTCTGAGTTCTGCCGCTAAGTGGCATGCTGTCTAGACGTGACTCGTGAACAATACGTGTAATACGGCCTTAAGAGAAAGCGATGTTCCTGCCGGATGGTGCGTCCCCCCACCTCAGCGCGTGGTCTACCACGGGTCGGTCCTGCCAGAAGTCCTTGACACGTCGCACCGAGAGGCCGCCATCGCCAGCCGACTGGCTGGCCGCTGGGGCACAGTCCAGTGCGTCGTAGCGGCCAGCCAGTCAGCTAGCGGCTGCCTCCAGCAGGTGTCGGCCCCGCCGCGTCTCGGCAGCAGAGGCGCGCGTTCCGAGAAGCCGTCGCCCCCGCCGCCTCCCCGCGGGTATCGGCTTTCAGATCGCGGGCAGCGCAGTGTTGGGATGCGCGCGGCGGCCGCGCCGTGCCCTCGCTGACAATCGCGGCATCTGTAGGCTCGGGGCGTTGGCGGCCTTGGCCAGCCCAGCCCAGCCCGGTGACTAATGTTGGTAGCGGGCTCTATGCCGAGCCGGTGCCGATGTAATCCTGTTCTACACGACCGACTTTATGCCGAAATATCACAACTCCAACTGCGCGCTTCTTTCACTCTTGCGTGTTTTGCCGCTTTGCTTAACCCTGTGGGACACACCAACAGGCTCCTACGTCTGGGTCACACCAAAGGCCTCAGAGGCCCACATGTTATACAGGGTGGCCCAGCTATCTTGTCCACCCAAATGTTTCCAAATATGTACATTCATGGGCCCCAGCCGTACATTGATACCGGTGAAAGTCGTTTTCCAATATCTGTTATTGTTCAAGAAAATTTTTGGGTGAATAAGAAAGCTGGGACACCCTGTATAATACTGGAAAACTCTAAGAAATTCAATATCATGATAAGGTTGAGGGTATAATACATTAAATAACCTTGAATAACATAAACGAAATATATATATTTCCTCAAAAAACCACGAAACAAAATAACCAAAGTCTCATAAATTAAACAATAATAATATCAAAAAGGAACAACTTCCTGGTGTTCTGCAAAACTTATTTATTGGTCACAAACCGGCTTTCGGTTTCTCAGGCCATCATCAGGTGACAACTGACTGCAGTACACATGTTTTCAAAGATGTTAAGATTTACAAAGATGTTATCACAGACAATAGATACTTCACAGAAAAGTTCATCGCAAGTACTTATTTATGAATGTTTCGATTGTCTGTGATAACATCTTTGTAAATCTTAACATCTTTGAAAACATGTGTACTACATTCAGCTGTCACCTGATGATGGCCTAAGAAGCCGAAAGCCGGTTTGTGACCAATAAATAAGTTTTGCAGAAGACCAGGAAGTTGTTCCTTTTTTCAAATGTTCAAATGTTTGTAAAGCTATGGGACTTAACTACGGGGTCATCAGTCCCTAAACTTACAAACTACTTATGAACTACTTACGAACTAAGACGGCACACATATCCATGCTCGAGGGGGGATTCGAACCCCCGAGCGTAGTGGCCGTGCAGACCGTGACTGAAGTTCCTTTTTTATTTTATTATCATGTTCTGTCAAGTACTGACGGAAAAATCACTTAATTTTTTAACAATAATAGTTTAAACTTCATATAACCCAAAAAAATCCATCAAATTCGAAAACAAAGTACAATTAATGATGTTTAAAACTAAAATCGGTATCACAAAATTCAGCGGAAGTTTCTCATTTTTACCGGTACAATTTGGAGAAATTTTTTGTGGTGCAGACCACACACTGGCAACTTACACAAATCACACTACATTTTTGATTTCGTTTGTTTTTTGTAGTCTCAAATTTTAAAGTAAGTTCTTGTGGGAATAGCTCGTTGCTCAATTTCTTCACGAGCTGCCTCTGCAAGTGGAGTCATGTTTAGGCATCTATAAATACTGTCCCGTAGTATCGCGCCCTCACATTGAACATGACAGAGGCCGCTATTCGCAGGGCTATCATGCGTACAAATGGTCCGTGTGCTGCTTCTAATTGTAACAGCGAGAACGGAAGCAAAGACGAAGACGGAAACAGTGTTACATTTCGGAGGTCAGTCATTACAGTCGTTACTTGTATACCGTATAATATTTTCATGGATAAGTAATAAATCACCGCTATATCCGTGCCGGGGCGACGGCTGCAGCGAGGGTAAGCGCACCACACACACACGCGTCACCTTGAAACCGCTGACACCTCTGTAGAGGTCGAGGACGTGTGTGGAGCATTCCATTTCAAATCGGACACTAGGAAACCTTGCATTTTCTTTCCGGGGTTTAATTTTTCTGTCATAGAAAGTAGTCGTCAATTTAATATCTACACTCCGTGTTGTTGTTGTTGTTGTTGTTGTTATGGTCTTCAGTCCGGAGACTGGTTTAATGCGGCTCTCCACCCTACTCTATCCTGAGCAAGCCTTTTCATCTCCTCATAAGAACGGCAACCCACATCCACTTGAATCTGCTTACTATACGCGTCTCTTGGTCTCCCTCTGCGATTTTTACCCCACACACTTCCCTCCAATTCTAAATTTACGACTCCTCGATGTCTAAGAATGTGTCCTACCAAGCGATCCCTGCTTTTAGTCAAGGTATGCCAGAAATTCCTTTTCTCACCAATTCTGTTCAGTACCACTTCATTAGTTATGCGATCTACCCACCTAATCTTCACCATTCTTCTGTAGCACCACATTTCAAAGGCCTCTATTCTCTTCCTGTCCGCACTGCTTATCGTCCATGTTTCACTACTCCCGTACAAGGCAACACTCCACACAAATGCCTTCAGAAACGACTTCCTTACACTTAAATTAACATTCGATGTTAGCAAATATCTCTTTTTCAAAAATGCTTTTTTTTTCATTCCCGTTCTGCATTTTATATCTTCTGTACTGCGACCATCGCATGTTATTTTACTACCCCAGTAACAAAACTCATCTACCACCTTCATTGTTTCGTTACCTAACACAATTCCTTCAGCATCGCCTGATTTTCTAAGACCGCATTCAATTATTTTTGCTTAGGTTTCCCCTTACAAATGATTCTCTGAAACTGATAAACGTACTTTGGTGCATGTCAAGTACTTATATTACATTTGCATATAAATTACTAAAATACTAATTTGGGCTGAATGAATAACAAGGTCGCAGAAGCAGGTCGAATAATTCTTTTTAGACACTTAACAGGTGGTGATTTTAGATCGTAAAAATGGTCAATACTTGATCGAATGTTGCATACTCAACCACTTTGAGAACCACTATCTCTGTTAAAAAGTAATGTGCGAATGAAATGCGTATTTAAAGGTTTATGAATTATTACAATTATTCATACCCAAATTCGAGGAAATTGAAAGAAATATTTTATGTAATATGGAAAGGAATGTCGACAAAAATGATGTGTAAAAAATGTCAAATGTTTGTTAACCTTAAGGGACTTAACTAAACTTACAAACTACTTATAAACTAACTTATACTGAAGGCATCATAAACATCCATGCCCGAGGGGGCATTCGAACCCCCGACGGGGAACTGCCTCGGGCATCGGAGCATAGCGCCCCAATGCGCTCCGCCGCGACAAAAAAAAAAAAAAAAAAAAAAAAAAAAAAAAAAAAAAAAAAAAAAAAAAAAAAAAAAAAAAAACGTGCAGAACGTACAGAGTAGTGCGCGAAAAGTAAACAGGACCTGACAGAAAATTTCGTGAATTGATAATAATCGCACTCTCTGCTGCCTTACAAATTTAATGAAATCATCTTAATGCAAATATCTCGATGAAAAGTCGCTTCACCTCATCAGAAAAGAGCCTTACATTCTTAAGTTTCGTGTCTCTATACAGAAGTATTTCGAAAATTAGGAAATATCATTCATTTAAGAATACTTTTTAAACAGATTGCAACAATGAGTAATTTTTTTTAAAGAAACAAGCGTTTATTTTGCTCTTGTTGCTTTTCATACACTCCCAGTACTAGGATTCTTCCCTGCAAATGGCGACGATCAGCCGCTTCAATTCGGGGACAGTTGGCTCGCTTCTCCGCTACGGCGTGGTAGGGGCTTGCTCGGCACCAGGATGATTCATGCTCTGCGGCCGCCATGTTAGCTGGGTGTCGCGTTCTCTGCTCGCTTCCTTTTAATGTCATTATAAGGCCCCTCTGTGTTATCCTGTGCTGGCTGGGTGCGCACCACGGAAGCGGTGGGGTCGCGAGCAGCCAGAAAGAGGCCGTGGCGGCGAGAGCGAAGGTCCCGGCGGCGGAGCTTGCCAGCAGGCAGCAGCCGTCTGGGACGCTGCAACCAGCGTCCCACACGACGCCAGCCCCGCCCACAAAATCAAAAAGAGCTAACAGTGTAATGCGAGGCAGCACAGCGCAGAGGCGCCGCACCGCCAGGATTATTTCCACGAGGCTGCATCTCGACCTGCGATACCATAGGGTCACTTGGCACTGATTGCTGGGAGAGGGAGAGGTATCTACAAATATAGAGGCTTTTAACAGACCGTGAGAAGGCGTTTCCTTGTTCAGTAGCAAAAAGTACTGTTTAGTGGTGGCGACACAGAGGCAATTTGGCAAAAATCTAGTGTATCATACAGGGTGTCTCACGAAAGACGCCTGCCAGGCGTCCGCGGATCGCGCGGTACGGCTCCCGGCCGCCGCCACCGCATCCGCCGGTCACGACAGCGCCCGATTCTCGGACTCTATTGTGCCGCAGGTGCATACACTGAGTTAAACTCTAAAAAACATTGCCATCTGAGTAATCTAAGCTTACCTTTATTTACAGTAGATATTCGAAATGCTGTTCCTTTATGGAAAGAGGGGCCTGACATCTCTTGAACACATCTGCGAGCACACGACGAATTTCGGCTGCCTAAATCTGGGAAATGACTAGTCGAATCCTGTCCTCCAACTCTTCGAGTTTACGAGAATTTCTTGCATACACCTTGTCTTTTAACATTCCCCAAAGGTAAAAGTCACACGAATTTAGATCTGGAGAACGAGGACCGGGAGAACGAGGACCGTCACCTCACGTCAACGCGAGCTTTCTCAAAAAGAATGTTTTGATGGAACGGTCTTCTGCTAACAAGTTAACCTATTTTCGTCTCGCGATTTTCATATTATATTCGACGGTTACACGGTTTGCACGCAAATGTGACTTGTTAATCTTTACTTTATTATGATGCTTTGGTTTAGCAGTAAATTGTAAATGTTTCATGACGACTTAAATATTTTCCTCAATTGAGCGTCCTTCCTAAAAGTGAGGTCGTATATCTGAAACCGAGAAATGGTTTATGTTTTGCAATATTGTAACAGAAAAGACTGAAGCCAATTGTTTATTTGAATAAGATTGTAATTTGATGACGCTATTTTCACTAAATAACATTTTAAATGAAAAAGTCAGTCCAAATGAAAGACAAAAATTCAGTTCTGCATGACGTTATTAACCATGTCAGCGGGCAAATCGTAGTAGATAAAGTGAACAAGCTCTATTTATGATCTTATAAATATTGTTTCATGTGTTCATATGTTTATTTTTTATCTTGAAAATAGATGTCGATGTTTTGAAACGTTGTTTCACTTCCCAGCACTTTACCACACTAAATTGACCAAAAACATACATTACAAAGTTTTCTTTGGCCGTCAATAACATTTAGCGTTGTTTCCTCAATTCCAGTATTAAAATATGACTTCCTACATAACCAATCGCCAGTCAGAAACTCACTTTCAACATCGGGTCTGTCTGATTACGTTTATCGTCTAAACACGCTGCCACAAGATCTTGCATGAGTTTGTAGTTCAGGGCTAGTACACTAGGAGCGCTTCAGTAGACTATTATCTATCTTGTGTTCATCGTTTAAAAAGGGCTTTAAAGTCAGAAGTGTGTGGAAGAGCTGATACTAGGTTCGTTCGAGTGGCACAAACGGTGATAGTTACTGACGATTTGGAAGGCGCTTTTTGACAGTTTCCAACTCCGAAGCCAACTCGAACGCTTATTTCACCTGTTTCGCAGTTTGGGCACCCATAGCGCTAGTTGGCATCTTTGCTCTCTTCGGCCAAAGTGTTTGTCTTATTCACCGTACCCATTAATCAACTTTAAACCATGCAGATAATTTGTTAAATTCTTCATACTGCACCTTACATTATATATCATTTGAATGTGAAACAGTAAGCCGCAGTATTTCTCACTATTATTTCCCCATTTATAAATAATGTAGCAAATTCAACCTGACAAAAACGCATACAGAAATCAAGAGAAAATGGAAGACTTGGAACACAAACCTCTTCGTAAATGCGCAGGCTTGTCTTTTGTAGGAGGCTTGTTAAACGCTTTGGAGTCAGTCAGAAAACGGTTTGACGAAAATCTGCTTACATCTACATAGATACTCTGCAAATCACATTTAAGTGCCTTGCAGAGGGTTCATTAACCACGTTCATAACTTTTCTCTACTGTTCCATTATCTAATAGCGCGCGGGAAGAAAGAACACCTAAATCGTCCCGTTTTCGATCTGATTTCTCTTATATTATTGGGATGGTCATGTCTCCCTAAGTAGGTGGGTGCTAGCAAAATATTTTCACATTCAGAAGTAAAAGTCGGTGATTGTAACTTCGCAAACAGATCACGCCGCAATGAATAACGTCTTTCTTTTAATGATTTCCACCCCAATTCGTGTAACATTTCCGTCCCCCCGTAACGTGATAAAACAAAACGAGCTGCCCTTCTCTGAACCTTCTCAATGTCTTCCGTCAGTCCCACCTGGTGAGGGTCCCACGAGGGGCAACAGTACTCCAGGAGAGGACGCACATGTGTGATGTAGGCAGTCTCTATGGTGGAGCTGGTGCATCTTCGAAGCGTTCTGCCAATGAAACGTAACCTTTGGTTCGCCTTCCCCGCAATATTTTCTGTGTGTTCTCTCCGATCTAAGTTGTTCGTAATTGTAACTCCCAGGTGTTTGGTAGAATTTACGACTTTAAGGTTTGACTGATTTATCGCGTAATTGAAGTTCAGCGGATTTCTCTTAATGGTCATGTGCATTACTTCACACTTTTCTTTATTTAGAGTCAATTGCCAATTTTCGCACCATGTAGAAATTTTGTCTAAATCGCTTTTCAGTTGCTTTTGATCCTTTGTTGACTTCACTAACCGATAAACGACAGCATCATCCGCGAACAGTCTAAGGGAGCTATTCAGATTGTTTTCTAAATCGTTTATAAACACGAGGAAGAGTAGGGGACCTATAACGCTTCCCTGTGAAACGCCAGATATCACTTCTGTTTTACTTACCGTCAATTACAACGAACTGTGTTGTAACGTACCTGCTACAAAGTGATAACTTCTATAAAGTAATGCTAAATAATTGTCACTTCCACGTAGCAAGGTCACAATTACAAAATTATTAAGTTCAACATATTACCAGATTGTCGTAGATTGGTATCTCGTAGAATCTGCTTCGCTTATAAAGTTCTCCACATGCCTGAAATTCGGGTTAATTTGCGTGCTGGGTCATATCTTACAGACCTACATCACTTAATGTGAACTCAGAACACAAGTCGCAATTTTCATAAAACTATATTCAATAATACATTACATTGTTGATTTGCATACTGACATACATAGTGACTGCCCAAAGACTGACGCCCCGAGTCTCTCTGCTCGGATCCTTATGTACTATTTTGACATGTGACAACAATACATATTATTGTTAGCACCAGGAAGTTATACATTTATCATTAACAACGGATTTGTTACAAGGTGTACTTAATATTAGTAAGTAGAGCATTAAATGTTTATTCTTTTAAATACGATTCTTTGATAAGAATTGCCACAATTAAGGAATATATGGTATTATATGTATTCGAACAATGGAGTTCATAAAGACGTTAATAACATGAGAATTATGTTATGAATATAATTCCTAATATGTACAGATTTATGTTTTTGCAAGCTTAACTATTGACAGTTTCTTTTAGTTCTATAAATATCATAGTTTCCAAGTAATGTTTAAAAGCTGACCATGTGATCATGTTGGTTTCAGATTAAGTCTTCGGAATTCACATAATAAATTATTGCCAGTATTACATTAATGCATCAGACAGCATTTTAAGTCCATGTACTGAGTTTGATGCTAATCTAATATCATTGAATATGTTTTCTATTACTATCTGTTTATATTCCGGAATACAGCTTTAAAATGCAATAACTCTGCTTCCTACCAATGGATGAACATTAACTGAGTAGTTATTAGTTTTTGTGGTGTGTTTACAATCTGGTAACATTCTTAAACCAAATTATGTGATATTTGTAGCTCAGCCTAGAGTTACAGATTGTATTGGTGTTGCCTACATGCAAATGTACAGACTTTAGGTGTTTCCCTAAGTGGTCTGTTACGTCTCAGTGTCCTTTCTCATAGGAAATCGTGAATCGTAAATAAACGATCTCAAACTATCAGTTCCGCCACTCCAACACCTGATATGTTAGTCTGATATCGTCAGAAAGAGTCAAAAGTGCTACTCGAACGCCTCAAACCCTTTCAGATCGTCAGCAGCGCCACTCGAACGAACCTACAGTACCTAGGAATCCCTCTGCCAGTATTATGAGGCAAACCACCTACAACCGAACCCTTCCAAGACGCAGGTCTGTGCTTTCCATTTAAAGAACGCGGAGGCGAGTAGGGAGTTGAATGTTACATGGAGAGGTGAAGACTCGCGCATTTTCCGACGCCCAAATACCTCGGTGTCACACTGGACCGCACACTGACCTATAAACATCACTGCAATGCCACAAGGGAGAAAGTCTCAGCGAGAAGCAACATCATCAGGAAATTAACTAACGGATCCTGGGGTGCAAACCCAAAAGTCCTGAGAACCTCAGCCCTTGCGCTTAGTGTGTCAGCTGCGGAATACGCCGCTCCATTATGGAGTTCGTCAACACACGCGAGAAAAGTTGACATCGCGGTGAATGAAATGGCACGGATTGTGACTGGGTGCCTGAAACCAACACCAATACACAAGATGTACTTAATTATGGGGATCGCACTGCCCAACATACGACGTGACATTGCTGCCGAAGCTGAAAAAACGAAGCAAGAAAAGGACATGCGTCACCTTCTATATGGACACCAGCCTGCTGACCGACGGCTTCGTTCGAGGAAGAGCTTCCTGTCACGTAGCCGAGCACTGGAAGGGTCGGCCGCAGAGAACCTTATTGCAAGGTGGGAAATGAATTTGAGAAGCCCCCATAAAGCAAGAAAAGTAGAACTGGCACCTGGTGGAGACCTGCAATACACAGTCTGGAGAATCCTGAACAGTATGAGGGTAGAAGTGCCAAAGTGCAAGACAGACATGCAGCGATGGGGCTTCCTAAAAGATAATGAGAACACTCTTTCTCTTTGTGGTGCTGTACAGGATCCTCAACACCTTGATTTGATTTGATTTGATTTTTCCAGGAAGCCAAAACAGTCTTGGTTCAAATGTTTGTATAGCTTATGGGACTTAACTACGGGGTCATCAGTCCCTAAACTTACAAACTACTTGCGAACAAGCTAATACTAAGGACGGCACAAATATCCATGCCCGAGGGGGGATTCGAACCCCCGACCGAAGTGTCCGTGCAGGCCGTGACTGAAGCGCCTCAGTCCCTTCGGCCACCGCAGCTGGCAACAGTCTTGGTCCAACCCGCTACTGCCCGCACCGAAACTAAGTTTATTGTGCGGTATCGCTCCCTGTAAAAAAAAGGTAAAGTAGTCAACAATCCGAAGATTGGTTTGAACACCACAGTGCTTTACTGGGCATGGTCCTGTATGGAGGTGGTATGCCCTTGCCTTCCTACGACCTTCGAACTGACTTACCCAGCCAGTTATAGGGGGACCTACAGTTTAACGTGGGTTCCGAACCACGGTGCTACTCGGTATTTTTCACATGAGCAATACTGTCAGAGGTGAAAGAAGTGGAAAGTGACAGATAAAAATCCTAGGATCTGGCGGGGATCGAACCCGCGACCTTTGGATTTGGAGTCTGGCACTCTACCACTGTGCAGCCGAGACGCACCGCTCCCTGTATATGTAGTAAATCCAACCAATGCCCTTGAACAGTGCAAGGAATCCCTTTACCAGTTCTTTATTAGACACAATTTCTTCGGGTCTAGTTGTCCCAAATGTTCTGTGCCTTTTACTATCCAATATCCTCAACACCTGCGTATATAAATTAATAAAATTCAGCAACCAGATGCTTGTTATTATTTATTTTAGAGTACCGGTTTCGGACGCTTCACTGCCCTTCTTCTGGTCTCTATACAGTCAAACAAGTGGATTGGTATACAGTAAAGGCTATAAATGTACCGACTTTTGTACATTTATAGCCGCGGTGGAGTAGCCGAGCGGTTTAAAGCGCCTCGCTGCGGAGCGCGCGGTTGCTCGCCCTGGAGGTTCGAGTCCTCCCTGGGGCATGGATGTGTGTGTGTGTTGTCCTTAGGTTAGTTTACCTCGGTTTAAGTAGTTCGTAAGCTACGGACTGATGACCACGCAGTTTGGTCCGTTAAATTTACAAACATTTGAACATTTTGTACATTTATAGCCTTTACTGTATACCAATCCACTTGTTTGACTGTATAGAGACCAGAAGAAGGGCACTCAAGCGTCCGAAACCGGTCGTCTAAAATAAATAATAACAAGCAACTGGTTGCTGAATGTTATTAAAACCTGAACACTTGCTGAAATGGATAAAGTACTTCACCTGCTTATATGTCCATATTTAGTAAAGCCCTGTACAATGGAAGACTTATGGGAGGCTAACGACAAAGCCATATTGGCTGCTAATTTTTGGAAGTTCGAAGTCTAGTTCCGGACACGGAAAGTGAGACTGTAAATTGGGCGGCGAGAGCGGTGACCGCGCCCGGCTGGTGTGGCTCTGGCCGCCTCTGCTGACAGCTGCATACTTGCGTGACGCCGGCCGGCTGAATCACGGGGCGCAGCGGTGCGTGCGACGCCGCTACGTCACAAACCACGCCACGCCACACCAGCACCGCGGAAATTCCTGGCCCGGCGAAACGCGCGGCCGGCAGCATGCCGCCTTCCCAGAACACAGGCCCAGCTGCCGCCCACACCGCGGGCGGCTAAACGAGGGTTTCGAGGAACGCTCCGGAGCGCCTACAGCCCCTTCTGTTCCGAAACACCGGCGCGGCCGCGCGCGCAGGAATGCTGCGTGCGGCGCAGCTGTACAAATTCTGCTGTCAGCTCGCCCAGCCCGATCTCCGCCGCAGCCGTGCGTGAAGCGCGGCCTGTCGTGACGGCCGAGTGTACGTGTGAGCCGAGGCACAGCGGGTCAAGCGGCCGACCGCGGCTGCGGCTGCGGCTGACACCTACACTAACGAGGCTGCAGAAGAAAAGCACGACATTCCCTCACAAAAGGAGCGCATTTCTTCTGTAAAGAACCCGACAGTTTAACTTAATCAAGCGTTGCTTATAACTGACTCCCTGGGTTAACACGTTCGCTGCGGCCGACGCTTATAAGCGTTTCCGCGATCAATACGACACAGCTGCCGACGCTTATAAGCTATGCGCTAGCTGAATTCTCAGTTTAGTTAGTTTGGGTGTGCACTCGTGTTAGTACCGGCCACCAAAAAACATCACGTAACATTTTCCAGTCTGCAGTTGTGTGTTTTCGTCTTTAGAAGTTTGCTATATAAACATCGCCTTTATACCATGCAAATTCATTATATGGTGTTAGATTTCCATAGCTCCACATTGCAGATGAGGCGAGTTTCTTTTTCTCCGTTTGATAAACCTTCCGCGGTTCTCAGAATAATTCTTTCATCAAGTAAGCGGATTTATCGCTTGTTTGAAATTAATTTTCTTTCCAGTTTTCAATAAAATCAATAAATCAAAGGTTTTGTTAGAATTGTTTGTAATAAATGCCTATGACGCTTATAAGTCAGAGAGCTTGCAGCATTTAGGCCTGTCACATAATCGGCATGCAGCTTAGCACATCTTATGCAGACGTATTCGCTTTTAATATCACAGGTTTCCGAAATCCGTTAAACATTGTTTACATGATAAATCAATCAAATGTAAAGGCCGTAAACACAAAATACCTAGAAATTACTATTACTTCAGACTTAAATTGCAAAGAACGCGTAGATAGTGTCGTGGGAAAGGTGAAGCAGAGACTGCGTTTTATTGGCAGAACCCTTAAAAGATTCAACAGAACTACTAAAGAAACAACGTACACTACGCTTGTCCGTCCATTTTTGGAGTATTGCTACCCAGTGTGGGATTCTTATTAGGTGGGTTTGACGGAGGACATCGAAAGAGTCCAAAGAAGGGCAGCTCGTTTCGTATTGTCACGCAGCGAGACGCTTTAGACCGCTCGGCTACTCCACCGCGGCGGCGTGGGCTACTTACGAAACTCCAATCGCCAACGTTCTCCTCCGAATGCGAAAATATATTGTTGACTGCCACTTACATAAGTAGAAATGATCATCAGAATAAAATACGAGAAATCAGAGCTCGAACGGAGAGATTCAGGTGTTCTTTCTTCCCACGCGCTATTCGAGAATGGAATGGGAGATAAATAGTATAATGGTGGTTCTATGAACCCTCTGCCAGGCACTTAAATGTGATTTTCAGAGTATCCCATGTACATGTAGATGTAGAAACAATGGTATTTAATAATTACACAATACAATAACCTGTAAAATAATTTTCGGTATTTTTCTGTCGCGTTAAGTGTATTTTCCAATTGAACGTACAGCTGTGAGAAGAGCTCAATTATTTTCCTGAAGAATATAGCTATGAAATTCATCACAAGATACATCTTTCATCCGCGGTGGAGTAGCCGAGCGCTCTAAGACACCTCGCTGCGGTGCGCGCGGTTGCTCGCCGTCGGGGTTTCGAGTCTCCCCTTGGGCATGGGTGTATGTGCTGTCCTTAGGTTACTTTACCTTAGTTTAAGTCGTTCTAATACACTCACAAACATTTCAACATTTTTTTATAATGACTGTAATGTCCTAAACAGGTCACCTATAATAAAATAAATAAAATACTCTGTACATCTTCGACTGATAAAATACTTCGATTAGTTTAAGTAGTTTGAGACGGCCCATTGAGTTACAAACATTTGTTCATTTTGTGGCGCTCCTATCCCCATGCTATTTTTGAAACGCAGAATTCACTTTCCCAGTTTACGGTGGGACCTGGTGTTTTACACATTAAAAATTATTACCAGTCGCGCAAGAAGTGTTAAGTGACAGAAAATAAACCTCAGTATAGGACCGTGGATCGTTGTATTTGAAGCCTGGTACCTAACCAATGAGCGACTGTATGAAGGAAAAGGCAGGAACATTTATTGTTCTTTACACTAATATACATAAGTAGCAGTAGAAGTGTAAAGAATAGCATTATTCAATAGATACTTTATATATGTCTGTGTGTGTAAGCTTGGTTCCAGATGACTGTGCTGTTTAATTTGTTACAGTGATTTGAACATTGTTTGACTGTACTTTTCCTTTCGTTCCAGGTAAGCTTCTTGCGTGGCTGAAAACCGCACAGGCGCAATATATCTGACGCAAACCTACACTGTAGAGTGACAGCTACCTACAGGCGAGGTATGTACGCGCCTGAACTATTGTATTTACAAATGAAATAAAAGGACAACTGCAACAATTAATGACTGAGATACTGGCTCGAAACGATAATTGGACTAATATAAAAAGTAATACTAGGTCGATACTACGAGAGACAACCGTGGAAGATCGATATACATCTACATACATTTTCCAAAAGTTACGATACGGTGCGTGTCGTACGATACCTCTGACCACTGATAATCATTCCCTTTTCTATTCGAAAAAACGAATGCTTGAATGCTTATGCAGGAGCTCTAATCTCTCTTTTGTTATCTTTGAGGTAGTTCATGTTTTATTTATATTCTTCCGTCCCATTTGCACATTTAATTGCGAAATACAAGTTGTCGGCAGTCAGCTTCTAATACGACCCTTTAAATTTCCTCAACAATGTTTCTCGAAACGAATGACGCCTTCTCTCCAGCGATTCGATTTTTCCGAAACATCTCTGTAACAATAGTGTGTTGATCGAAATTACCAATAACAGATTCAGCATTCTGTCTCTGAATGGATTCTGTGCCCAGATGGGGACCTCCAACTCTTGAGCAGCACTCAATAATGGGTCACACTAATGTTCTACACGCGGTCTCCTTTGAAGGTGAATCACATCTTACTAAAATTCTCCCAACAAACCGAAGTCGACGATCTGCCTTTCCCAAGACTGGCTTTACTAGCTTAATCCGTTCATATCGTTCTGCATTCCTACGCCTAGATAATTGCTCGACGCCACTGTGTCAAGTAGTGCAGTATTAATACTGCATTCGAAAAATAGGGTACTCTTTTTCCTACTCATCTGCATCACTTTACATTTTTGCACATTTGGAACTAGCTGCCATTCCTCACACCAACTAGAAATTTTGTATAAGCTGTCTTACATCTTACTGCAGTCATTCATTGACCATATCCTCCCTTATATCATAGCATCATTACCAAACATGCCGCAGGTTACTACTGACACAGCACAGTATCTGTCAGATCGTTTACGTAGACACACACTAATAGCGATCCTATCGCTCTTACCTGAGGCACTCCTGACCTTGTTTCTGCTACTCCTGAAGGAGGACAAGGAACTGGATTCTATTACTTCCATTGATTGATTCCCTGTTCAGATAGGAACAATTTACTTGAAAATTGAAATTCATATTCACAGAACGACTGCAGGATCAGAAGTGACGTCTGTTCTTTCGGAACAAAGCCCCCCCCCCTTTTCCGCAAACACACACACAAATGTTCAAATGTTTGTAGAGTTTATGGGAATTAACTACGGGGTCAACAGTCCTTAAACTTATAAAATACTTGTGAACTAGCTTATACTAAAGACGGCACAAACATCCATGCACGAGGGAAGGATTCGAACCCCCGACGGGGAAGGGCGTCGAGCATCGTAGCATAGCTCCGCCGTGGCACACACACACTGTGTGTGTAAAACTATGAGACCAAATTGCAGTGGTCATCAGTCCCTAGACTTACGAAGTACTTAAACTAAGTTACGCTAAGGACAACACACACACCCATACCCGAGGGAGGACTCTAACCTCCCTCGGGGAACAGTCGCGCGCTGCGCAGCAAAGCGCCTTAGAGCACTCGGCCATTCCACCGTGGTGCACCTTTGCCTCCATCGTACGATAGTTTTGCTCAGCAGTGTTTCAATTAAGGAAACATCTGGGCGGAAGTGTGTGTATCCACTGTGCCACTGGAAGCTTATGTTGACGTCCTTCGAGGGTTCAAATGTTTGTAAAGTTTATGGGAGTTAACTGCGGGGTCATCAGTCACTAAACTTACAAACTACTTATGAACTAGCTTATACTAAAGACGGCACAAACAGCTTTGCCCGAGAGGGGATTCAAACCCCCGACGGGGAACGGCCTCGCGCATCGTAGCATAGAGCGTCAATGCGCTGGACCGCTCCGCCGCGGCACTTTCGAGGGTATTGAAATTAAGGCGATCTTGTGTGAAAAGGAAACAAATTGGTATTTACACCACTTAATAAACGGAGTTGTGAAATGTTTGTAACAGTGCTATGCCTGTCTCACAGAAGACAAGTTTTACAGCTCCGAGATGCCGCAGTAGAAGGAGATGGACGAATGAAGAGCAAAAATGTGGAATTTCACGAAGAGGTGTGCGAGTGCTCGACATAATCCCTGCTCACGCCACTGTGGGTCCTTCTAGATATAGGTCTCTTACTACAAAGTTTGGGTCCTGAAATTAAGTTCTATGTTTCCTCCGGACGGGAATCGCTTCCAGTCCAAATCGGAGCTCTTGTATGAAACGAACTCTGGCCCACTGTTCGACCGTCCAGATGGCACGTTGACGACTCCACTCGAGACGATGCCTTTCGTAGAGGGTACGAATACAGCAAGTCGTCGACAAACAAGACCAAACTGTCGAAGCCGTTTGTACACTGTTCGTCTCGATACAGCTCTTGTACTGGGTGCTGGGAGATCAGATGCTAGTTGTCGTGTTTTATTAAGACGGTACCGACGTGCCCTCGCCGTCTATTTTCAATTGTTTGTAGGAGGGAGATGTTCAAATGTTTGTAAATGTATCGGACCAAACTGCGTGGTCATCAGTCCGTAGCTTACAAACTACTTAAACCTAGGTAAACTAACCTAAGGACAACACACACATCCATGCCCCAGGGAGGACTCGAACCTCCACGGCGAGCAACCGCGCGCTCCGCAGCGAGACGCTTTAGACTGCTCAGCTACTCCACCGCGGCTAGGAGGGAATTAGGATGAGAAGGGCTGGGTTGGATCGTAGAGTAAGCGCCATGTCGGAACAAGAATGCTTTGTCCATGGCGTAACACTGCCAGCGAGTAAGGGCACGGCGGCATCCCCTGCAGGTAGTGTGGCAACAGCGAGGAAGCTTCGCCCCATACGGGGCGAGCGGCACGGACGCGACGTGCTGTATCTGCCGGCTGGCAGGCGAGGCTGCGCCGCGGCCTTCACCCGCATACCTCACACACCTGCCGCCGCCTCTCACACTCTGCTAGGACCAGCGGAAACAGCTACCTGCTAATACACCTGTCCGCAAACTCGTGGGGCAGCTTTAACCGGCCGCAGAAAGGCAACGAAGCAAGCTGTGCCGGCGCGTCCTAGGCGCTCGCTGGATCAATTACCTCAGAAATAAAAATTAAAAAAATAAAATTGATCGTGTAAAAACGAAAGGACAATGATCTAAGCTCTTGTTGCCATTGTCTGCCACACAAAGGTGAAATGTGGATAGCACATTCTATGCAATTGCTTACTTCTCACATGGAAACTATTTTCCAAGGCACATTAACTTATATATAATCTGGTTTTATTCACAGCTTTAAAAAATAATATAACAATTTTAAATTTCCTTCTAGTTCATCTGACATGGTACTGAATTCTATATTTGATACTTGACAAAGCACCCCATACACTGTGGTGCATACCATTGTACTTCATACAAAATATTTATATAAGACATGCAATGTGTATGAAATGGTGTTTTATGTAATCATGTAATTTATGTATATATCTTATTTAAATGTAAAAAAAAAATGATTGCTTCACAGTCAAAGACCATAGGTAGCAGATAATGTATTGTACATGCAACATCTCTAATAGTCAATATTGTGCTTCACTTCAGTCAGTACAGAGCTTGATTCTGAAGTGCCTCTGACGTAGAGCTTGAGAAAGATGGATTCAGTCATTTTATGATTGACAAGTAAATTTTATTTGGATTTCACATCATTGTGGATGTATACCAGTTTACTCCGTTAGCCGGCCGCGGTGGCCGAGGGGACTAAGGCGCTCCAGTCACGGTCTGCACGGCAACTACGGTCGGGGGTTCGAATCCCCCCTCGGGCATGGATATTTGTGCCGTCGTAGTTCATAAGTAGTTTGTAAGTTTAGGGACTGATGACCCCGTAGTTAAGTCCCATAGACTATACAAACATTTGAACATTTTTTTACTCTGTTATAAGTTGTCGCAATAGCAATGATGTAAAAAATTACGACAGGTATGTAACTATGTAATTGTAGATAGATAAGATTATTTGCTATATATAATAAAGCTCATTTTGTAACAAACTTAATTTATTAGGTCTGAAGATGGCGACTAGCACGCCGAAACCGATCATATAATTAAAAGGAGAAAGCTATCTTGGCTGAAAACCTCTGATTAAAAAACGAAAGTGTATTGTATTTAAACTATCATTCTTCGTTTAATTCTTGTATCAGTTAATGGAGAGAAGCCTTCCGAACTAAGAGTGATGTCAGGTGTGCCACAGGGGAGTGTCTTGGGGCCGTTACTATTCACAATATATATAAATGACCGCGTATAACATCGGAAGTTCACTGAGGCTTTTTGCGGATGATTCTGTGGTATATAGGGAGGTTGTAACAAAGGAAAATTATATTGAAATGCAGGAAGATCTGCAATTAATTGACGCATAATGCAGGGAATGGCAATTGAATCTCAATGTAGACAAGTGTAATGTGCTACGAATACATAGGAAGAAAGATCCTTTATCATTTAGCTACACTATAGCAGGTCAGCAACGTTCTTTATTTATTTCTCTTGAGCCATGTCCCAACACACCAGGGTAGGCTTTGTTAGTCGGATCTGGCGTGTTAATAGTTGCTGAGTGGCCGGATGCCCTTCCTGTCGCCAACCCATGCCTCCTGGGAGAAAATGTGTACCCCAAATGTTTGTGTAAAGTGTTATGTGTGTGAAAGTGTAAAGTGTTATGAACTAGCTACTACTAAGGACGGCACAAATATCCATGTTCGAGGGGGGATTATTCGAACCCCCGATCGTAGTGGCCGTGCAGACCGTGACTGGCGCGCCGCAGTCCTCCTGGCCACCGCGGCCGGCGTGTGGGAATTAGCTGATATTATTAACAACAAACGACATTAAAGAAAAAACTTATTGTGACGCCAGTGTCAAAATTCCCAGACTACTGAAAAGGGGTCGACATGACGTTCGTGAACTTACACCATATATTGCTCGAACCGCCCGTTTTTGAGCCAGAAATATCCTTTTTGCATAAGGCGAGTTACCCCAAAAAATAATGCCGTACGTCATAAGTGAGTGAAAGTAAGCGTAATAGACTACTTTTCGTGTCCTAATGGTAAATATAGCAAAATTTAGTTTTGGAACAAGATTCTGAACATGGGAATTCCACGACAGCTTACTGTCTATATGAATACCTAGAAATTTGAACTGTTCAGTCTCACTTATCATATTCTCGTTATGTGTAATCAATATGTCAGCTTTCGTCAAATTATGTGTTAGAAATTCTAAAAACTGAGTTTTACTGTGATTTAACATCAACTTGTTTTCTACAAGCCATCAACTTATCTCTTGAACTCCATTATTTGATACTGTGTCAACATAACGAGCAACATCTTTCACTACCAAGCTGGTATCATCAGCAAACAAAAATATTTTACAGTCAACTGTTATACTCGAAGGCATATCATTTATATAAATAAGAAACAGCAACGGTCCCAAAACGAACAACGTTTCTTTAAAACTTCATGAATAGTAGTTCTCAAGCACATTTATGCACCAGTTTCTTGGGGATCTTTAGCTAGCTGTCCCGTATGGATTCTACAGTTTCGTCATTAAACAAAGTCCCCCCAGAACGTTTTGATCCAACAAACAGCCAGCTTACCTCAACTGCTGATCGCACCGTCTAAAGCTATTAAAGTTATTTCTCTGAGACGGGAATTCATTATTAAATAATAATAATAATAATAAATTAAAATAAAAAATTTAAAAGATTAAAAAAAGTTCAATTGTTTGTAGAGCTTATGGGACTTAACTACGGGGTCATCAGGCCCTAAACTTACAAATTACTTATGAACTAGCTAATACTAAGGAGAGCACAAATATCCATGCCCGAGGGGTGATTCGAACCCCCGACCATAGTGGCCGTGCAGAACGTGACTGTCGCGCCGCAGACCGCTCGGCTACCGCGGCCGGCAATTCATTATTCACGCTGAATAAATATGAGTCATGGATTAAAATTCAGCAAGCCACAGAACACACTGAACGTGCCCCTGCACCATCCACCATCCATCTTGACCGAAGTGACCTCACGTAATTCTCTACATTTCCTTGTTAGACTCGCGAGTTCCAAGATAAACTAGCCTTCAGTGCGAGGCCACGCAACAGAAACGGCTGTTTCTTTCCCCCTTTTTTCTTTTCGGTGACTTTCTCGGGCATGTCAGTGGCTACAATTTAGCTTGAGGATCTCGTTCGCAGTTTACAGTGTAAAAAACAAGGCTGTGCATATTTCGCCGGTGACAAGTCAGAGCATGCCCTCGTAAATACCATATAATTATTCCTCCCCACCGTCAGAGTTACATCTTAAAAGAAGTAAGAAGTACGAGGCAGCGAACCAAAACGCAGCCAAGTTTATGTCCCAGCTAGGAATGAGACTCCGTTAGGGCACCAGGAGCCCCGCGGTGGTCGGGAGGTGCACAGGTGTCTGGCCTTTTGGGAACTCGGCTGAGATTTTCCGGATCGCTGGTTACAAGCGGTACGTCCCCCCTCCCCCCAGCAGCTGCCCAAGTTGCGGGAATTATCGATGACAGCGGCGCACGGAAGTATATCTTCCGTGAGCAGAGCGCAGCGGCTTGCTGACATTCGCTGTGGTCCTCCGACCGTCCCTCGCAACCAGCCAACCACTAACCAGCATCCTCGAGCCCTCTAGGCGTTCGGTGAGCTTCTCGTCGCCTCTGCCGTGACAGCGGTCCCAGGGAACGGGGTCTCTCCTGCAAATAGCGCCCAAGGCCGGCACACGCGCAAGTGTTGCTTCCAAGAAGTGCTCGCTGCGCGGAACCGCAGTCGTGATGGCGCTGGCGGCCCCACGTCACGCATCCCACTGTCTGAAGAGTCGCTCGTCAAATCCGAATCATCTCTGTCCACTCCAATCTCTCAGACTGGGAGACAAACAGCGTCGAAAAATGCGAAGCGCTATTGGATACACGATCTGATATCTGTGTGTTCCCGTCCTCCGACGCAAAATCGACTGGTATATAAATAATGAGGGTTGCAATTCTCTGTGGCAGGTAGAACGGCTACCAGAGCGCATTAGTGTTGTTACCAGACAAACGTCTGACAAATGAGATTGACAGGAAGTGCAGACTGGCTAAACAGGAGTGGCTAGAGGACAAATGCAGAACCATATAAGAAGGCCTAACTAGGGGAAAGATAGATACCGCCTACAGGAAAATAAAAGAGATTTTTGGAGACAAGAAAAGCAGCTGTATGAATATCAAGACCTCAGACGGAAAACCAGTACTAAGCAAAGAGGAGAAAGCTGAACTGTGGAAGGAATATATAGAGGGTCTATACAAAGGAAATAAACTTGAAGGCAGTATTCTAGAAATGGAAGACGAAGTGGAGGAAGATGAGATAGGAGATATGATACTGCGAGAAGAATTTGACAGAGCGCTGAAGGCCCTTGGAGTAGATGATATTCCGTCTGAACTGCTGATATCGTTAGGAGAGCCAGTCTTGAAAAAATTGTATTACCTCGTATGCAAGATGTATATGACAGGTGAAATACCCTCCGACTTCAAGAAGAATATTGTAATTCCAATTCCAAAGAAAGCAAGTGCAGACCAGTGTGAAAATTACAGGACCATCATTTTAATAAGTCATGGGTGCAAAATACTAACACGAATTATTTACAGACGAATGGAAAAACTTATGGAATCCGACCTCGGGGAAGATCAGTTTGGATTTAGGAGAAATGTAGGAACACGGGAGGCGATACTCACATTACGACTTATCTTAGAAGATTGGCTAAGGAAAGGAAAACCTACGTTTTTAGCGTTTGTCGATTTCGAGAAAGCTTTTGACAATGTCGACTGGAATACACTTTCCAAATTCTGAAGGTAGCAGGGGTAAAACATAGGGAGCGAAGAGTTATATTCAATCTCTACAGAAACCAGACAGCGGTTATTCGAGTCGAAGGGCAAGAAAAGAACGCAGAAGTTGGGAAGGGAGTAAGACAGGGTTGTAGTCTTTCCCCAATGTTGTTCAATCTGTTCATTGAGCCAGCAATGAAGGAATGGAAGGAGAAATTTGGAGAGGGCATTAAACTGCAGGGAGAAGAAATAAGAACATTGCGGTTTGTCGATGACATAGTAATTTTGTCAGGAACCGCAAAAGATCTGGAGGAGCAATTGAATGGAATGGATAGTGTCTTGAAAGGAAGATATAAGATGAACATTAACAAGAGTAAAACGAAGGTAATTGATTGCAATGTCAGAAAATCAGGCGATGCTGATGGAATTAGATTAGGTAATGAGACAATAAAAATAGATGAATTTTGTTATTTGGGTAGCAAGATAACTTGGCCAAAGTAAAGAAGATGTAAAATGCAGAATGGCTTTGGGAAGAAAAGCGTTTTTAAAGAAGCGAAACTTGTTAACATCCAATATTAATTTAAATGTTAGGAAGTCCTTTCTGAAAGCATTTGTCTGGAGTGTAGCATTGTATGGGAGTGAAACGTGGACGATAAAGAGTTAAGATAAAAAGATGATAGAAGCTTTTGAAATGTGGTGCTACAGACGAATGATGAAAATTAGATGGGTAGATCACGTAACTAATGAGGAGGTGCTCAACCGAATCGGGGAGAAAAGGAATTTCTGGCATATACTGACTAAGAGAAGGGATAGATTGGTTGGACACATTCTGAGACATCAATGAATTGTCAACGTAGCATTAGAAGGAAGCGTGTGAGGGAAAAATCGTAGAGGGAGACCGAGGGACGAATACAGTAAGCAGATTAAAAAGGATGTAGGTTGCCGAACGTATTATCAGACGAAGAGACTTGCACAGGACAGGGTAGCGTGGAGAGTTGCATCAGACCAGTCAGCAGACTGAAGACCACAACAACAACAACATGTAAATAATGAGGGTTGCAATTCTCTGTGGCAGGTAGAACGGCTAGCAGAGCGCATTAGTTTTGTTACCTGGTAGGGTGAGCGGTGCCAGATGTTGATTGACCACTGTTTATTTGTGACAGCATTATAACATTATCAATGCCTGACTATGTTTGCGGTTGGTTGGTTGTTGGGGAGGGAAAACAGCATGGTCATCGCTTCCATGATTAACGGCCACAAGAAGTGAAGGTGCTATTACTACAGCTACTTCTCCAACTACATGTGCTTGTTTGTGTATTTGTATCGCATACAAATCTATAGTTTTGCCCTAGCCTTTATCAAATTTTGCACATATTACCTTTAAGTTGGAGGTACTTCCGTAGCCGGCCAGTTTCCCAGATCTATCCCCAATATATCTCCACATCAGCTTCGTCCCAGTGTCTGAATCGTGGGTATCAAGAACACTCACACCCTGTATGTAGAATTGTCCAAGGAGTAGATACGACGACTTTCAGCCGAATCAATGTTTGTATCGAGCCCAGAATAGAATGGCTGCAACATCATTCTGATAAATGCGTTCATAATGCAAAATTGACTGTAGTCAAATAAATTCCAAACACAATCAACCGAGGAAATTTATTCTTTTTCATGTCAAAGAGTTTCAACGTTTCGAGTGGAACACGAAATTGAGAGCGAGATCGGGCAGTAGGTTATGCGTTCATGTAGGGACGGCGAATTACAGCACGAAATAGACAACCAACATGTTATATCTATATCAGTTATCTGTAAACAAAATATTTCAATTGTTCGTAAATCTGTGGGACTTAACTACAGCGGTCATCAATCCCTATGCTTACAAATCATTCAAACTGACCTAAGGACAAGACATTAGATGTACTTACTTAAAGATAAATTATGGCATAATTCGTGTTCTTAAAAGAATTTGCTAGTGGCTGATTGCTTTATTCACAAGGTAAGACGTTATTTTACAGTTATGTATCTGATGGGATATATCATTTTCACAGTCAATTTTTAACATTAGCTGTTTCAGACAGCTCTGTTTCATTTTCAGGCTATAAAATATCTAAATATTGGCGGATTCAGCAGGCACTCAAACAAAGACAGAAAGTGTTGTGAAACTCTTCCGAAATTAATGTTTATACAAGTTTCACCATCGTAGACTATATTGATAGAGAGCCATAAAATCGTGCCTGACGATAAATACCGTTCATATGCTGCACTTAGAACGCTAAAAACTAAACGTTACAATTCGGTTTAGTTAGGAAGAATAAATGCTGTTGGCAGATTTCTACGCCGTATGTGTAATAAGTTTACACACAACCAATAGTTCTACGTCTACATACATTCTCCGCAATCCACCGTAAGATGCGTGGCGGAGGGTACACTATACCACTACTAGGCATTTCTTTTCCTATTCCACTCCCAAATAGAACGAGGAAAAAAACAATGCCTATGTGCCTCCGTACGAGCCCTAATTTCTCTTATCTTGTCTTTGTGATCACTACGCGAAATGTAAGTAGGCGGCAGCAAGATCGTACTACACTCAGCTTCAAATTCCGGCCCTCTAAATTTCCTCAACAGAAATTCACGAAAAGAACATCGCCTTTCTTCGAGCGATCCCCAATTGAGTTGCCGGGGCATTTTCGTGACACTCGCGCATTGGTCGAACCTACCAGTAACAAACCTAGCTGCTCGCCTCTGAACTGCCTCTATGTCTTTCTTTAAACTGATCTGCTGCGGGTCCCAAACACTCGAGCAATACTCAAGACGTGGTCATACAAGCGTTTTATACGCGGTCTCCTTTACAAATGAAGTACATCTTCCCAAAATTCTCTCAATAAACCGAAGTCGGCTGTCCTTACATGCTCGTTCCATTTCCTATCGCTCTGCAATGTTACGCCTAGATATTTGCACGACGGGACATCATCAAGAAGCTCACTACTAATGCTGTATTCGAACATTATGGGGTTGTTTTCCCTACTCATTCGCATCACCTTGCATTTTTCTACATTGACAGCTAGCTCGCACCAACTAGAAATTTTGTCTGTCATCCTGTATGCTATTACAGTCAGTCAAAGACGACACCCTCCCATACACCACAGCATCACCAGCAAACAGCCTCAAATTACAAGTTACTCTGTCCATCAAATCATTTATATAGATAGAAAATAATAGCGGTCTTATCACAGTCGCCTGGGGCACGCCTGACGATACACTCGTCTCTGATGAACACTCGCCGTCGAGAACAACGTACTGCGTTCTATTACTTAGGAAGTCTTCCAGCCAGTCACAAATCTGTGAACCTATAGTTGCTGTATATTGTAAAAGTCTGAAACTGTTTGTAGTTTTCGCGACTTTACTCGAATCGAATACACCCTCTAATCGAAAGAGTTTTACGCATATTTAAAGTTCGCGCGGAAGTTTGCCACAGAGGCGCTTTTCAATTTGCCCGCTGTTCGCGGTCGGCCGCTTACGGGATTGTAGGGCTTGTGTGTAATACCGCTTTTGATGTGTGCTTATCTCCCTGTGTACGCACAGACTGGATAAGTGTGACATCGGTGACGGTGACTAGCACCCCGTTTACACGCGCTTCCAAAACCGGATTTCGTAAACCGATTTTCCAATTCCGCTTTTGGTTGGTCATGTAAACACTCCATAATCGACTCTAGAAATCCACTTCTCTAAAGCGATTTTCCAGTTCCACAATCGATTTTCGTGTCCATGTAAACGCAACCGTTTTTAAAGCGTTCTTGGCTTGTCATATTGTGTTTTTTTGGTAAGAAGTTTCGGCACATATGGGCAGAGTGATAATTTTGTAATGTGAAATAAATGTATGAATATTAGAGTGAGCATGAATCTGTGTATTTAAGTAAAGAAAAATAGTGATTGTGCTGACTAAATCGGAACGGAATCAGCTGTTTTTCAGCCGCCATATCAAGTGAGATAGGATATCCGATTCAGGCTGTGACATGTAAACACGACAGCGAAAACGGTTTACGAAAATCGGTTTTCGTCTTCCGGAAGATGTGTTGCATGTAAACGTAAGTTTCGTTCAAAGAGCTGCAGGACTGCAGCTTCTTGCAGCAGCAAAGCAGGCACTACTGCGCTTGCGCGGTTCCGATGACGTCAGTCAGATTGCAGGAAGAAATTTTCCCAGCAGGTCATGCAGCCAGGAAGCTGCAGGACGCTGCAGCCGGGAGCTTCCTTGAACAGCCGGTAGGCTGCAGCAAGCTGCAGGATTGCTCTTTGAACACGGATTTCCGTACTGCGCATGCGCGGTTGCAGCCCTGCAGCTCTTTGAACGAATCCCTTTTGAAAGATCGCCTGTGCGCGTTAGCAGTTACAGGGTGATGGTGGCGCCAGAGGTCGGTGGTGTAGCGGCGGTTGGCTGTACTTCCCAGTGCGCTGGGGATGAGCGAGGGTGCCGGGCGTGAGTCTGTGGCGGCGGCGGTGAGTCGGGAAGTACAGACTGGACTGAGCGGCCTCCACATATCGGACGAAACATGACGAAATTTACCTCATTTCTTTTTTAGATCGTTAATTTCGAAAAGTGTCAATTACTGCAAAATCAAACTATTATACAGTTACCACGTTACATGTGTACTCTTTCCCAAGTCCAAATTCTGTAATTTCTGCATTACATGGCGAACACGATAATTTCCCCTGTTACTCTAGAATATCCCAGATGTCCGTGAACTGCGGTTGATTTTAAGGCTGAATTTGGTTGGAGATTTATGACGTATTAATCAATGCAGTATCTATGTTACTTTTATACGCTTTCTACGGATAGCAGAACACATATGCTGACAGGTTTTTTTCCTGCCGTACTGTGGTATCGGCCTGTTGCTTCGATCGTGTTGGTCAGGTTAAAACGGAACTTGTATTATGACACAAACGCATTTTCAGATCTGCGGTAAATTTCGTATGTTACAGAATTTGTAGCTTATACGAAGAGTATTTATTGCTCTATATCTGGATTTTTGTTCGCTAAATTATCTCACTGCGTACACCTTAATTATACGATAACTTTCCTCATGAAGTAGAGAGCATGTTGGTGAAAAGAGTGGAAAATCTGCTCACTAGTTTTTGAATATCTCAAAGACACACTGCCGTGGCTGGAAACTTTAAATGTAAAGATTAAACATAAATGAATTGGGGTAAAGAAGCACGGTATTCCACCCGTCAGCTTTAATTGCGCGTTGTGATGTATGGTTCAAAACATCGCTCTTTTGCAGTGGGGATGTTTGTTATATCATTTTTATTATATGAACTGATCAATTTACGTAAACTCACCCACCTGTTCAGCACCACGATGAAATAAAAAAAACCTAATCCCTTGCAACTTTGATCGTTCGTAACGGCACAGAAATGTGGCGAAAGAAAGTTCCTTTGTACGTAATGAAACATTAGTTTTCGTGGTTATTTACTTCTATATATGTCCCCGCCATGCGTCAAAGACGGGTCGTATCGGAACCTTCAGTATTGTCATCGAAATCACACTGACAGACGCACCGGAAGGACTTTGTTTTGTAATGGGTTCAGATTAATCTTACATACTCAACATTTTCTTACACCTTTCATTTTCAATTTGTATGCAGTCACTTGTCTGAAAATTATAAATAAGTTCGAACTTTTTTGACGTTGCAATGAGCTACTGCAAAACATAAATAGCTGGCTATCGAAACGGTATCGTTATTCATGGGTTTTAGTTTTCTAATTTTCATTACTTTTTTACTAATATTGATTAAAAAACAAATGTTTGTGTCGTACATTTTACTCCATTTAACTTTTTTCAAAATATGAAACATGAGTTACGTTTAATGTAAGTTCCAAAAGTAATTCAAACTAGATACTATTTCGCTCATTTTTATTCTTATTGAATCGCGTGATTCTGTCGTACTACTGCTCCTTCGACCCTTAACTCTTTTACTGCCTGTGGCAGTGGGCGGCCACATCGAAACCCTGCCTAGCGCCGCAGTCACTATCAAACATCCCTCGCTGTAAAACTATCGGCACACAGACCGTACATCTGAACGTGAACGTTTAACGTACCGTATTTGACGTCACAATTCGGAAACGGACATTCGGCAGTCTTTCCGAACGTGCAGGGCTAAAGTAGGCGTGTCAGATTTTGTGAAAGTATGGTTTATTAATGAGTTAGGAGAAAGGCACCTATTTCACATTGGAATCTTTGCGGTACATAGATGGACACATGTCGCTTGCCAGGTAAGGCAATTGACATAACTAAAGACCGGGATACCACCCGTCAGCTATGACCCATGACGTCATGTCGGAAAACCCGTATACGGGATAATATCTTAATCCTTACGTATTGTAGATAATAATCTGTGGTTCTCCTCGTAAGTTACTAGATTACAACAAAAGAATGTACCATCGATCACAGGTCTCCGGCCATAAATTCGCGTCTTCGGCACTCACTTCCGAAACATAAAACCTCTGTTTACCTTGCGGTGGGACGGGGTAAGGGCGATGATAAAACTGTCATTCAAGTTCATACTACTTTAATAGAAGTTATAACTGAACACCATTAAAAAAGGTTTGAACTAAGTTTCAGTTGGTTGTCAACTAGCAACATTAATGGTCAATTTGACTGTGAAAGTTATTAACTTCAATCCGAAGTTCCCGCACCACCAGCCCGATTAAAATAAACAAATGAATCTTCTACATAAGGAACTCATAGTTAAGTTCTGTTTAGTTAAATGAGAAAAGAGATAAGAGTTCCTTGTACGAGCGGGACAGGAGAACTAAGTTTTAACTGTTACTATTAATTCACTTTTAGTATCAGTCACAGGCACCATAAACTGCTATCGATCTTTTTAAACTCTCACATCGAAGTTCATTGCCTGCTAAACTTGAAAGTTTAGTATTAATAATTAACGTATTTGAGCTTGCCACATCTGAAGCTAAGTCAATGTTAAAATTCAATACGCCATAAACCTTTCAATTGTCCTCTTCACGGAGTTCAATACTAACAATAAATCAATCGCCTTCCTCCAATAATACATTATATAACCTTTATAATAAACTCAAAATGACTTCCAAATAACACATTGTCTTTTATTGCCGTTTGATACAACATATATAAGCTAAAGCAATGCTCATACAAAACATCAGCTCGTAACGGCAGACAATAATGAATAAACATTTTTTTCTTTGCAAACAATCGACACCCGGCAATAGAGAAGGTACAGCCGGATTAGTAGCCCCGTAGACGTCGGTTAAATTGTAATAGTGGCCGTCTGCTGTAATGTTGGCTGCGGCGGCGACGACGCTGTCCTTGTCCATAACGGCACGTTGTTGTTTTTGTTGTTGTCTTCAGTCCACATACTGATTTGATGCAGCCCTCCACCCTACCCTGTCCTGTGGAAGCCTCTTCATCTGAGAATACGTTCGGCAACCTACGTCCTTTTGAATCTGCTTACTGCATTCCTCCCTCGGTCTCCCTCTACGATTTTTACCCCACACGCTTCCTTCTAATGCTAAGTTCCTTGATGTCTCAGAATGTGTCCCACCAATCTATCCCTTCTCTTAATGAGGATATGCGACTTTTCTCCCCAATTCGGTTAAGCACCTCTGTCATCATTCGTCTGTAGCACCACATTTCAAAAGCTATCATCTTTTTATTTGAACTCCTTATCGTCCACGTTTCTCTCCCACACAATGCTACACTCCAGACGAATGCTTTCAGAAAGGACTTCCTAACATTTAAATTTATATTGGATGTCAACAAGTTCCGCTTCTTTAGAAACACCTTCCTTCCAATAGCCATTCTGCATTTTATATCTTCTACAAATAACAAAATCCATATACTACTTTTGTCTCATTACCTAATCTAATTCCTTCAGCATCGCCTGATTTTCTGACATTGCATTCCATTACCTTCGTTTTACTCATGTTAATGTTCATCTTATATCTTCCTTTCAAAACACTGTCCATTCCATTCAATTGCTCTTCCAGATCCTTTGCGGTCTCTGACAGAATTACTATGTCATCAGCAAATTGCAATGTTTTTATTTCTTCTCCTTGCAGTTTAATGCCCTTTCCAAATTTCTCCTTCCATCCCTTCACTGCCTGTTCAATGTACAGATTGAACAACATTGGGGAAAGGCTACAACCCTGTCTTTCTCCCTTCCCAACCTCTGCGTCCCTTTCTTGCCCTTCGACTCTAATAACCGTCGTCTGGTTATTGTATAGGTTGAATATAAGTCTTCGCTCCCTATATTTTACCCCTGATACCTTCATAATTTGGAAGACTGTATTCCAATCGACATTGACATTACAACATTTATACACAAATATATACAGATTCATAGTATTTACATAAAACAATTTTTATTCGTATCTTACAAAACAGGGCTGACATAGGGAAAGTGGAGTTCGTAAATGTTTGTCCCACTAGACCCTATACGTCCGTCAGAGTGAAGCTATAGATCACTTTTTAAACACAAAACGTAATCATGTTCTGTTTGTAAACAACATACCGCCTTTAACTCAGCCACCACATACAACACGCACACACAACACGCAGATGCCACGGGCCAATGTCGACGGGCGGTATCCCCGTCTTCAGATGAGCCAGTCAATTATCTGGTGGGTCTTGGATTGATAACTTACGTCTTAGACAAGTTGCCGTTTCACAGCAAGACAAAGCAGTTACGTAAACTGACAGTGTTTTAATAAACGTAAATTAAAAATAGTTTACCTTTCAGAGACGAAAATAATTTTGTTTAATGGAAAGGAATAAAAAGGCTCACTGATGACGCTGTAACTTAAGTGAAACATATATGGGTAAAAACAAAGAGCGCAAATTTTGCTCACGCAGACTCCCACAATTAAAAAAAAAAACCGCAGACACATTTTTAACTTCTGTTCGATCCTCTCCGAAACGTATATACCACTCATAAACAAATTTTCTCACCCACCACAGTCAACATTTAGAATGCGCTTCTGTACTTTATTCCAGTTTTCAAGTAAAATTTAATACATCCTTTCCTCCATGACCTGTGAAATGAAAAAAATAACTGAATATTCGAAAACACGGTAATTTTGTTGTTACATAGTCGGGCGACGGCGCCCAAACGATATATATCGAAGCGTTTCATATCGAACGCGTTCATATCGTAACGATGGCTGGTTAGGCAGGAACATATGAGGACAGCTTAAATTGTTGCAAGTTAAGGTAAAACTGCGGAGTCTGTTTCCCGTGTTATTAGCATGACACGTTTGACAACTTTGCCGAAAGCAATAATTGTCCTCGTAAAATGATTTAAAATCACTTGATCACTGTTTCGTACAAATCATTAAATAAATAAAACTGAAAATCGGGCGCTACGTCCCCTCAAATACTAAAAGAAAAACTGCTTGTTTAACCTATACCTAACCTAACTTTCACTTAAAATGATCACTGTATCGTGCAGATCATAAAAATACCATGCTATACATTCGCTTGTTCGATACTATCGCTTCGATATACAGGGTGTTACAAAAGGGTACGGCCAAACTTTCAGGAAATTTTTCTCACACACAAAGAAAGAAAATGTTATGTGGATATGTGTCCGGAAACGCTTAATTTCCATGTTAGAGCTCATTTTAGTATTTACGGATGAGGCTTCATTCCAACGTGATCAAATTGTTAATTTTCACAATCAGCATGTGTGGGCTGACGTAAATCGCACGCAATTGTGCAATCACGACATCAACAGAGCTTTTCTGTGAACGTTTGGGCAGGAATTGTTGATGACTTGATTGGGCCCCATGTTCTTCTACCTACACTCACTGGAGCACGTTATCATGATTTCATACGGGATACTCTACCTGTGCCGCTAGAACATGTGCCTTTACAAGTACGACCCAACATATGGTTCATGCTCCTGCACATTTCAGTCGATGTGTTGGTACGCTTCTTTTGACTTTCATTTATGGGGGCATTTGAAAGCTCTTGGCTACGCAACCCGGTACCAAATGTAGAGACTCTTCGTGCTCGTATTGTGGACGGCTGTGATACAATACGCCATTCTTCAGGGCTGCATCAGCGCATCAGGGATTCCATGCGACGGAGGGTGGATGCATGTATCCTCGCTAACGGAGGACATTTTGAACATTTCCTGTAACAAAGTGTTTGAAGTCACGTTGGTACGTTCTGTTGCTGTGTGTTCCATTCCATGATTAATGTGAGTTGAAGAGAAGTAATAAAATGAGCTCTAACATGGAAATTAAGCGTTTCCGGATACATGTCCACATAACATATTTTCTTTCTTTGTGTGTGAGGAATGTTTCCTGAAAGTTTGGCCGTACCTTTTTTGTAACACCCTGTATATCGTTTGGACGCCGCCGCCGGGATATGTAACACACCTTCAAAATTATTGAAAACACAAACATCTCGACTGTGTAGAACGAACTAAACATTTAGAAATGCTGAAAATGCAAGTACATATGAAACAAGTATACCAACATGAAAAAAATAATGAAAATAGGATATATTCATTAAAAAATAATTCCGTTACTCCTTGATTACATCTCGCATTTCTTTTTGTGAAGCTAATAGCATAATGACTAGATACGTGCTTTTGATGATGCCCACACTGCTTCCTACCTGCCCCGTACACTGCTGTTTAGTGGAAGATTGTTTTCACCGGGGGGGGGGGGGGGGAAACTAGTCGAATAAAATAAGTGTTTTTCCGCGGATTCTGGAATATTCCTCATAAGTCTGCTTCGCTACCCCTTTTTTTGTGAATAAAGTACGAGATGACATTTTGAAACAGTTAGAAATTACGTGGGTAAATGAAGGCAGGCAGTTCCTCATAACCGCAACAAGACTAATTGGCGCTTAAATAATCACTTGCGGTTTGCTGTAATGCGGTGGGACAGCCTGCTCGGCCACCATGAATTGCGTTCTCCGTTACGTGGACGGACGCGGCGGGACCCGCCGCCGCTCCGGCACGGCCGGCTGCCGTTTCTGCCGGCATTAAATCCAGCGCGCGTCCCTGTAAAATGTCGCTCTTCCTACGACCGTCCACTAACCACTCACGTAATTAGGCACGCCGCCCGCCTGCCTACCATAGTCGTAACTACATCAACTTCAGTCTTTCCCTGGATAGTCTTCTAATATTGCGGCTCTCCACTGTTGTCCGAACAAGCTTCATTTTTCGAATACTTTTCTTGTTCATAGTCCATAACTCAGTCATTGTTTTATACACTGACTAGCTCCCTACTAAGCATTCTGGGCAAATGCTTGGAACGCCTAATCCTCACGCCACTGCAATACTTCCTCCAAGAGAGAAATTTCATCATCCCAGAGCAGTTCGGATTTCGTGCTGGGCATGGCACAATAACCCAAGCCACCCGTGTAGTTGAGCACATCTGCAAGGCAAAGTCTGAAGGACAACGCACAGGGGCGTTCGACAAGGTGCCAAACTGCAGACTGCTAACGAAGATACGAGCTTATGGAATAGGTTCACAGATTTGTGACTGGCTGGAAGACTTCCTAAGTAATAGAACGCAGTACGTTGTTCTCGACGGCGAGTGTTCATCAGAGACGAGTGTACCGTCAGGCGTGCCCCAGGGGAGTGTGATAGGACCGCTATTATTTTCTATCTATATAAATGATCTGATGGACAGAGTAAGTTGTAATTTGCGGCTGTTTCCTGATGATGCTGTGGTGTATGGGAGGGTGTCGTCGGTAACTGATTGTAATAGCATACAGTTTGACTTAGACAAAATTTCTAGTTGGTGCGAAGAATGGCAGCTAGCTCTCAATGTAGAAAAATGTAAGGTGATGCGCATGACTATAAAAAACAATCCTATAATGTTCGAATACAGCATTAGTAGCGAGCTTCTTGATGCTGTCGCGTCGTTCAAATATCTAGGCGTAACATTGCAGAGCGATATGAAATGGAACGAACATTTGTGAGTAAGGCGGACAGCCGACTTCGGTTTATTGGGAGAATTTTGGGAAGATGTACTTCACCTGTAAAGGAGACAGCGTATAAAACGCTTGTACGACCACGTCTTGAGTATTGCTCAAGTATTTGGGACCCGCAGCAGATCGGTTTGAAGGAAGACATAGAGGCGGTTCAGAGGCCAGCAGCTAGATTTGTTACCGGTAGGTTCGACCAATGCGCGAGTGTCACGGAAATGCTCCGGCAACTCAATTGGGGATCGCTGGAAGAAAGACGACGTTCTTTTCGTGAATTTCTGTTAAGTAAATTTAGAGGTCCGGAATTTGAAGATGAGTGTAGTACGATCTTGCTGCCGCCTACTTACATTTCGCGTGGTGATCACAAAGACAAGATAAGAGAAATTAGGGCTCGTACGGAGGCATATAGGCATTCTTTTTTTTGCTCGTTCAATTTGGGAGTGGAATAGGAAAGGAAATGCCTAGTCGTGGTACAGTGTACCCCCCGCCACGCACCTTACGGTGAATTGCGGAGTATGTATGTAGATGTAGGGGCAGTCATTTTAGATACCAAAAAGGCGTTTGACAGGATCTGGCACAACGGTCTGATATACAAGCTCCACCAGTATGACTGCCCAAGGCACCTTCTAAAAATCCTGGCTTCCTTCCTAAGCAACAGGAAATTTTATGTTAACTTCGATAAACGTAAGAGTAGCGTTAAGTCAGTCGAGGCTGGTGTACCTCAGGGGGCAGTCTTGGGACCCATCTTGTACAGTGTTTACACCAATGACATGCCAAAATCTCCCAGCACACATCTTGCACTCTTCGCAGATGACACTGGTGTATACGCAAGCCACCCGAACCCCAATAACATTGTCCCCAACGTTCAAAGGCACCTCGATAAAATTACACAGTGGTGCAACTTATGGAAAATTAAGATCAACCCAACTAAATGCCATGCAATTATGTTCACTACCAGAAGGATACCTCCAGACCGTCAACTAACCATTGAGGGTAGGGACCTCCCATGGTGTGACACAGTGAAATACCTAGGCCTAAAAATCGACAAAAAACTCACCTGGAATGCTCACATTACTGATGCAGGTAATCGGGGTTCGGGCAGCATCTTTCAATTATACCCGTTGCTGAAAGGCAATGGACTAACCACCAAACTAAAGTTAAGAATCTGGAAGATGGTGGTACTTCCAAAAATACTCTATGGCTGTGAGATCTTCGGCACAGCCGCAGATACTCATATAAATAAGCTGCAGATAGTGCAAAAGGCACTGCGAATAATAAGACGCCCCCTGGTTCGTCCGGAACTCCGACATACACAGGGACACACCACACATTTCAACAATCATCCAAACACGCACACAAGCACTCTACACCAACAATGAAAACTCTCCATACAACCTAATTGCAACACTCGGCACCGACCCATTCCATGTTAACAACAAGCACCCAAGGAACATAATAACCCGACAATACCGGGTATAAAACACACAATACACAATCACACATGCACAACCAAACCCCAACATGCTAACTAGGCTAACTAAGACAAAAGGCATTAAGGCAACGACCTCCAGACCTTCAGTATACGTGGACATGAGTCCAGATATGACATCCGACTAGCTGAAAACCCGGCGTTGCCCGGGTATTTATCTCTCTATTCCTGCCATTTTTCACGTATATATTCGTTTGTATAAGGGCTGTTACGTCTGTAAAATCTCTTGGATATACAATTAGTAGTAAAGAAGAAATAGAGTAAAACTTGGTGCGTGATGGGGCGGTTTTCCATTAACGCTATTGTTTGTGCTCATATGGAGTGGACTACGTGTCGTACTGTGATACAGTTTAGTAGGTACACTCAACTATATCTGTGTACACTGTATGAAAAATTTCCTGAGGTTACAATTTGTAGTGTAGAAATTATAAATTGTAACGTCATACCGAATTGCGGAGTTTTAGTCCATGAACAGCGGAACGTTGTTTATTTGCTCATATCTCATGAACCATGTGTATTACTGTGATACAATTTAGAAGATACATTCAACTATATATGTGTATACTGTCTGTAAAGTTTCCTGTCGCTACAATTTGTAGTGTACAAATTATAAATTGTAACGTCATACCGAGAGCCGTAGTTTTACTTCATCAACAGCGGAAAAGTAGTAAGCGAGAAACTTTTTTCCCTTCATCATTTTACTATGGTTGTCAGCGAGAAAAAGTTTAATAAAGGTTTGAAATTATGTTTAAAGTTTGTTGCAAGTCGCTAGGTACTGTCATTCTCATACGGTGTATTTCGAAAGTCTCGCCGCATTATTTGCAAGTCGCTAGGTACTGTCATTCTCATACAGTGTATTTCGAAAGTCTCGCCGCATTATATGGCATTTTTTGCTTATTTTTTATGGTTATAACGTAGTATCTTTTAAACCATGTGCCGTATGTGAATTCTTAACCATGCAGCAATTGTTACCCCACGGTAAGGAATGTGTGTACCAAATTTGGTTGAAATCGGTCCAATGGTTTAGGAGAAAATGAGCAGCATTGTCGCAAAATGTGGCAGTTTTTCACGCATCTCATTGTTTATGACGTCATCTCTCGAACTATATATCGTATGCGATTCTTACACTTACGGCGACCGCCGTCATGGATTGAACCTTACGTGTACAAAATTTCATAAAGATTGTACGTGTTGCTTACAAATCTACAGTTTTGGTCCAAACATACATACTCTACTTTCTATATTAGATTGTAAACTCTCCTTTTCAGTCATATCATAACTTAGTTTAGTGTAAAAAAATCTGCACAGTATTTTTCAAATTTTTACTGACATCTCTTTTCAGCTGTCATTCATGTAGGAACTCATTCATTGCCTCTAATATTTCCAGTTCCCTAACCTAGTGTTCAACATTTCTTGGATACCGTACTGTCATCAGACAGTGACAGCAACGCTAACCTTACATATCTTTGGAACTAGGAATTGAAATTTACCTTCATCTACACCTACATGTATACTCTGCAAATCACAATCAAGTGCCTGGCAGAGGGTTCATTAACCACTTTCATAACTTTTCTCTACCGTTCCATTCTCTAATAGCGCGAGGGAAGAAAGAACACCTAAATCGTTCCGTTTTCGATCTGATTTCTCTTATTGGGATGGTCGTGTCTCCCTAAGTACGTGGGTGCTAGCAAAATATTTCCACATTCAGAAATAAAAGTCGGCGATTGAAACTTCGCAAACAGATCACGCCGCAATGAATAACGTCTTTTTCTAATGATTTCCACCCCAATTCGTGCAACATTTCCGTGACGCCCCCCCCCCCCTCCCCGTAACGTGATAAAACAAAACTAGCTGCCCTTCTCTGAACCTTCTCAATGTCTTCCCTCAGTCCCACCTGGTGAGGGTCCCACAAGGGGCAACAGTACTCCAGGAGAGGACGCACAAGTGTGATGTAGGTAGTCTCTTTGTTGGAGCTGGTGCATCTTCGAAGCGTTCTGCCAATGAAACGTAACCTTTGGTTCGCCTTCCCCCACAATATTTTCTGTGTGTCCTCTCCAGTCAAAGTTGTTCGTAATTGTAACTCCTAGGTATTTGGTAGAATTTACGACATTAAGGTTTGACTGATTTATTTATCTTAAAGCTTTAAGTACCAGTGGTTTCACCTTTTTCCTTGTTTTCAGGTATTCATTATACTTATTATGTTCAGAGTCAAGGGTAATTGTGTGCGGTCTAAGAAAATCAGGAGATGCTGATGATGATCGATTAGGTAACGAAACAATAAAGGTGATAATGAGTTTTGTTACTTGGGCAGTAAAATAACCTGTAATGGTCGCAGTATAGAGGATATAAAATGTGGAATGGCTATGGGAAGGCATTTGCCTATCTGAAGGCATTTGTGTGGAGTGTTGCCTTGTATGGAGTGAAACTTGGACGATGAACAGTACGGACAGGAAGAGGATATAGGCTTTTGAAATGTGCTGCTACAGAAGGATGCTGAAGATTTCCCTGGAAGTATAGAATATAGATTGAGAAAATGACAAATATTTAGAAATTCTTATGTTAAAATTATCAAATAAAAAATAAAAATTCCTTTCCTCCCCTGGTATATCACCCCTCTACGTCATGGTAACATCACTATTGGAATAAACGAATTCCAGGGTAACGCAGAGTATTCAGCGCAGTCTGTTATTACGGACATGTGCGTTCAAGAGGAAGTAATGGGAATAGGGCAGTAGTATAGCAGTGTGAACTAAGTTACGATTTTGGGCAGGGACGAGAACGAGTCTGAATAATTGCGTAAGGCCGCTGGTCCGTAGCGGGAAAGCCGGGTTCGAATCTCGTTCCGAACCCCTGTAACAGTCGAATGCTTGCTTATTCGCAGTCCTTAAAAATAAATAAATAAATAAAAATAAAATTGTGATTCTTCAGTTTTTCCCGGCGTATTTGATAATCAAAATATCCACGGGTGTACTGCCGGTCTATAGTGTCCAACGGGCACAACATTTCGGCGATCATACATATCGCCATCATCAGGTGAACTGACGGACTGAGCTACTGGAAACGCGCCGGCACGGAGATCCGCACGCTACGGCTGCTTGAAGGGAACTGGGTTCTTGCCCGATAGCGGGCGATTTAAATACCCTTGGCCCGCAGAGCGACCCCTCCGCGGTTCGCGCCCCGCGCCGCGGCCGCGCAGTGGAACCGATTGCGACGGCGTCTGAGATGACGTCGGTGTGAGAGCTCTGTCCGCCGTGGTCGTCACGTCGTTACGTTTGCTAGATTTACTCTTAATTAACCCAATCGCTGGTTCCCAAGCTTTGCTAAGATTATAGCCACAGTCACAGTTTTTGAGGTAGTCACTTGTGCGAATTTCAATGGCCTCTCTAACGACGCAGTCCCAGTATCTCGACGTCTGTATAGAATCCTAGTGCGTTCATACTCCATCGCATGATTCTCCGACAAACAATGTTCAGCGACCGCCGACTTGCTCGGATACATCAATCGTGTGTGCCTCTGGTGTTCAACGCATCGATCCTCGACGGTACGCATCGTCTGTGCAATATATGACTTTCCAAACTGACACGTAATCTGGTACACGCCGGCCTTCCTCAAACCGAGATCATCTTTGGCGCTCCCCACCAGTGCACGAATTTTATTCGGCGGACAAAAGACAGTTCCAACCTGGTGTTTTTTCAAAATGCGGGCGATCTTCCCCGAGAGTGCGCCGGTATATGGAACGAACACAGTGCCTACATCCTCCCTCGTGTTTTCATCCGTTCCCACAGGTTGTGATGTAGTGGTTGGGCGGAGAGCCCGCTGAATCTACCACTCTGAGTACCCATTTTTTTCGAAATACAGTTCTCAAGTGTTCTAATTCCTGGGGTAGACTCTCTGCGTCGGAGATAGTGCGCGCCCTATGTACTAGAGTTTTAAGTACCCCATTCCTCTGTGAAGGGTGGTGACAGCTGTCTGCGTGTAAATACAGATCAGTGTGCGTTGTCTTCCGATATACACTATGACCCAGGGTTCCATCAGCTCTTCTCTTGACCAAGACGTCAAGGAACGGCAATTTACCCTCCGTTTCACCTGACGATGGCGACATGTATGATCGCCGAAATATTGTGCCCGTTGGCAGTATAGACCGGCAGTACACCCGTGGATATTTTGATTAAAAATAAAATTCGCCTTGGAATGGTTGTGAGTGATCAGCTCGGAGTCGGCGACCGCGGCACGAGGCAGCTGAGTGAGAAAGGTCGACGGCCAGATCGGCAGTCGGTCACGCCAGCCAGCACGGCGGCACGGCCTTGCGCCCTCAGCGGCTGCCCTGCTTTCCGAGCGATAAACTCGCTGTGACTCAGCCGTTTAGTCCGCGTCTCGCATTGCCACACTTCGGCGCGCTGCGCTTGCTGGCCAGACAACTCAGGGGCGCCGACGCCGTGGGTGCTCCGGGGCTCGTGCACCCCCCCCCCCCCCCAAGAATTTTTTGGTGGTGCTGAGCACCCACATAAAATTGAAGTGGAAAATAAAATTGTATAATTTAAAAAAATCGGGAAAAATCAAAAACTAGCTTATGACTCAAGAGGCAACGCAAAACGTGACCATAGCGAGAGACGATATTTCATACGTGAAAGAAATGATCAGTTTTGTACCCGGGTCCCCAAGCGAGTAGTAATGAGTGTCCGTGTTTTACCAACGCCACCTAGATACGAGGCCTGTGCGCTGCCTGCCAAGAGTAGTCGTAACACAAGCAAACTATTTGTCTTGCGTGCCGTTGTGATGAGCTTGGCAATATGTACACGTTGCACAGTGTGTTTCGGTATGTTCTTAATGTTACTTATGTGAGTCTTCGTGCAGATTTTAGCTAGTATGGGACAAAATGTCTAATATGAATCTTCCGATTCCATTATCGGTAAGATATCTTAAATTAGTTCATAATTATACCAACGCAAATTTGTCTGTGAATCACATAAATAACATTAAGAACATTCTGAAACACAGTGTGCAACGTGTACGTTTTCCCAAGCTCATCACAACGCTACGCAAGATAAATAGTTTGCTTGTGTTATGACTACTCTAGGCATGCAGCGCACAGGCCTCGTATATAGGTGGCGTTGGTTTTACCCATACGCTAGTTCATCCTGAAGCACGTCGGTCCTTTTGACCTCTCAGGTATACGTATTTATGAACATTCAATTGTGTTCTTTTAGGAATTTAGCTTGAAGTATCTGATGCTGATGCTAAAGTTAATCGTTTTTCATTATCTTTGTCACTTCCCTTGTTATTAAAATTATAGATTCAGTTGAAATTTGTAATGCTTTTCTCTCAGGCTTAAAAATACCTTGGAGTATATTAATACTGTCACAGATGTCATGAAGTTATCTCGAAGTGATGAAAGTTTCGGTGAAGTATACAGCTCTTGCTTGGAACTGACCAAAAAAATTTGATGTCGGACTTCAAAAACTCAAAATATTTCAATGATTTTTTTAAACCTTGGTGACGGTGTTTCTTTGTCAGAAAGAAGGGCTTCGCACAAAAAGTGTTAGATTAGTGTACAGTGAAAAATTATTTCATTGATCCTGTAGAAGTTTTGGGGTGTTACTTATATCGAAATATTTACTTCGGCCAATTAGATCGTTTTATTGTAGTGTCCTAATGCAGCCATGCTTTCCTTTTCTTCCTTCTATCTTTATAAGGCCAACTTTCAAAAGTCGGTGCCTCTGAGACAACTGCAGTAATTCGGTTAATCTCTCTCTCTCTCTCTCTCTCTCTCTCTCTCTCTCTCTCTCTCTCTCTCTCTCTCTCTCTCTCTCTCTGTGTGTGTGTGTGTGTGTGTGTGTGTGTGTGTGTGTGTGTGTGTGTGTGTGTGTGTGTGTGTGCGCGCGCGCGCTTCGAATAGACACTAAATTTTCATCTTGTACCTACTGTTAAGTACAGACTTGACGTTTTCGCTCCCAGAGTATTTGTTAGTAATACGTGACTAAACTGCGCCGAGAGTCATCTCGCTGGCAGTGTCAGAGACGGGGGCAAAAGTTTCGACCTTTAGCAACTACTATCAAACAGCTACTCGCAGTAGCTCTCACAAGGGGTGGCCGCCAATTATGAAATTCAGATTCGATTCATACTGCGCATAATGAAAGCTCATGGCCAGAGGTGTAATTTGGCAAAGCACCAAGATGCACTTCTCAGCCGTTGTCGAGAAAATCGACAATTAAAAAAAGCCATTACGGTAAACTACTCTCTACGATTAGTAATATTGTACAGTGGCGTGGCGTAGCGGTAAGAGCTCGAGTTCGTAATCCGAAGGTCGCCGGATTGAATCTCGCGGCATGCAACTTTGTTTTTGTAATTCAAATGTACACACACACACACACACACACACACACACACACACACACACACACACACACACACACTAATATATCTGTGTGTAAGACAATTAATAACATTTGATGTTCGAAGTCGCCAGTTTTTCCACGACAAACGACTTTCAAACAACTTATTATATGCAACTGGCGACTTCGAACATCATTATGTTTTCCGCAAACAAAGTTGTATTTCACAAATGTTGTTGTCTTCATAATGTTTACCACGTATAGTTAACGGAAGAAGTATAAACTATGTTCCGAAACGAACACGTATAGTGTAAGTCAAACCTGATGAACGATAGAACTATTTTTCAGACTGTCACTCAGGTGTGTTTCCCAACAGATAATTTAAAAAAAAAAACAATTCTTGTAAAACGCATCGTTTATTAGATATGCTCGATGTCGTGCTGTTTTCTGCTTTCCATATTTCTATGATAACTATCACTCTAGTTCGTGATATATATATTTGAATTAAAAACAATAAAAAAAGTTGCATGTCGCGAGATTCGATCCGGCGACCTACGGATTACCAACCCAAGCGCTTACCGCTGCGCCACGCCGCTGTAGAAAATTATTAATCGTAGAGAGTATTTCACCGCAACGGTTTTTTTGTCTATTTTCTCGACAACGGCTGAGAAGTGCATCTTGGTGCTTTGGCAAATTACACCTCTGGCCATGAGTTTTTATATGCGCAGTATGAATCGAATCTGAACTTCACAATTGGCGGCCTCCCCTTGTCAGACAAGGGAAACTATACCGGCATTGTCGGAAGTACTGAGAGTGCTTGGAGAGTGCCTTAGCGGCCATATTGTGGTGTGACCGTGTTATGTAGGTTGGTTCAAACTTTCAGTATATAACTTTTTTTTTTCTTTTGTAGAGGCCCAGTAACACTGTTTCTCTAAAACAGTTTCTTCTTGTATTTGCTCGGACAATCTTCATTGAAGGTATAATGGAGACTTTTAACTAGATACCGAGCGAGGTGGCGCAGTGGTAACGCACTGGACTCGCGTTCTGGAGGATGGTGGTTCAAATCCACCTCCGGCCATCCAGATTTCGGTTTTCCGTCATTTCCCTAAATCACTCCAAGCAAATGCCGAGATGGTTCCTTTCAAAGGGCACGGCCCATTTCATTCCCAATCCTTACCCAAACTTAGAGCGTTAGCTCCGTCTCTAATGACCAAGCTGTCGACGGGACGTTAAACACCAAGCTTCTTTCCTTCCTTTTACCTAGATATTAATCACTTCACCATTAACTCAAACCTCTTAAAGAACTTTAGTAATTAGTAGTTAACATGCCATTAATTATACGGAATGGGTGCTGCTATACGTAAAGGATTTGTCTGTTACGGAAGTCGACTGTTGCGCTACAGGATTCCGTGAATTATGTCGTGAGGGAAGCTTTCGCGTGGATTCCATTGGGTGTTGATCTAACAAGGAGAGGACGCCTACTCGTCATCCCCGAATTCGTCCAAATTTATGGTACATGTAGGGCGTGGTGAGATATGAAAGTGCCCCAAGTGGGAACTCCAGATGGTTAAGTGTCTAGGAAATAAAAGGAATTTTGTTACCGATCTATCACCATATGCAGCTTATCAACTGCACCTGAGAGAGTCTGTTTAGAAAGCAGTGTTCGGCTCATCGGTAAGAGATCAGATTTTTATCGAAAGGTTCGCGGTTTCGATTCCGCCCGGCAGCAAATGTGATTTTACTCCTTGGCAATGCGTACACAATTAACCGCAACATCGTATATGTAGTTTTGTATTTATATTTGCACAATATCAGCAAGGGACGTCATTGTTTAAAACAAGCGTATTATCTTAACGTGCAGAAGATGCGGTCCAAATTATTGCTTTCCCTGTTTCTTCGATGAATATTACCCCGGTGCATATAACTGATCAATTGCAAAAGAATGGAAGTATCGATTTACATACATGACGTCCCCAAGTAAGCGTTAACTACAGTCCCTTTTCAAATGTTTGTAGTTCCGAATTTCATCCAATGTCCTTTATTTTTTTGCTTATATAAATTATTTGATGTTGCAGTTAATTGTGACTTCAGTCTACATCTACATCAATACTCTGCAAACCACTGTTAAGTGCTTGTCAGAGGGTACGTTCCACTGTACCAGTTATTATGGTTTTTTTCCCATTCCATTCACGTATTTAGCGTGGGAAGAATGATTGTTTAAATGCCTCCGTGCGTGCTGTAATTAATCTAATCTTGTCCTCACGATCCCTACGGAAACAATATGTAGGTATATGCATTGCCAAGAAGCAGAAAAAATTGCTTCCGGGTCTAGTTGAACCCACGACCTTTCAATGCGAATTCGATCTTTTTCCACTGAGCCAAACACCGCTTCCTAAACACGCCGTCACTGGGACAGTTGATAAGATGCATATGGTGATAGATCCGTATCAAACTTCCTTTTATTTCGTAAACGCTTGGCCATCTGGAGTTGCCACTCGGGGACTTTCGTGTCTCACCACGCCCTACAATGTACCATAAATTAGAACTAATTCGGCGATGACGAGTAGGCAACCCATCCTTGCAAATCAACTGGAGTAATTGCACTGTATTTACAAGGTTTTTCACACTACCAACTTTGGCGTTTCTTTCACGCACCACATCAATAATGGGTAACTGGAGTCGTCTTGTTGGAACTAGTAAATTTATCTATTAAAAGAGGGAACTCTTTTCTTCCCCTCAAATGTTTAGCATCTTCATTTACTCGACTGGCTTACAAATGTTACGCAGTGCTTTGTTGTCAGGAGGTTCGTCCCGCGGGCAAGTGATGGTCGTGGATCACCAAACGCAACACCAGCCCTGTGCTCGCCCCGCCTAGACGCGTGCTGTACGTGCGCACGTTAATTACAGGCTCGCAGCACAGCCATTCGCGTGCCGAGAGATTATCGATCGTGTATCGCTCTGGTCGACACGCCTAATAATACAGCACTCTCCGCACACGCCCTCGACGTAATCTATTAACGCAGAAAGGAACGCATAACTCCCAGTGCCGCGCTGAAGAATGACCCAAAGCGGTGCGCAGTATTTCAAGTCTCGCACTCACGTCTGTAGAAAACAAAACCACGATGCGAGCGCTTTCAACAATACGGTACGTCGATCGCCTAAGGCTTCTTTAAGATCGTGATATCGTCTGTTGGAATGCCGAACTGACGATAGAGAACCCAAGGGCATCAATATCAATCTGTGGTGAGTGGTCCAACAAGTATATGTGATCCTGCTCGAGGTGCTGAAAAAAGTCTTGCTATAAGTTATGTTGTTTCATTCCTTTGCTATGGGCTTGTACCTTCATCTACATTTTAATACATAAGATGCGTGGTGGAAAGTAATTTGTATAACTACTAGGTATTTCCTACTACACTCCTTAATAGGGTGAAAAGAACTGTGCGTATATACCTCCGTATGACTCTAATTTCTCTTACCCGAGTGACGCTTACGTGAAATGTAAATTGGCAGCAGTAGTATCGTTTCTTGATACTGTGACTGTTCACATTGTTGAACTGCAGACTGGAAAATTTACTTGTACTGGATATTATCTTCTGTTGTACCTGCCACTTCAGATAATTCATTTCACAGTGGATCGGTGCATTTCTGTGTACGTAAAAGTTTTCTGTGTAAACTCAGCGATGTATTATTGGTCGTGTTTGGCCTGTTACACCATTATTTGGCAAAACATCATGTTGCCTGTCACCTGCTAAGAGATCCGTCATTATTGCTACCAACTTCGTTTACCATTATCGAGCACAAAAAATTTATAATTAAAATATCTGTGCATACGTACACTGCTTTGTGCTACTAGCGCTGTTAATTCCTTATGAGGGTATCCATTAATTACTTGAATACAGAATCTGCGGGTGAGGTCGTGCATGATTCACCAAATGACATATAAGTGTTCACAGTTCACTGTAAATCGCTCGTCATCTTCATTCAACGAGTCAACGCCATTGTTTACGTAATTTGTCATGCTATAGATTGCTGATGAAATAATATAGGGTGTACATTTAAAAACACATAAGTTTGTGTTAAACACACATGCCAGAATGTTTCAAAATATTTACATTCATGAGCCCCTGTCTTACATTGATACCGGTGAAAGTCGTTTTACAATAGCTATTGTTCTACGGAATTTCGGGTGGTCAAGATAAATGGGACAATATGCAGATGACGGGACTTGATCCTTTCTTCGGTGCGGAGGCATTTCTTGGCACTACTCTTACGGGAATTTACAGGAAACAGTTTGTAAAAACTGCGAGTTTGAGAAATAGCGGGGAGGGAAAAGTTGATGCTTTGTATCTGACGGGAGGCGAGCTTGGGTAGTCCGTGCTGTTGTGATCGCTTTGTTCCCAGTGGTGTAGGGATCAGCGGAACTGCCTAGCAAGCAAAAGACCTGGGTTCGAATCCCAGCTGGTACAGATTCAGGTTTACTCATTCGCAGTTAATGGCATACTTTCCGTCAAAGCGACTTTTTTGATTGGCATCCGGCGCATGATTTTGTGTCAATACTTACACATCATTTAGACACATTGTAAAATATTAATTCAGAGGACTCTACTTTTCAATAAATTATTTAATACGACAGGTCTGTTTCGGCGTGAATGCCATCGTCGAATGAAATTGGTACCGCTTCTTATCCACGTAAGTTCGCTATTCATCTGATCTGTTTCGGTCTTATTTAACACATGTGTTAGAACTATTGTTGTTTAAGTAGCTGTATGTTAGCTGTACGTTAGCGACATATCTGTAAAAATAGCCTATCGTGATTGCGGTTTATCGTATCGCGACATTGCTGGTCGCGTTGGTCGCGATCCAATGACTGTTAGCAGAATATGGAATCGATGGGTTCAGGAGGACAATACGGAATGCTGTGCTGGATGCCAACGGCCTCTTATCACCAGCAGTCGAGATCACAGGCATCTTATCCGTATGGCTGTAACGGATCGTACAACCACGTCTCGATAGCTGAGTGAACAGATGGGGACGTTTGCAAGACGACAACCATCTGCACGAACAGTTCGACGACGTTCGGAGCAGCATGGCTGCGGTTGCCCTTGACGCTGCACCACAGACAGGAGCGCAACGACGAACCTAGGTGCACGAATGGCAAGTCAATTTTTTCGGATGAATGCAGGTTCTGTTTACAGAATCATGATGGTCGCATCCGTGTTTGACGACATCGCGGTGAACGCGCATTGGAAGCGTGTATTCGTCATCGCAATTGTGGTGTATCACCCGGTGCGATGGTATGGGGTGCCATTGGTTACAGATCTCGGTCACCTCTTATTCGCATCTACGGCATTTTGAATAGTGGCCGTAACATTTCAGATATGTTACGACCCGTGGCTCTATCCTTCATTCGATCCCTGCGAAACCCTACATTTCAGCAGAATAATACACGACCGCATGTTGCAGGTCCTGTACGGGCCTTTTTGGACACGGAAAATGTTCCATGGCTGCTCTGGCCAGTACATTCTCCAGATCTGTCACCAATTTAGAACGTCTGGTCGATGGTGGACGGGCAACTACTACTCTTGATGGACTGTGGTATCGTGTTGAAGATGCATGGGCATCTGTAGCTGTACACGATATCCAAACTCTGTCTCAATGCCCACGCGTATCAAGGCCGTTATTACGGCCAGGGGTGGTTGTTTTGGGTACTGATTTCTCATGATCTATGCACCCAAATTGCGTGAAAATGTAATTACATGTCAGATCTAGTATATTTGTCCAATGATTACTTATCTGCATTTCTTTTTGGTGTAGCAATTTTAACGGGCAGTAGTTTATATTACGGAAAATCAATAACAATATTTATATGAACAAATAATACAGTTCCTTGAGACACCATTGTCTCGTTATACCAAAGGTATTAAACATAAGGAGAGACGCCACATGTGTATATATATATATATATATATATAATATGACGGTGACGGGCAATGATCCTATCGTTAGTGGGGAGGGGTGGGCAAGTTTGAAGCCCTTACTCTTACGGGAATTGGATTCATAACTACGAGTTTGAGTACTGTGGGCAGGACGAAGCTGGGAATTTGTATCTGACGGGAGGCGTGCTTAGGTAGTCCTTGCAGGTGCGGTGATCACTGTGTCCCCAGTGGTGTAGGGGTCAGCGCAACTGCCTAGAAAGCAGGAGACCCGGGTTCGAATCCCGGCTGGGTACACATTTTCAGCTTTGCCCAATCGCAGTTGATGTCATATATTCTGTGAATATTAAATAATAAGAACTGCAGGATCAGAAGTGACGTTTGTTCTTTCGGAACAGACGCCAGATATATATAAGGAGAGGCATTGAATTAAAATTTATGCTGTGACCGGGATTCGAACCCGGGACCTCCTACTTACTGGGTAGGTGCCTTACACCACTCAGCTAACACAGCGTTGTAGCCAAAGCAACTACACGGACTGTCTTAAAGAAAGTCTCCCTCCACACCACATACTTTAATTCTGCCTCATGTTCCCTGTGAAATCAAATTGGCAGGGCTCTCCTACATTGAAATAGCAACCCAGAATTTAAGTATATGGTGTGGAGGGAGACGTGCTTTAAGACAGTCCGTGTAGCTGCTTTGGCTACGACACTGTGTTAGCTGAGTGGTGTAAGGCACCTACCTAGTAAGTAGGTCCCGGGTTCGAATCCCGGTCACAGCATACATTTTAATTCAATGCATCTCCTTATGTTTAATACAATATTTATATTAAAAATGAAGCATTTTACAGAGATCAAAAGCGTACGCATGTTTATTAGGTAACAGCAAGGTAAATTTCCGCGTGAGGTTAGGGAAGTTAGGAAACCACCGGCAGTGACGTGTGACCCCGGCAGCAGGGGTTAAGACGGGCGCGGCTGGCGCTGCTGGGCGCACGCATTCCTCGCGCTGCGCTGTGTGGGTGGAGGGGCCGCATCGGCTTGGCCTGGCCTGGCCGTACAGTATAGTACGCCACCGGCTGGGCGCCTGGGCAGCGCTGGGCGCGACCCGCCCGGCCTTGGCGTTCCTGCGCCACGTGCCGCGGCCGCTGACCGCCGCTAGCCGCCCTCACAAACTGGAGCACACCCCAGCCAGAGTTCTGGGGGCGGCAAATCCCTGTATTTTGATGTACTTCCGATAGGTTAAATGAAACGTGCAAGTGTCGTGTAGAAATGTAGAAAAATGCGAAAATAAGTGTAGCCTTTCTCCATTGCTGTTCAATTTGTACATTGAGCAAGCTATAAAGGAAAGCAAGGAGAAATTGGGAGAAGGAATTAAAGTTCAGGGGGAAGAATTAAAAACATTACGTTTTGCCAACGACATAGTAATGTTGTCAGATACAGCAAAGGACCTGGAAGAGCAGTTGAACGGAATGGACAGTGTGCTGAAAGGTGCATATAAGATGAACATTAACAAGAGCAAAACTAGGGTAATGGAGTGCAGTCTAAGAAAATCTGGTGATGCCGAAGGAATTAGATTAGGAAACGAAGCAATAAAGGAGGTTGAAGAGTTTTGTTACTTGGGCAGTAAAATAACAAACGATGCTCTCTGTACAGAGGATAAAAAATGCAATGGGTCGAAAAGCGTTTTTGAAAAAGAAATTTACCATCGAATATTGATTTAAGCTTATGGAAGTCCTTTCTGAAGACATTTGTATGGAATGTTGCCTTGTATGGGAGTGAGACATGGACGATAAACACTGCGGACAGGAAGAGAATAGAGGCTTTTGAAATGTGATGCTACAGAAGAATGCTGAAGATTAGGTGGGTGGATCGCGTAACTAATGAAGAGGTACTGAACAGAATTGGGGAGAAAAGAAATTTCTGGCATACCTTGACTGAAAGAAGGGATATATTGGTAGGACACATTCTTAGACATCAAGGAATTGTGAATTTAGTGTTGGAGGGAAGTGTATGTGGTAAAAACCGCAGAGGAAGACGAAGAGATGGATACAGTAAGCAGATTCAGACAGATGTAGGTTGCCGTTCTTATGTGGAGATGAAGAGGCTTGCTCAGGATAGGGTATTGTGGAGAGCTGCATCAAACCAGTCTCCGGACTGAAGACCACAACAACAAGAAGTTGGAAATACAGACAACAGTGGTATGCGTCACCCTACAAGCAAAAAAAAAAAAAAAAAAAAAAAAAAAAAATACGCGCAGGATTAGTACGTAGAAGGTCGAGCCAATGTGTTCGGCAGCGTTCGGGTGCTCCCGCGTGACGTCACTGTGTATTGTGAGAAGCGGTAGAAGGGCGAGGTGTATCCTGCGTTCGACTACAGCACTGTTCCGTTTAATTAACATTAATTTAAGAAAACAAGTACGATATAAGCATAAACACAAAGGAACAGAATGCTACTATTAACTACGGCCTGAAAACTCTTATATTGATATCTAGTAATCAAAACTGTAAAGCCGCGGTGGAGTAGCCGAACGGTCTAAAGCGTCTCGCTGAGGAGCGCGCGGTTGCTCGCCGTTGGAGGTTCGTGTCCTCCCTGGGGCGTGTGTGTGTGTGTGTGTGTTTGTGTGTGTGTGTGTGTGTGTGTGTGTGTTGTCCTTAGGTTAGTTTACCTAGGTTTAAGTAGTTTGTAAGCTACGGATGATGACCACGCAGTTTGGTCCGATAGATTTACAGACATTTGATTTTTGAAAAACTGTAAAACTGTATAAAGGCCACATGGCATTTATTGCATTCTGTGACATTGACGCTGCTTTGATCTTAAAAGACATATTCACTACAAAGAGATGCATGTTATATTTGAAACAAAGACGTCACAATTGAATAAAGCTGAAAAAGTCGAAAAATGTGTGTGAGGGGGGAGCGCTTGAAATTTTTTCACGGGACGGCAAAATTGCTGGGGCCGGCCCTGCGTCAGGCCGTACAGTTCTTCCCCTCCGGCCGTCGCCCTCTGACGCACTCCGCTCATTACACTTCACCTATCACGCAGCTCAATCCCTATGACGTCATATCACCTCAATACTGAGTCGTACAGTAATTGAGTAAGTAAATCGAGCCGCGGTGGAATAGCCGAGTGGTCATCATGCCTCTCGCATACCCCATGTTGCTCAAGTGCTACCGATCCCAACTCTCCTGGCACGGCGTATATTCGCTGCGTTAGGCTCCTACGTCAGCTCCGGATTGATATTCAAAGTGCAATACGACGCCCTAGCACTCCCGCGGGAACGTGGTGGGGTGGGACTAACACATGTGCCGACCAGAGTCACGGCGCTCTACGTCAGCTCTCAATTAAAAATCTGGCGACGTTGCCCACAGAGTCTCACCGGTATCCTATTCAGTGCCTTTGCCCTGGACTCTTTGGTAGCCCCAGTAACGACTGCAGCCATTCCAGTTGCCTTCCATCATATCCGACGATTCTTATTGAACCTTAGTTATGTATACAAATCTTTACCACTTGCTCGTTTGTCTCAGACTAAAACAGTATACGATCTGCTACAACAGTGTCCACCATCCAACCTAATCGAAATTAAGCATCCACAGTATGTGTGGCGGCATATATGGAAAGCTGTTTACGAACGTTTTGTCGAATCAGACGTCCAGTCAGCTTGGTATCTCACTGTGAACGGAAAACAAGTAAACCGACATCGCCTGCGTCGGATCCATCTCGCCGATTCGCCCCTCTGCATTCACTGCGGAGTGGACGACACAGACGGCCAAGGTTCCACTGTGGTCAGGCAAACGATGTCTGGACGCTCGCGCGGCGAATTGTGGCGTTCCTTACTCGCCAAACACCCGCCCAGATCGACATCAACATGCTCTTATTTCCGGGGGAGACTTTCTACCCCACCACCAAAACACACTCGGTAAATTGGATTCGTGGCCACACGATCCGATACCTCTTTGATCCTGGCGAGAAGACAGTACTTGGATATTGGAACTTTCTTAATGTACGACACTGCGTCCTAACACGTAACCCAAAGTACCAGCAATATTTTTCCAACTCTTTACGGAGTGCCTTCCATGACCCGTCTCGCAGCTGGAACGTCCAAGCCATGAAAAGATAAATCTTAACACAACCAACTTGAACGGAACAGCACCCACAACGGAACATAATAATCAACGAGAAGACACGTTTGGACGATTCTAACTATGCCGGCGGCAACACTACGGGGCACCTCTTATTATATATTCAATAAATATATTTACAAAAAGAATAAAACAAATCATAATAAATAAAGAATATAAAAGAAAAGTTTTCCCAGTTTTTTCTTCCAAATCTCCTGAGTTTGATTTTATTTTCTTTATTATTATTTTTCTGCTTTCGGTAGCCTATTAGCTTTCCTTGCCCCTTATTAGAATTAGGTTAGTTCGACTGGGACTAGGATAAGGCAGGAGCCAACGCCTGAAGTGGTCAAGTGTATTTTTTTTTCTTCTAAGGACAAAAGTGGCGGTGGCAAGTTCCCCCAAATAAAAAAATAAAAAAAGGCGGTCTAAAGCGTCTCGCTGCAGAGCGCGCGGTTGCTCGCCGTGTAGGTTAGAGTCCTCCCTGGGGCATGGGTGTGTGTGTTTGCCCTTAGGTTATTGTACCCAGGTTTAAGTAGTTTGTAAGCTACGGACTGATGACCACGCAGTTTGGTCCGATAGATTTACAGACATTTAAGTAAATCGAGCCACGGCAGAATAGCAGGTGACTCCAGTTTATAAGAAAGGAAAGATAACTGACCCACACAATTACAGGCCAATATCGTTGACATCACTTTCCTGTAGAATTTTGGAGCATATTCTCAGTTTGAATATAGTAAATTTCCTTGAAACGGAAAAGCTTCTTTCTATGACTCAGCACGGGTCTTTCATGTGAAACTCAGCTTGCTCTTTTCTCGCATGACATCTTAGGAACAATGGATGAAGGACAACAGGCGGATTGTTATTTTCTCGACTTCAAAACGGCGTTAGACACGGTGCCACACTGCAGACTGCTAACGAAGATACGAGCTTGTGGAATAGGTTCACAGATTTGTAACTGGCTGCAAGACTTCCTAAGCAATGTAACGCAGTCCGTTGTTCTTGACGGCAAGTGTTCATCGGAGACGAGTGTATCGTGAGGCGTTCCCCAGGGGAGTGTGATACGACCGCCATTATTTTCAATCTATATACAAGATCTGATGGACAGAGTAAGTTGTATTTTGCGGCTGTTTGCTAATGATGCTGTGGTGTATGGGAGGGTGTCGTCTTTGACTGTAGTAGCATACAGGATGACTTAGACAAAATTTCTAGTTGGTGCGAAGAATGGCAGCTAGCTCTCAGTGTAGAAAAATGAGTAGGAAAAACAATCCTAAAATGTTGGAATATAGCTTTAGTAGTGAGCTTCTTGATGCAGTCTCGTCCTTCAAATATCTTGACGTAACATTGCAGAGCGAGATGAAATGGAAGGAACATGTAAGGACAGTTGTAAGGCGGACAGCCGACTTTGGTTTATTAGGAGAATTTTGCGAGGATCTACTTCACCTGTAAAGGAGACCGCGTATAAAACGCTTGACGACCACGTCTTGAGTATTGCTCCAGTGTTTGGGACCCTCAGCAGATCAGTTTCGGACAACAGGAACCATTAAAAGAAGGTAAGGTTACATCTGCAAGAGATGACCCTATCTCCAGTTAACAGCCCGTCGAGACAGGTGGCTGAATGCCACTCAGCTGCAAAGCACCCTCCAGGCAGCAACAGGACGCGCAATATCAACACAAACAGTCCGAAATCGCCTCCGGAGATGTGGCCTCAAGGGTGTGCGTCCCATTAAAACCACGACACCGTTTAGCACGCATAAAACTGGGTGTAAAAACGTCAGGATTGGAGTCGTTAGGAATGGCGCCGGATGCTGTTCACAGACGAGTCAATATTTTGTGTTCAGCCGGACAATCGTCGTTCCCTCATCTGCAGAGAACTTGTAACTCGTGCTTCTGTGCAGAAAACGTCACCACATCATGGTAGTCGACGAATGGTGTGGGCAGAAGTCAGTATTGGCGGACGTACGGACCTCTGTGTCTTTCAAAAATGGCGCTCTGACTACTCAGAAATATAGAGAAGAGATCCTTAGACCTTTTGTGCCCTACGCTGGTGCCATAGGAGATACGTTCCTTCTGGTGTACGGTAACGCTCTTCCTCACAGAGCTGCACTTGTACTGATACTATGCTTCAAGCTGGGGGAATTGAACGAAAGAAGTCTGTTTGTTGGGGGATACACTTGGGAGACGGATTGCAGCGAGACCAGCACCTCCCACAATGGTTGCAAACTGAATGGCCAATGAGCTGACTGATAACCTCATACTGTCCATGCCACGCAGGTGTGCGACTGTACTGGCCGTCCGAGGTGATCAGACAACATATTAGATAGCAATGAGAATGACCTTTTCACTATTGTGGTAGCCCTATGTAAACCTCAAGAGTTGGCAGCAAAATATCAGTATTGTATCACACAAATTTTATTGTAATCAATATCTGAATAAAATACGTTACCATACGTACACAGTGTACGATGTCTCAGCTGATCCCCTAATTGCTTTGAGTACGGAATGTGTCACAGGTTGTGACTGAGTTTCTATTTCCTGATTTGGTAACTGTTGACAGGCTCTGCGGTTCTCCCCCTCAGCAGTCGCTGCTAGAGGAATGTACCCAGCAAGTACGAAGCAACGATTTGCAGTTGGTTATGAGGAAATACACAAAAAGGTGAAACTTATTGGCGGATGAAATTGTGTGCCGGAAACGGGACTCTAACCTGGGACCTTTGCCCTTCGCGGGGCAAGCGCTCTACAGACTGAGCTATCCCGACCCAACTCACGATGCCGCCTCACAACTTTACTTCCGCCAGTACCTCGCCTCCTACTTTCAAAACTTCACAGAAGCTCTCCTGCGAATCTTGCACGACCAGCAATCCTGGAAGAAAGGATGTGGTAGAGACATGGCTTACCCACAGCCTAAGAGATGTTTCCAGAATGAAACTTTCACTCTGCAACGGAGTGTGCGTTGATATGAAACTTCCTGGCAGAATAAAATTATGTGCCGGAACCGGTGGGGCGGCACCGTGAGTCGTATCGGGATAGCTCGCTGGTAGAGCGCTTGCCCGCGACAGGAAGTTTTATATCACCGCACCCTGCGCTGCAGAGTGAAAGTTTCATTCTGGATACAAAAAGATGTTAAAGAATGAGCAATAGTAGACAATTTTCGAATGTTGTCCTCCTTGGTATTTAAGTGACAAACGGCTTTTAATCAAATTGTGTTGTTACGGTATATCGCCTCAAGTTTGCGACTGGATAGGGGATTTCCTCTCAGAGTGATCACAATTCGTAGTAATCGATGGTAAGGCATCGACTAAAACAGAGGTGATATCGGGCGTTCCACAGGGTAGTGTTATTGGTCCTTCGCTCTTCATTTACATAAACGATTTAGGGGTAAATCTAAGTAGCTCTCTTAGATTGTTTGCAGATGACGCCGTCATTTAACGTCTAGTAAAATCTGAAGATCAAAACCAACTGCAGAATGATTTGAATAAGAGATCAGTATGGTGTAAAAATTAGTTGACTCTAAACAATGAGAAGTGTGCTGTCGTCCACGTGAGTACGAAAAGAAATCCGTTAAACTTTGTTTAGAAGATAAATCAATCAAAAGTGTAGGTCGTAAACTTCACAAAATACCTAGGAATTAGTATTACTCAGACTTAAACAAAGAACACGTAGATAATGTCGTGGGAAAGGCGAACCAGAGACTGCGTTTTATTGGCGGAACCCTTAAAAGACGCAACAGAACTACAAAAGAAACTGCATACACTACGCTTCTCCGTCCTTTTATGGAGTATTGCTGCCCAGTGTGGGATCCTTATCAGGTGGGTTTGACGGAGGACATCGAAAGAGTCCAAAGAAGGGCAGCTCGTTTCGTATTGTCACGATACAGGGCAGACAGCGTTACAGAAATGATACAGGATTTGGGGTGGGAATCATTACAACAACGGCGGTTATCGCTGCGGCGTGGGCTACTTACGAAACTCCAATCATCAACATTCTCTTTCAAATGCGAAAATATATTGTTGACTCCCACCTACATAGGTAGAAATGATCATCAGAATAAAATACGAGAAATCAGAGCTCGATCGGAGAGATTCAGGTGTTCTTTCTTCCCGCGCGCTATTCGAGAATGGAATGGGAGATAAATAGTATAATGGTCTTTCAAATGTTTGTATAGCTTACGGGACTTAACTACGGGTCATCAGTCCCTAAACTTACAAACTATTTATGAACTATCTAATACTAAGGACAGCACAAATATCCATGCCCGAGGGGGGATTCGAACCCCCGTCCGTAGTGGCCGTGCAGACCGTGACTGGCGCGCCGCAGTCCCCTCGGCCACCGCGGCCGGTAATGGTAGTTGGATGAACCCTCTGCCAGGCACTTAAATGTGATTTGCAGAGTATCCCGTGTAGATGTAGTTGAGTAGTCCGGCAAAGTTACTAATTCAGTGCTGGGTTACCAGCAACATATGTCCACACAGGCACCACATTTGTATGTCCCTTTCCTAGGTCGGTAACGTTCAATGAGCGCGTCCGTTTTCCTAGAGGCTAGTTCGTCCCTGCGAGAATAATAAACTGCTGGAAGTGGGTCCTGCACAGCCCGCACGGCTACCCTTATGACAGCCGGGACGGAGTGCACGCGTAGGCCCGCGACCCTTGCAAGGAGAGAAAGCACTATTAATGTGCGCCCGAGTACGTTTTGCCTTTCATTCGCGCGTACCTGCATGCCGGCAGTGAAAGCGCCGCAGAGCGCGGAGTACTCGCGCCGCGCGGGCACGCCTGCCTGCCTGCATGTCTGCCCGCCTGCCTGCCTGCCTGCGTGCACGCGGCCGGGTATTGTCCCGGCAGAGCAGTCGCCAGCTGGCCAGTGGCGCGAGGCGAGTCTAGTGGCTCGTAGCCCGCGTGTTCCACCGCAGTGAGTGCTCCGCCGTCAAGTCGCTCTTTGGATTCGTCTTTATTTACGGCCTATACGCTCCGGTAAAGACGGAAGCACCTACAGGATGTCAGATTCCAAGTAGCCTCGCAGTCGTACGCGCCGTCTCTGGGTATGTCGAGTTGAAATCCTGTCTTTGATTCACAACGGCCTGAAGGCATTATTAGTGTTATACAGGCGTCAGTGTTTGAGTGATCACTGTGAAAGAGACTGAGCAGCATCGTCTGTGGTACAGAATAGGGAGTCTACATCTACATGGGATACTCTGCAAATCACATTTAAGTGCCTGGCAGATGGTTAATCGAACCACCAATGCCGACCGCGGTGGCCGAGGGGACTGCGGCGCGCCAGTCACGCTCTGCACGGCCACTACGGTCGTGGGTTCGAATTTCCCCCTCCGGCATGGATATATGTGCCGTCCTTAGTATTAGCTAGATCATAAGTAGTTTGTAAGTTTAGGGTCTGATGACCCCGTCGTAATGTCCCAGAAGCTATACAAACATTTGAAACATTTGAACCAGCATTATACTACAGTATTTATCTCCCCTTCCATTCTTGAATAGCGCGCGGGATGAAAGAACACCTGAATCTCTCCGTTCGAGTTCTGATTTCTCGTAATTTTTTTTTTCTGGTGGTCATTTCTACCTATGTAAGTGGGTGTCAGCAATATATTTTCGCATTCGGAGGAGAATGTTGGCGATTGCAATTTCGTAAGTAGCCCACGCAGCAGCGATAAAAGCCATTGTTGTAATGATTCCCATTCCAGATCCTGTATCATTTCCGGAACACTGTCTCCCCTGTATCGTGACAATACGAAACGAACTGCCCTTCTTTCGACTATTTCGATGTTCTCCTTCAAACCTGATAACGGTTCCGCACTGGGCAGCAATACTCCAAAAATGGACGGACACGTTACGGAAATGTTGCACGAACTGGGGTGGAAATCATGAAAAGAAAGACGTTATTCATTGCGGCGTGATCTCTTTGCGAAGTTTCAATCACCGACTTTTACTTCTGAATGTGAAAATACTTTGCTAGCACCCACCCACCTACCTATGGAGACATGATCATCCCAATAAAATAAGAGAAATCAGATCGAGAACGGAACGATTTAGGTGTTCTTTCTTCCCGCGCGCTATTAGAGAATGGAACGGTAGAGAAATATTATGAAAGTGGTTAATGAACCTTCTGCCAGGCACTTAAATGTGATTTGCAAAGTATCTATGTACATGTAGAGTGTATGCAGCTTCTTTTGTAGTTCTATTGCATCTTTTAAGGGTTCTGCCAATAAAACGCAATCTCTGGTTCGCCTTTCCCATGACATTACCTACGTGTTCTTTCCAGTTTAAGTCGGAAGTAATAGTAATTCCTAGGTATTTTGTGGAGTTTACGACCTTCACTCGTAAACAAAGTTTAACGGATTTCTTTTCGTACTCATGTGGACGACGTCTCACTTCATTATTTAGTCAATTGCCAATTTTTACGCCATAGTGATATCTTATTCAGATCGTTCTGCAGTTGGTTTTGATCTTCAGATGATTTTACTAGACGGTAAATGACGGCGTCATCTGCAAACAACCTAAGAGAGCTACTTAGATTTCCCATAAATTGTTTATGTAAACACGAAACAGCAAAGGACCAATAACACTACCCTGTGGAACGCCCGATATCACGTCTGTTTTAGTCGATGCCTTACCATCGATTACTACGAACTGTGTCCTCTCTGAAATCATCCAATCGCAAATCTGGGGCGATATACCATAACTACGCAATTCGATTAAAAGCCGTTTGTGAGGAAATCAAGAAAAACGGAATCGATTTGCGAACCTTTGTCGATAGCGCCCATCATTTCGTCTGAATAAAGAGCTAGTTGTTTCGCATGAACGATATTTTCTAAATCCGTGTTGACCTTGGGTCAATATATCATTCTGTTTGAGATTATTCATAATATTTGAATTCAGGATATGTTCCAATACCCTGCTGCAAATTGACGTCAATGACAGGCCTGTAGTTTAGTGGGTTACTCCTACTGTCTTCCTTGAATATAGGTATGACCTGTGCAACTTTCCAATCTTTTCGTACAGATCCTTCTATGAGACAGCGGTTGTATATGGCTGTTAATGAGCTATCGCTTCAGCATAATCTAATGGGTATACAGTCCGGACCAGAAACTTGTTCTTGTTAAGTGATTTTAGTTGCTGCACTATTCCGATGATATCTACTTCTACGTTACTCATTACGGCCTCTGTTCGCAATTCGAAATCTGGAATATTGGTTTCGTCTTCTTTGGTTTAGTAACTCTACTTTAGGTGCGCTGTCATCCGCAGGATCGCCATTACTATTACGTAGTGAGGGTATTGTTTGTGTTTTGCCCCTAGTATATTTAACATATGACCAAAATCTCTTTGGGTTTTCAGTCAAATTTCGAGAGTATACAGAAGGGTATACTGAATATACAGAAGGGAAAGCTGGGGGCGGCGCCTTTGATCTGTATGTGCCCAAGTGTTGCCCTCGACGCCATATTGAAAGACAGTAAACGCGAGAATATAGCCACTTAGGATGGAAATGGATATTTTACGAACAGCAGCTAATCTCAGACTTTTACGAAAGGAAAGGAAACGGATTTTCATTATGCTCTCCTCTATTTTGTGCCCTATTCTTGCACCTAATTGTAATTGTAATCAAACAAAAAATAGGCTTGAATTTTAATACAACTACGAAAAAGTACGATGGAATCAATGGTCGTTTTATTTGGTTCTTTAGAAAAATTCCAAGTAACGCGAAATTGTTTGGGAAATTAGCAGGCCTAAAAAACAAGAAAGTGACTTCACAACTGGCAGGTTTTATTTGATATCGGGTTTTAATTAGTTTTTCAAAAAGTTTTCCCAACATGACTTCTTCGAAGTGCACACTACAATTCTGCAGTTTCTATTTAAGTATTTTGCATTCTTTTTTAAGTATATCTGCTCTCCTTGAGTTCACAGTACATTTCTTAGCACTGGAAATAAATATTGCCTTCAAAACAGGCACCTATGTTATATTTTACTTATTCCAGCAATGTAGTTTTTTTAATGTTGGAAAAGTTGTATTCGCTTTAGGAGGATAATTAATTTACTGATCGGAGAAGAGCACAGATAACCACCTGTCAACCGTACAGCAGGAACAGCATAAAATAATTATTCCTCTTATCCTATTTGTCTGAGTATCCGAAGAGCATTCGTTGCCTAAATTAGCACACTACGCCTCCCCTGCCGTAAGTAAAATTTCACCGTTTGTATCAAATTATGTGAAGGTGAGCAAGTAGACGAGCCTTAAAAATTCCTAACATATCTGGCCTAGGGAACGCACGCGCAAAAGATTGAAGTCCCTCCACTTACGAACTATTTATTGACTTTCATTTTACATTATTTCCTTCAACGTTAAATTTGTAGTTATAAAATATAAATCTATTTCAACATTTCGATACTGTTGAATTGCTACGGCAACAGCGGGAGTTATTGTCAAGAGAAGCAGCAAGGCTACTGCTAATGATTATGCAGACATTGCTCCGATTCTAAATATATAACATTCAACTTCAACTAAATATATAGCTATGTTCACTTATCGTTCAATTTGGGAAGGTGAAGATGCTTATATCCATATTTGCATTAGAACTATTGCGGCAATTAGGTGCTGAACACCATCGGCCGCCTTTTATGGCTGCTCATAATAAAAATGGAACAGTTCCAACGATTGATACATATTTCTATGATTTCACTGCACTGTACCTCACCAAATACTTATTTACTTTTTACGATATTCAAGCAGTTAACAAAACAAAACAAAGCTATCTAGTCGACTTTCGCTGCAAAGGCGGCACATTACCACGCCACAGAATAGCATTCACCATGTGTTTACTTTCTTTCAAGATGGCCGACTCACGCATGCGCACTATATTTTGGACGACAGATTACAGCGTGACTTTCCTTTTTGTAAACTACCTATTCTGTGTCTGTGGTTTACGTTTTCACGTGGAACGTGGGTCAACAGCTTTAGCGGTGCATGTAATTTAACACTACCAAGTCAGCTGGTCGATATAAACAACAACGTGAATTACAGATAAAACCTAGAAAGGGTTGAATACACCAACAACATACACTTGCTCAAAACAATTACCGCATCAGGTAAGACGACATTCATGATACACACATGGTAACGTATTTTATTAGGATGGTTGCAACTGTAAGTTCTGTGTGATACAGTACGATATTTTGCTGTCTCAAGTCTTTACTTGAGGTTCAAAGGTGAAGCAGTCAAGAATCCGAAGATTGGTTTGAACATTCATAGTGCTTTACTAGCTATGGTCCTGTTTGGAGGTGGTACGCCATTGCCTTCCTCCGAACTGACCTACAGTTTAACTTGGGTTCCGAACCAAGGTGTTACTCTATATTTCTCACATTAGCAACATTGACAAAGGTGAAAGAAGTAGAAAGTGACAGATAAAAATCCTAGGATCTGGCTGGAATCATACCAGCGATCTTTGTATTTACAGTCTGACACTCTATCACTGTGCTACCGAGCCACATGGCGCTTACTTAGAACGAGGCCCCACAGGACTACAGTAAAAATGTAGTCATTCTCGTTACCTTCTAATATAGTGTGTGATCATCTCGGTCAGAAAAGTTGAACACCTGCGGGTAAGGACAGTATAAGATTATCAGTCAGCCCTTCAGGGGTATTTGGTTTTTTTTTTTCCATGAGTGCAATATCCAGTTCTGCAGCCGTTGTGGGAGGTGCTGGTCTCGCTGTAATGCGTCTGCCAAGTGCATCCCAGTCGTGCTCAATCGGGTCTAAATCCGATGAACAAGCTGGCCCCTCTATTCGTTAAATTCCCTCAACTTCAAGCAAGTTGTCCACCAGCGCAGCTCTGCAGGGGCCAGCGTTATCTTGCACCAGAAGGAACCCATCTCCTATGGCACCAGCGTAGGGCACAACAAATGGTCGAAGGATCTCGTCTCTATTCCTCTGAGCAGTCAAACCACAATTCTGAACGACATAGAGATCCGTATGTCAACCAATACTGACGCCTCCCCACACAATTCGTCCACCATCTCGATATGGTGATGTTTCCTGCACATATGCCGGATTGTTCCACGTTCTCTTTAGCTGAGGGAAAGACGATTGCCCAGCTGAACACACAAACTTGATGCATCTGTAAACAGAACCGGGCGCCATTAGTAATGACTTGAATCTTATATACTTCCGCCCAGTTTCTGCGGGCTAAGTGGTGTCGTGGTTTTAATTGACAACACGCCATAGGTCTCCGTAAGTAGAGGCCATATTCCCGAAGGCGATTTCGGACTGTTGGTGTTTATATTGCGCGTCCTGTTGCTGCCTGGAGGGTGCGTTGCAGCTGGGTTGCATTCAGCGTCCTGTCTCGAAGGGCTTTAAACCGGAGATAGGGTCATCTCTTGCTGATGTTACCTGTGATGACCTTGGCCTTTCCTTCTTTTAATGGGTTGTGTTGTCCGAAATCGTGTTCACGTCTTGGAAATCAAACTTTTGATTTTAGATGTCCAGCAATGTATATGACCAATGTATGTGTGAATGTGCATTGGTGTCTGATGCAAAATTTGGACGTAATCGGTTTAGAACTTAACCACATGATCCTTTCCTTAGTCACATAATGTTTGAATGCAGCATTAGTAGTGAGCTTCTTGATGCAGTCGCGTCGTTCAAATATCTAGAGAGCTTTCCAAACGGTGTCGCGACACCATGGGGTGTTGCATAGTAGTATCAAGGCTGTCGCGAGAGTAACAAATTTAGATTCTAAACAAAAAAGAACTTGTCATAAAATAACACAAAATATCCTTGTCTTCATACTGCCCTGAAGACTCGCCTGCAGCTAATCATCCTTCTCTTCATTCAGTGCACCACAGATCACATACTAAAGGAATTATCGGTGCATATTAATCGCGTGCTCAGCCGCTAGGCAGCAGCTCTGCTTCAGCAGCAGTAGACACTCAGGGTTCGTTCAAGCAGCTACGAGTTGCCCATTTCCAGCAAACTGCGCATGCGCAAAGCTGCTGCTGATACTCGATAAAAGCTCTTGCCATGCGCAGTTTGCTGGAACTGGCAGCTGGCAGCTGCTTGAACGAACCTTCACTGTAGTCTGCTTTCCTTCTCAAAAAGCTACACCTGAACGTTCTTTTAATGGATTTATCAAAGTCACGTCACCCTCGGTAGCATTTCTTACAATTAAAGGTCAATCAATGACACAGTGGCTGTAAAAGCTGTCACACATTGTAATAGCAGTCAAAATTGTGCACTGACAAAAGCTATTCAGTAGCAATGTTTAGTATGGAGTATGGCCGGGTGTTTAACTAAGAGTAGTACTTTAAATGCAATGATCGTTGGTTGGAACCCTGGTATGCGTTAATATTTTTCTCTGTTTCCTGTATGTAACAGATTGTGGGACCAGAAATGACAATTATATTCGTACTTGTCATAAATATTTATCCATTTTTCCGAATATGTCGGGACTTCCGAGGTCGTGGTGACGCAAGAACCTAACAAAAGAACTTAAATAATAATTCGTCACTTGTCATAAATACATCATCTTTATTTCTGAAAATAATGTGATAATATTGAACTGAAAGGGAATATCCACTGTGCTTTCTAAATCAGGAATCCGACCACCTAATTTTCAGATGGCGTTTTCAATCGATCCAGCAAAACCGAATCTGGTCCTGACATGTACACACGACTGGAAAAAACTGTTTTCGAAATTCACTTTTCGTGTATCCGAAGTAGGATCGCATGTAGAAGAAGCAAGTACTACTGTCTGCGGTGTTACTTTGTTGTATATCTCTGTAGTTCCTAATGTTTCCTTTTCTAGTGATGGCTGTACGTAATTGCTGCAGACAGGATCAACATTAAACATGTCAGTGCGTATGAGGATTTAAGTTTCATTTACGAACTACATTTAAGTGATATTTTATTTCTGCCCCCCTCCCCCCCTCTAGACCCATCTACATTCTGCCGTATGTATTTATATTAGTGAAAGGGTGCCGCGCAAAACTGTGAGATATAAAAGGGTGTCGCCATGAGGGAAAGTTTGGAAAGCACTGATCTAGGCGTAACATTGCAGAGCATTATGAATCGGAACGAATATGTAAGGATAGTTGTGAGTAAGGCGGACTGCCGACTTCGGTTTATTGGGGGAATTTTGGGAAGATGTACTTCACCTGTAAAGGAGACCGCGTATAAAACAGTTGTACGACCACGTGTTGAGTATTTCTCAAGTGTTTGGGACCCGCAGCAGATCAGTTTAAAGGAAGTCATAGAGGCAGATCAGAGGCGAGCAGCTAGATTTGTTACCGGTAGGTTCGACCAAAGCGCGAGTGTCACAGAAATTGTCCGGCAACTCAACTGGGAATCGCTGGAGGAAAGACGACATCCTTTTCGTGAATTTCTGTTGAGAAAATTTAGAGAGCCGGGATCTGCAGCTGAGTGTAGTGCGATCTTTCTGCTGCCTACTTACATTTCGCGTAATGATCACAAAGACAAGAGCCGCGGTGGAGTAGCCGAGCGGTCTAAAGCGTCTCACTGCGGACCGCGCGGTTGCTCGCCGTGGAGGTTCGAGTCCTCCCTGGGGCATGGGTGTGTGTGTTTGTCCGTAGATTAGTTTACCTAGGTTTAAGTAGTTCGTAAGCTACGGACTGATGACCACGTAGTTTGGTCCGATAGAATTACAAACATTTGAACAAGATAAGAGAGATTAGCATTCGTACGGAGGCATATTGTTAATGTCTTCAGTCCGGAGACTGGTTTGATGCAGCTCTCCACCCTGCTCTATCCTGAGCAAACCTTTTCATCTCCTCATAAGAACGGCAACCCACATTCACTTGAATCTGCTTATTATACACGTCTCTTGGACTCCCTCTGCGATTTTTACCCCACACACTTCCCTCCAATGCTAAATTTACGATTCCCCGATGTCTAAGAATGTGTCCTACCAAGCGATCCCTTCTTTTGGTCAGGGTATGCGAAAAATTCCTTTTCTCACCAATTCTGTTCAGTACCTCTTCATTAGTTATGCGATCTACCCACCTAATCTTCAGCATTGTTCTGTAGCAGCACATTTCAAAAGCATCTATTCTCTTCCTGTCCGCACTGCTTATCGTCCATGTTTCACTCCAGTACAAGGCAACACTCCACACAAATGCCTTCAGAAAAGACTTCCTTACCCTTAAATTAATATTGGATGTTAGTAAATTTCTCTTTTTCAAAAATGCTTTTCTTCCCATTGCCATTCTGCATTTTATATCCTCTGTCCTGCGACCATCGCATGTTATTTTACTACCCAAGTAACAAAACTCATCTACCACCTTCATTGTTTCGTTACCTAATCTAATTCCTTCAGCATCGCCTGATTTTCTAAAACCGCATTCCATTATTTTTGTTTTGCTCTTGTTAATGTTCATTTTATATGCTCTCTTCAACACACTGTCCATTCCATTCAACTGCTCCTCCAGGTCCTTTGCTGTCTCTGGCAGAATTACAATGTCATCAGCACAACGCAATGCTTTTATTTCTTCACCCTGTACTTTAATCCCTATTCCAAATTTTTCCTTGCTTTCGTTCACCGCCTGTTCGATGTACAAATTGAATAACATCGGAGAAAGGCTACAACCCTGTCTTACTCCTTTCCCAATTGATGCTTCCCTTTCATGCCCTTAGAGTCTAATAACTGCGGTCTGGCTTTTGTACAAGTTGTAAATAACTCTCCTTTCCCTGTATTTGACCTCTGCTGATTTGAGAATTTGAAACAGTGTATTCCAGTCAACATTGTCAAAAGCTTTCTCCAAATCTACAAAATCTAAAAATGGAGGCATATATAAATTCTTTTTACCCTCGTTCTGAGAGTGTAATAGGAAAGGAAAAGTCTAGTACTGGTACAGTGTACCCTGCGCCACACACCTTACGGTGGATTGCGGAGTATATTTGTTGATGTAGATGGGAATGTAGGCAAATATAATACTAATAATAAATTGTATGAGATAACGATTACCAATTTTCTCCATCTTCACAAGTTCACTGACAACGTTCAGTATTGATAGCTGCCAAACGAATAGTAAATTTGGAGTATGTACTTGGTAGATGGTATAGTACTTACTTACTTACTTTCCGTGTCCGGAACTAGACTTTTAAATTCCAAAAATTAGCGGCCGATATGGCTTTGTCGTTAGCCTCACATAAGTCTTCCATTGTACAGGGCTTTTCTAAATATGGACAGCAGGTGTTGAGGATCCTGTATAGCACCACAAAGACACAGTGTGTTCTCATTATCTTTTAGGGGCGCAATGAAGGAGGCTCCCTGAAGATTGCGACAGCAAGATAAAAAGAAAAACCGTAATCGGGCGCACCCCGGGCAACGTTGATACATCAGCGGCTAATCCTTCAACAACCGGAACGGACTTCTGAGAAAATGAAGACCAATAAGACCCCACCCAAACGGTCCTTTCCAAGGCCACTTGTGACGATATCGATAAACATTGAAGGAATATCGAGAGATAAAGAAGTTTTATTATCTGACTTGTGTAAAGAATACCAATGTGACTTCCTCCTGATTCAAGAAACTCATCGGGGCATTACAAAACCTTCACCCAAAATAGACGGAATGAAAAAGATCCTGGAGAGACCACATGAACAGTACGGTAGTGCCATTTTCGCGAGGCCAGGAATCAATGTCACATCTGCATCACTGACTGGCAGGGATGACGTTGAAATATTAACTGTTCGAACTCAGCAGTATAGCAGTACAAGCAGTATAGTGTACAAGCCTCCAGACTCTACTTTTATCTTCACTGAGCCTGCTAAAAAATATTTCAGTTATCAAGACATTAATTTTATATTGGGCGATTTCAACTGCCAGAGCACTGCATGGGGATATAAAGATGGTATAGTTTGTGGTGAAGAGATATTTTTCGACAGCGATTGCCCCCCTGTGTGTGTGGGGCCAGCTGGTACGTGTGGTGTGGTGTGGAGTGTGGTGCTGGAATTAGAAACGCTGAGCAGCGGCCGTCCGCTAGAAAGCGAGCGTGCCCGCTGAATGCCAAGCGGCCGGCGAGGCTCCCGTGTGCCCAGTACAGGCCGACCACTCAACTGCCCCACCTACAGTATACAGACACCGCGGCGCCCTGAATACTCGCCCCCACTGTGATGTGCTGACAGTTTCCTCATGACATCAGAGCGAGCTGAAAAAGCTAGGTTATAATTATGGAGGGCTTACGACCTACTTTACCCTGGTTACCAGAGAGTTGTTGAATCTTTACCACCTAGTCAAAAAAGGAATGGATATCTTGCAAGTCCCTGAATAGATTGAGATCTGGAGATGTAAGATCAAAAGTGCGGTTTATGCCCATACAGAGGCGGTTATTTACTGCTCCGCGCCGGCCGCGGTGGCCGAGGTGACTGAGGCGCGCCAGTCACGGTCAGCACGGCCACTACGGTCGGGGGTTCGAATCCCCCCTCGGGCATGGATATTTGTGCCGTCCTAGTTTGTAAGTAGTTCATAAGTAGTTTGTAAGTTTAGGGACTGATGACCCCGTAGTTAAGTCCCATAAGTTTAACAAACATTTGAACATTTTTTACTGCTCCGCTGCTTTTTTCTTTTCTTGTTCGTAGCTATTCGAACAGGTGGTGGTTGCTATTCCTGCAGACGACGCCTACTCGTCACTGCCGGATCCGACCAAATTTATGTGACATGCAAGTGGCCCAAATGGAAACTCCAGATGTTCAAGCGTTTAGGAAATAAAATGACCTATCACCATATGTTCAATGTTCAAATGTTTGTAAATCTATCGGACCAAACTGCGTGGTCTCGAACCTCCAGGGCGAGCAACCGCGCGCTCCGCAGCGAGGCGCTTTAGACCGCTCGGCTGCTCTACCGCGGCTATCACCATATGCACCTTACCAATTGACCTTGTGACACTGTGTTTAAGAAGCGGTGTTTGCCTCGCGACCACCCGTCGCCATTGACCATTTGCGTCATGTATTACGACATTTTGTCATTGATGTGTTTCTATTTGTTTATGACCAGTCAAAAGTGTTCAAATGTTTATACACCTTATGGGACTTAACTACGGGGTCATCAGCCCCTAAACCTACAAACATGAACTAGAATGAAACTTTCACTCTGCAGCGGAGTATGCGCTGATATCAAACTTCCTGGGAGATTAAAATTGTGTGCCGGAACCGGGACTCCATCCTGGGACCTTTGCCTTTCGCGGGCAAGCGCACTACCGACTGTGCTATCCCGACACGACTCACGATGCCGCCTCACAACTTTACTTCCGCCAGTACCTCGCCTCCTACTTTCCAAACTTCACAGAAGCTCTCCTGCGATACGTACAAGACTAGCACTCATATTTAGAATCTATCCACCCAAAACCGGTTAATTCCCGCGGTAATCGCGTTAAATTATTTTATTTTTTTCTTACATTTATATTTGTGTAGTTGTTTATTTCATATTGTCATGGACGCCACACATGGCCAAAGATGTAATAGACCGCGCGTGACGTCATTATACTGAAACCAGTATCTAAGTCACATCACTCGGGGCAGCAAACCGTTGTCATTATTACGAGTAATGTGAAATGCAGCTGAGATTTGCAGTTCTTATCTTCTGCAGTGGAAATTAAGCGTAGGTCTTAACAATAAAGCATATTTTCATATTCTTATTACATATTCATTAATACGGTTGCCATTAGTTCTTCGCAATTGCAAATATTGAAATCGATGGCTACAGTTCTTACATGTGCTTAGATGAAACGTATTGACAATTCTTTTTACAACAAATACAACTGTACATTTAAACGAAAGACCTCTTTTCGTTGCACTGTCATTCTTTGTTTGTAGTTAACATTCAAAATATCAGTTCGACAAGCAGCATCAGTTTTCTTATGATTCTTCATCAATACACGAGAACTGTTTTCTTGTGCTTTTATAAGACCTGAAATCTAATTGCATATATAATGCCCGATTGTAACAGAATACAATCGTTTATATTTTAACACTTTTGCCACAGTCGGTGATGCAAAAAACCAAGCAAAATATTGGCTGTTTATATGAAATAATAGTGTAGTGAGGAAACATCATCGATGTAGTTGGCAATAAGTGATTTGAAAAGTATAATTAATAGTCTGTATGTATTTTTAGCATTGCATAACGTTATTGAAAACTGAATTTCACCAGAAGTGACTTATTCATTGATTCTGCCGTCGTTTCTTGGTGAAACATTTCAAATTAAATAACTGAACACTTATTGCCTTGTTTCACAAAACTTTATTTTTACGACCTAGGTTTCTGGTTATGAGACAATTTTCAGGCAATAACAAGTGTTCAGTTATTAAATAAGAAGTGACTTACTTGCTGACACATAAATTCGCACAAGACCAGCTTGAATAATCATCGCTTCGATAATCACATTCATAACGCGCCAAAAGTAAAAGATTCATAGCGCAACACGAACACGGAGGATATGTGATTCTGTTGCTTCTGAAAATAAATGACAATGCGGTAATTTTCACTTGGGCACATGTAATCAGTGAGTTAATATTAATAATAAGACGAAATTACACTGCCTTTACTGCTAGATGTGTAATAGGAATACGAGAAGTAGTTTTAGTGCTAAAATCAACGCTTGATTTCACCTATAAATGAGAATAACTGTTGCTCATAATGACGAAGACTGTCACGTGACTCGGGGCAATGTTAGAAGTTGGTTTCAAACCAAAACACACCAGAGATATGGACATGCGCAATCTATATTATCTTAGGTCTATGACGCCACATTACATTCGCACTGAAATATGAATGTCGGATATCGTCATGACGTTGTGCCTGACGTCATCGCTCAAAGCAGACGGGTGGTATAGGAAAATATTGCCTTCGCTCACACCCAAACCTACAGATGCGAGGCAGTCAGATTGGTACCATATCGATAATCAACCAAAAATCAGATGTAATTCGTGTTATGTGCTGCCGTCAAGGAGAACGTGCATAAACTATAATAATAAGTAACATCTGACATACGGGGTACAGGAAATGCATAACAGTGACACACATGATGTCGAGCTCTTCTGGGCGAGCTGGCAGAGCGTTAATTTGGTATATCAGGGGTCTTGGGTTCTTACGTCCTGCTCGTGCCACTCTTTTTTTCAACTGCAGTACGTTGGAAATTTCTTTATGGGGCAAAACTCCCCTAACATCACCTTTACTTTGCCCGATGAGTTCCTGGCAGTTACTACGAACTGTAATCTTTCTGGCAAGAAATTAAGATTCCAGTCACGCGACTAAGACGATGCTCCATAGCAATGCAACAAGAAGCTACATTCGAGGAATTATGTCAAGGTCTGCTGAAAATGGTAAAATATGGAATAAGTCTAAGACACCCGGTGGAATTTAATACTCAGTGATAATATGGGTGTTTCGAAAGAACAAATTTTTCTGAATCCGTGCAGTGTAAATAGTTATCTTCCAGGCAATGCGTATTGTTCGTACTCGACGTATGTTCCAAAAAGCTACTACAGATCGACGTCAGGGATAGGGGTCTGTTATTTAGTGGATCAACGTTTCCTTCCTTATATATATATAATATGTGGGGGGGGGGGGGGGGGTGGAGTGAATACCAGTACGAAGCAAGCCTGTCCCGCTTGGTACTATTCAAATCGTGTCAAATAGGAGGATATAGCTTTCAACGAAACCAGTAGAATTTTTAGTTACTTAAACTCAGTCCAGTCGAATGTTTTTGCTACCGTGCACGAATAGCAACCACCACCTGTTCGAATAGCTGCGAACAAGAAAAGAAAGGCAGTGGAGCATAAACCGCACGACTGATGTCAAGGAACAGTTTCCTCATGACATCAGAGCAAGCTGTAAAAGCTAGGTTACAATTACGGAGGGCTTACGACCTACTTTCCCCTGGTTAGAAGAGAGTTGTTGAAGCTTCACCACCTAGTCAAGAAGAGGAATGGATAACTTGGAAGTCCCTGAATAGATTGAGATCTGGAGTTGGAAGATCAAAAGTTAACTTGGGAAGACGGTGGGATACACTGATCCAAATGATATTCTGTGTGACATTGGAGAAGACCAGACTGTTCAGCACATGATTCGGTGTCTACTGTACCCAGCCTCCTGTACAGATGATTTTCAACACCCAACAGAAAATGCGCTGGAAGTTGGCAACCTTTGGTCTAAATTAATACGAGGGTAAGTCATTATTATCCGCAATTTAGTTATATTTTTGTTTATGTTGGCGACGCATGCTTTATTTGTTGTTATATCTTTGCAATTTTCAAGCTGCTACGTTAGTTTCGTTGTCGCTGCTCCGTTGTCTATTTGCACCAAAGAAGAGCAACGTCCAGTGATACGTTTTTTTGTGGGCGGAAGGTGTATCAGGGGCCGAAATTCATAGAAAACTTTCAGTACAGTACGGGAGAAGTGTTTTGCCAAAACGAAGTGTGTATAAGTGGATTGAAAAATTCCGAAATGGTTGCACGAGTGCTAAGCACGATGAAAGAGCCGGACGACCGTTTACCGCCACAAATGAAGAAACCATTGAGCGATCACGTGAAATGATTCTCTTAGACGATTAACTATTGAAGAAGTGGCTCATCGTCTTCAAATTAGTCATGGTTCTGCCGACGAAATTACTCACAAGACTTGCGTTTCGTAAAGTTTGTGCAAGATGGGTCCCAAAACAACTCACACAGTTGCATAAGCGCCTCGACATCTGCAAAAAAACATTTGGATCGCTGTGGTAACGAAGGGGACAACTTCTTAGACAGAATCATTATTGGTGACGAAACATGGATCCATCATTACGAGCCGGAGAGTAAACGGCAGAGTATGGAATGGAAACATCCAAATTCGCCGTGCAAGAAAAGTTAAAGACACAACCGTCCGCAGGAAAACTTATGCTTACGGTTTTTTGGGATGCACGAGGTCCTGTACTGGAACATTATGGTGAAAGGGGCACAACAATAAACAGTGTACGTTACAGTGAGACGCTTACTGACAGGCTAAAGCCTGCAATTCGAAGCAAACGCCGAGGATTGCTGTCAGAAGGTGTTGTGTTGTTGCACGACAATGCCCGTCCGCATACTGCTGTCCACACTGCTGAAACGCTCCAGAAACTCAAATTCGAAGTACTGGATCATCCTCCATATAGTCCCGATCTTGCCCCTTCTGATTATTACTTGTTTGGTCCACTCAAACAGGCATTAAGGGGCCGTCGATTTGACTCGGACGAAGCAGTGAAGGAAACGGTACATTCCTGGCTCGCAGCTCAACCGAAAACTTTCTTTTATGAGGACATAAGGAAGCTTGTAGAGCGATGGACGAAGTGCATTGAAAAGCAAGGAGACTATGCCGAAAAATGTTCTTGTAGTTTCGTATTTTATTACAATAAAATTTTATAACTAAATTGCTGATAACAATTGACTTACCCTCGTGTAATCATAGCTGCGCAAATTGTGTGTACATGTACCTGTATGTTTCTGACACGAGAATAATAATAATAATTCTGGGAATGTTAGACATTCAGTGCTTTCGTGCTTTACTCTGTGGGATGAGTGATTTCAGTCTTGCCAGGGCAGTTCTCGATGTGAGCAGATGGCAGTACGTCATCACTTCCTGCCGCCTTGTGTAGGCTGCACGCCTCGTGGCCGTGTCGTGCGGGTAGCAAGCACGTAGACGGAGCAGGCGCCACGCAGCCTCAAGCACGGGTCGTTTGATGAGTAGCGTGTGCAACATAGGAGGGGGGGGGGGGGATAATATGAACACTTAATACAGAAAAAGTATTTATTTATCAGTGAGGAATTGGCCCACAATCGGCTCTGCGGGCGCATTGTCATTTTGGAGATAGCAGTGTTGGTTAGAAATACGTTAATCATAGTAGGTAGGCAATTTGTTGTAGACAGAGGGTGAGATTTTTTTTCGTCGAGTGAAGGTTTGAAATAGAAGTGATCTGTTAAAAAGTGTATAAATAAATATAAAACCAAAACTGAAATTTGGAGAATCCACTGGTTTGTGACTTCATCTGCAACATATAATACTTTTGTTTCATTTCCGAAAGTACGAGTCATCATCTTTGGGTCTGTATCCACAATCATCTTAGACTTAGGAGACGACACGTGTAGCGGATTTTAGAATTTTACTACATTTATGGTACGTGAAGTTTTACTCCGACAAAGCAATCTGACGCAACTCTAAATTCTCGAGAAAATCAACTTTTGCAAGTACCAATAATTTACAGTCGCAGCATATTTTCATTAATACAGGGTCAGTGATTCGAATCCTACCGTAACAGATTTATTTATTTATTGTTCGAATACTTACAATTTTAATATCTAACGGCAATTTTGACGAAAAATGTATGTATTTTTGTTAATTATTAATTTTATATATTTTATAAGAAGTTGTTAATAATGATAGTTACAATAAAAATAAAACATAAGTTACATTTTTGCAATATTTTCTTCACCATTAGTTGGCGACGGTTGACTTTGATTGTTTAGTTTGTGAAAAACTACGACGCTAATTTTCGAAAGTCATCTCCATATCTACTAATGGCTTTCCAAGCAGCTAACCTACTCAACCATTATTTTAGTTGACAGGTGATCAGCTCGTGTACATGCACATAAACGAAAACTTACAAAATGTGGCATTAGAGATCCCAAAATGTTTTATATAACTGTATAACTGAATATGTTTACATCATCCATGAAGTTACTCTTCGCAAGCGAGTTCGATTGAGATTGGTGAATCATCATTGTTAACAACCTTTTATAAAATATAGAAAATTGCGAATAAACAAAATTAGGTTCATTGTTTATAAAAATTACCGTTAGGCATTAAAATGCTGCCACTAATTTAAAACAAGAACAAAAAAAAAAGGCACAGCGGAATTCGAACCACCGACCCATGGTTAAGTCCAGAACGCTACCACCTGAACTACATCGAAATACGTTGTAACTGTTAACATTAGTCTTGTGTTGTTCGCGAACGAACTAGTTCGGAAGAGCGCTCCCACAGGAGAACTAGTTCGCAGATCCCTCGCCTCTTAGTTCGTCCGCTCCTTTTCCGAAGACTGACGGGGAAGAGCGAGAGGACGCGAGAGCGCGCAGAATCGCGTGATTCCCTTCTGCCAGTCACCTTCATTTCGAGCTTAGATGCAGCTCAGCTGTAGTTCACAGCCACAAGAAATCTATTTTAAAATAAAGTACTACGAGTACTATGTATGCAAAGTAGTTGAATACCATTGTATCACCCATTCGTGTAACTAACTGGTTTATTTGCCTAAGTATTTGATGTCAAATTGCCCAAAAATAGGGGTAATAGCACACGCTTTGGCAACACTGATTCATTATATGAAAAAGCTGTCATAAAAAAGAGCTTTTAGTAGCGGTAGCAAAATCCAAAAAGAGCTGACGAACTAGGAGCGGACGAACTAGAAGGAGCGGACGAACATGCTAAACGTGTTGGTTTATTTTCCGAAGACCGACGGACAATAGCGAGAGGGCGCGTAGCAGAATTAAAAATCACGTGTTTGCCTTCTGCTGATGAGTCATTCCGAGGTGAGCGTCTGCCTGCTAGATTACATAGTCCAGTGCTACAAAATTTCTGTTTTGATGTGTTCTGCACTCTGCAGTGTCTAATAAATTCTATAATGCCAAGCTATAGAGATAACTCTAAACTTAAACGCGAGAAATTATCCACAAACTGTTTCTTTTGGTTCGCGTGATATCGTTAGCGGCTCAAGCAGCAAGCGCATGAAGCAGCTATGTGGGGGAACTTCCCCCTCCAGCTGCACGCGCAGACCACGCCGCTCAGCTGTCACTGGGAGCGGACGAACTAAAAGAGCGAACTAGTTCGCGGCAGAGCAGCGAAGTGAGCGTTCCCGATCGCTTACTATTATGCGCAAGTCTAGTTAACATTATTGGTACTTCCATTTACTTGCAAAATTTCAAAGTCGTTTATCTCGGGAATTTCTTGAGAGTTGTATCGAATAGCTTTGGCTGATTATTGTTTAAGTTCTGGACTTAACATACCGTAAATATAAAGAAATTCTGAAAGCCATGTGGCCTCCTCGTCCTAGATTTAACAGAGTGCTGTGTTGTTGCGCTGGCTGCTGGCTGCTGGCTTGTGTTGCGCCTGGTGCGACGGCTGCTGACTGCTGTGTTTGTTGCAGGAGAGTGACCGACACCGCCCAGCATCAGACCGGCATCATCACAGCGACCTACTACAGTAAGTCACACCCCACATCCACACAGAGTGCGTGGCGGAGGGTACTCGCTAACACTACTAGTTACTTGCTTTACTGTTCCACTCGCATATACCAGGGGGAGTTGGAAAATACATTTCCCCTGGCGACTGTGGTCAGATGCGTATGAAAGGGGGAAAATATTGAATAAACATTATATATAACATTTTATTTTTCTACATAATTTTCAGTTACATTGAGACATTGGTCATACCGTTTTATAAGCTTCAAAAAGCGGTCCAGGAAAAAAACCAGAGCGTTGCACACGGAAGGAGCGTTGTGAAGTGCTCGTTTGACGTCAGCATTGCTTCCAAATATCCTTCCGTCAAAGAGTCTTGTTCAAAGTTGGAAACAGATGGAAGCCACTTGGTGCGAGATCAGGACTGTGTGGCGGATGGTGTAGGCGCTCCCAAACAAGAGTTGCAATATAATTTTGCGTTTGCCGACCGCGGCGGATTAGCCGTGCCCACTGGGGCGCCGTGCTGCGGTGCGCGCGGCCGTTCGCCGTCGGGGGTTCGAGTCCTCCCTCGGGCATGGGTGTGTGTGTTGTTCTTAGGTAAATCTACCATAGTTCAAGTAGTTTGTAAGCTACTGACTAATAACCACGCAGTTGAATCCGATAGATTTACAGACATTTTGTGTTGCCGTCGCCGAGTGTGATCTCGCATTATCATCCAACAGCAGAACGCCAGATCTGACAAGGCCAGGCCGCTTTTTCCCAATCACTTCTTTCAATTTCGTCAGAGTGGCACAGTACCGCGCAGAATTCCAAATGTCCAGCAACAAACCTTCTTGGGAATCCCAGAAAACGATGAGTAGCACTTTACCTGCAGACGGAGTGCTTTTGGACTTCTTTCGGACAGGTGACGACGGATGTTTCCACTCCAGGGATGCGGCCTTCGATTCGGGCCTGTAATGTTGGACCCACGTTTCAACCCCGTCACAATCCGAAACAGAAAGTCATTGCCATATTCATGGTCGACCTCTACCCGATGGTGTATCGGTGTCTTGCACGTGCGTGTGCACCTGCTGTGTCGTCCTTCGCCCATAGCCGTTCAACGCTTCTTCCGTATGGAACGTCCTGAGTTTTTCCTGCACGGTTTTATGAAGCTTTTAAAGCGGTTTGACAAATGTCTCAATGTACTTAGGAATTATGTAGAAAAATAAAGATATGACTTATCTTTAATGTATCATTCTATTTTCTCCTTTCATTCACAACTCTGCCCACAGTCAACAGGGGAAACTTATTCACCTAATCCCCTTAGTAGAATGAGGGAAAAGCGAATGCCTGTGTGCTTCTGTACGAGCTCTAATCTCTCTGTTCTTATCCTTGTGGTCTTTACGAGAAATGTAAGTAGGCGGCCGCAAGATCGTACTACACTCATCTTCAAATTCGCGCCCTCTAAATTTATTCAACACTAATCCTTGAAAAGAACGTCGCCTTTCCTCCAGCGACACCCATTTGAGTTTCCGAAGCATTTCAATAACACCCGCGCATTGTTCGAAGCTACCAGTAACAAACGAAGCAGCCCACCTCTGAATGGCGCCTCTCTTCCTTTAAACCGATCTGGTGGGGATACCAAACACTTTAGCAATACTCAAGACGTGGTCGTACAAGCTGTCCTTTACAGACGAATCACATCTTCCCAAATTTCTCCCAATAAAGCGAAGTCAACCATCCGTCTTCCCCAAACTGTCCTTATACGCTCGTGCCACATCGCGTAGCTGTGCTGCGTTAGCCTAGGTTACGCCTAGTTGCCATTCCTCACACCATCTAGAAATTTGGCCCAAGATTTTCTGCAGCCTACTACAGTCATTCAATAACGACACCTTCCTGTACACCAGTGCTTTCCAAACTTTCCCTCATGGCGACACCCTTTTATAGCTTACAGTTTTGCGCGACACCCTTTCACTAATATAAATACATATGATAGAATTTAGATGGTTCTAGCGGGGGGGTGTACGGAAATAAAGTATCGCTTTTAAACGAAACTGAATTCCTCGTTCACATTGACGTGTTTAATGTTGATCCTGACTGCAACAATTACGTACATTCATCGTAAGAAAAAGAAACATTAGGAACTACGGAGATGTACAACAGAGTAACAGCGCAGGCAACAATGCTTAACTCACACAGTAAACTTGATTCTCCTACATGCGACCCAACGTCGGAACACGAAAACAGAAATTCGGAAACCGTTTTTCGCTGTCGTGTGTCTGTCAGGGCCAGATACGGTTATGCTGGATCGATTGAAAATGGAATCTGGAAATTAGCTGCTAGGATTTCTGACTTAGACAGCATAGTGGCCGTCCCTTTCAGTTCAATATTATCACATTATTTTCAGAAATAAAGAGGATGTACTATTGCAAGTGATGAATTATTAAGTTGTATTGTTACGTTCTTGCTTCACCGCGACCTCGAAAGTCCCGACATTTTCGGAAAAAAAATGGATAAATATTTCTGCCAAGTAAGAAAGTGAATGTCATTTCTGGCTCCAGAATCTGTTACATACACGAAACTGAGAAAAAAAAAATATTAACGCATACCAGGGTTCGAACCAACGATCACTGCATTCAAAATACTACTCTCTGTTAATCAATCACCAGGCCATACTCCATACTAAACATCGCTACTGAATAGTTTGTCAGTAGACAATTGTGACTGATTTTATAATCTGTGACAGCTTTTACACCCACTGTGTCATTGATGGACATTTAATCGTAAGAAACGCTACCGACGGTGACGTGGCTTTGATAAATCCATTAAAAAACGCTCAGGTGTAGCTTTCTGAAAGGAAAGCAGACTACAGTGAAGGTTCGTTCAAGCAGCTGCCAGTTCCAGCAAACTGCGCATGGGAAGAGCTGTTATCGAGTATCAGCAGCAGCTCTGCGCATTCGCAGTTTGCTGGAATCTGTCTACTGGCAGCTGCTTGAACGAACCCAGAGTGCCTACTGCTGCTGAAGCAGAGCTGCTGCCGAGCACGCAATTAATGTGCACCGATCATTTCTTGGTCACAGTTTGCTGCCTTCACTTTTTCAGTGTTATGGCATCTCCAGAGATTCTAACCTCCTTGGGTGCACTGAATGAAGAGAAGGATGATTAGCTGCAGGCGAGTGTAAATTTGTTAGTCTGGCGACACCCTTGATACTACTACGCGACACCCAGTTTGGAAAGCTCTGTCTACACACCTGTAGGAATGATCAGTGCGCGCGGCTATTAGTAGTTCCGCAAGGTCTGGAATGCGACTGCGAGGCCTGGTGGGAATGGCCTATACCGTTGCCGGTGTTAGGAATAGCGCCAGTCGCCATGGCTGCCGGTAAACATGGCGCCGTGGTCGATAGGCGTCGCGCGGCGACCACGCGGCGTCGGCGAGCGGCCGGCAGTTGGGTGGAGGGCAGCGCGCATGGGACCCGCGCCATGGCGACCTTGCTGGCACGTGAGTACTTAGGGGCAGGCGCTGACTGCAGCGAAACGTGCAGTGTTGCACCGTGGCGTCGTCATTGGTGGTGGTAGTGGTGGTGGTGGTCTTCTTCAGTGCACACTTCACGGTCCGTCCTCACAGATTTACTTCTGCCAGGAGTACTATTCCTGCAAAGCTCTACATGTACATGGGATACCCTGCAAATCACATTTAAGTGCCTCACAGAGAGTTCATCGAACCACCATTATACCATTTATCTCCAATTCCATTCTCGAATAGCGCGCAGAAAGAAAGAACACCTGAATCTCTCTGTTAGAGTTCTGATTTCTATGTACGTGGAAGTCAACAATATATTTTCGCATTCGGAGGAGAATGTTGGCGATTGGAGTTTCATAAGTAGCCCACGCCGCAGCGATAAGCGCCGCTGTTGTAATGATTCCCATCCCATTTCCTGTATCATTTCTGTAACGCGGTCTCCCTTGTATAGTGACAATACAAAACGAGCCGCCCTTCTTTGGACTCTGTCCTCCGACAAACCCAACTCACACGGTCCCACACTGGGCAGCAATACTCCAAAAATGGACAAGCGTAGTGTGTGCAGTTTCTTTTGTAGTTCTGTTGTAATTTTTAAGGGTTCTGCCAATAAACCGCAGTTTCTGGTTCGCCTTTCCCACGACATTATCTACGTGTTCTTTCCAGTTTAAATCTGAAGTAATAGTAATTCCTAGGTATTTTGTGGAGTTTACGGCCTTTACTTTTGATTGATTTATCTTGTAAACAAAATTTAACGGATTTCTTTTCGTACTCGTGTGAATGACTTCACACTTCTCATTATTTAGAGTCAATTGACAATTTTGACACCATACTGATATCTTATTCAGATCGTTCTGCAGTTGGTTTTGATCTTCAGATGATTTTACTAGACGGTAAATGACGGCGTCATCTGCAAACAACCTAACAGAGCTACTTAGAGTTTCCCCTAAATTGTTTATGTAAATAAGAAACAGCAAAGGACCAATAACACTACCCTGTGGAACGCCCGATATCACCTCTGTTTTAGTCGATGCCTTACCATCGATTACTACTAACTGTGTCCTCTCTGACAGGAAAGCCCCTATCCAGTAGCTAATTTGGGGCGATATACCATAACCACGCAATTTGATTAAAAACCGTTTGTGAGGTACGGTGTCAAAAGCCACCTGGAAATCAAGAAATACGGATGAATCGATTTGCGAACCTTTGACGATAGCACCCATCACTTCGTGTCAGAACTTCTGAGACATTTGAAAAGCAGGAGGCGAAGTCTGGCGGAAGTAAATTTGTGAGGTAGGACCGTGGAGCGTGCCGGGATAGCTCAGTCGGTAGAGCACTTGCCCGCGAAAGGTATGTGTCCCAGGTTCAAATCCCGGTTCCTGCACACAATTTTAATGAAATAAAAGGTTGCATCTTGGTAGGCGATGTGAGAAGTTTATTTTATTAAAATCCACAACATATCGATTTCATCCCCATGATGGAACATCAGTGCGTGCAGAATTGCAAGTCATGATGACCTATATGCTCTGCTTATGACTTGCAATTCTGCACGCACTGACGATGTTCCATCATAGGGATGAAATCGATATGTTGTGAATTTTAATAAAACTAGTATTGCCTGTGGTCGAAAATTGTCCAATTGTGTTTACAATGGTCACTGGGGGTAAAATTTTACGTATCAATCGGCGGCCTCGCGTTATTGTGTTGGCAATATCAAACCGATAGAAAATCTTTGCCCATTTGTTCGAACCACATAGAATGATTCGAGTAGTGTACCGTACAGACCCTGAAGTAAACAAATAATGCTGTTCCTTCTTTATGGTTCACAGGTTTTTTGTATGTACCCTTGTCCTCTCAGTAAAAATAATTGCCCTCGTAAAGCGAAGATTCCAAGAGAAAACATCAGTGTTGTCAAGCAATTGGCTAAAATGAAGACACTCATGATTCTCACCATTCAGCATCTGTTGCCAACATTATCATAGGAGGCCGCTGGGATATTTGGTAAAATTTTAACCGGCACTGGGAGGTATGAAACTGTATCTTTTACGTGTTAAGGAAAATGCCTGACAATAACAACAAATAAAAACGTAAGTATATACTTCTCATCCCATTTTCGATTTATATGACTTTCATTAGCCTAAATTTGAAATGAAACTACAATTTCGGTGTTCGTATATTTATACAACGCCAAGAAATAATGTTATTTCGATACTGCGATATTCAGAATTCCAGAGCTGACAACATGTCGACTTCGTACTTCCCCCCCGTGCACCGCTACATGCCTCTCCCGGCGAATCATCATTTATATCGGCATTCTCGACTTCATAGTTCCACCCGAGCACCGCTAGATGTCTCTCCCGGCGCATCATCCTTTATATCGGCATTCATATGAAAACATCAATTTCCTTTAACTACTCTTAATCACTACGAAAATGAAGCATTTGAACGGCACAAGAAAGTGAGTAGGGAGCACTCCATGTTTCTATATTCACGGATTTTAATACGTTATTTTAATACTGCAGATGCGCTGCATTACAGCGTCTTTGGTCGAGGGGAATAGCCAATCAGTGAGCTGATTGTTGGAGAATGTAGAACTTGATCCAAGCTGTAGGTAGGAAAATTTCTACTTCCTTTTAGCACTTTCAATGGCTAAATGCACCCATAATATTTATATTCTTGAAATCTACGAAAAACAATCTTTCGAATTTGGTAACTTTCATTGTCCTTCTTGTACGAAAAAATTAGTAATCTGTACCACAATTTTCGTGTTAGGGTATTTATATAATAATAAACATCTCACATCGCCTACCAAGCAGAAACCTTTTATTTCATTATAATTCTGTGGTGGGCTGGCACAATATGGAATCTAATTACACAATTTTAATCTGCCAGGAAGTTTCACATCTACATCTACATACATACTCCGCAATTCACCGTAAGGTGCGTGGCGGAGGGTACACTGTACCACTACTAGGCATTTCCTTTCCTATTCCACTCCCAAATTGAACGAGGAAAAAAAGAATGCCTATATGCCTCCGTACGAGCCCTAATTTCTCTTATCTTGTCTTTGTGATCTTTACGCGAAATGTAAGTAGGCGGCAGCAAGATCGTACTACACTCAGCTTCAAATTCCGGCCCTCTAAATTTACTTAACAGAAATTCACGAAAAGAACGTCGTCTTTCTTCCAGCGATCCCCAATTGAGTTGCCGGAGCATTTCCGTGACACTCGCGCATTGGTCGAACCTACCGGTAACAAATCTAGCTGCTCGCCTCTGAACCGCCTCTATGTCTTCCTTCAAACCGATCTGCTGCGGATCCCAAATACTTGAGCAATACTCAAGACGTGGTCGTACAAGCGTTTTATACGCGGTCTCCTTTACAGGTGAAGTACATCTTCCCAAAATTCTCCCAATAAACCGAAGTCGGCTGTGTGCCTTACTCACAACTGTCCTTAAATGCTCGTTCCATTTCATATCGCTCTGCAATGTTACGCCTAGATATTTGAACGACGCGACAGCATCAAGAAGCTCACTACTAATGCTGTATTCGAACATTATGGGATTGTTTTTTCTACTCATGCGCATCACCTTACATTTTTCTACATTGAGAGCTAGCTGCCATTCTTCTCACCAACTAGAAATTTTGTTTAAGTCATCCTGTATGCTATTACAGTCAGTTAAAGATGACACCCTCCCATACACCACAGCATCATCAGCAAACAGCCGAAAACTACAACTTACTCTGTCCATCAGATCATTTAAATAGATGGACGGCACGCCTGACGATACACTCGTCTCTGATGAACAGTCGCTGTCGAGAAGGTACTGCGTTCTATTACTTAGGAAGTCTTCCAGCCAGTCACAAATCTGTGAACCTATTCCATAAGCTCGTATCTTCGTTAGCAGTCTGCAGTCTGGCACCGCGTCAAACACCTTTTTGAAATCGAGAAAAACACAATCTGCCTGTTGCCCTTCATCCATGGCTCGCAAGATGTCAAGTGAGAAAAGTGCAAGCTGAGTTTCACGTGAACGATGCTTCCTAAACTCGTGCTGATTCGTAGAAAGAAGCCTTTCCGTCTCAAAGAAATTTACTATATTCGAACTGAGAATATGCTCTAAAATTCATTGACGTTCTGTGTTGTCATCCTGTGTGGTTATTGCAGCTTCAAACTACAGTAATTGAACAAGGAAATCCTTAGCAAAGGAATAGCGGCTGTGTTTCTGAGCGTAATAGAGGAAGAGGAGGCTTAGGGTTTAACGTCCCGCCCACAGCTTGGTTATTGGAGACGGAGCTGACGTTCGGAGCTTTTGGGTGAGGATGGGAAAGGAAATAGGCCGTGACCTTTTCAAAGGAGCCATCCCAGCATTTGCCGGGAGTGATTTTAGAGAAATCACGGAAAACCTAAATCAGGATGGTCGGAGGTGGATTGGAACCAACGTCCTCCCGGATGCGAGTCCAGTGTGTTACCACTGCGTCACCTCGCTCGGTCTGTGCGTAATGCCTAGTTTACACGACGATCGAAAGTTCATAAGAAAGATAACTGTCTGCTGCAGCGCTCCAAGCGTACTACCTCGGAACTAATCCTGTGCTATCATACAGGCTTGGTTGCGTTAATACGATAAACTTCCGCGTACACGTCTGATTACCACTAACAGCAGCGCCTGTTCGAAAATACGGGCTTATTACTGTTTGTATACGTGGATTGTTCACGTTTAGGTGTATGTCATAGCTGATAATATTCAACTTAAGAAGCTTACACTGTTGCAGGAGGTTGCAGGAGCTGTAGCATTATTTGTTTTTTAGAATAATCCATGTAAAGAAGAAATAGAAGTTGGATGTGTCCTTGGTTGAGAGGAAGAGACGAAGATTGAGATGTGTACTGCATACAGATAATGAAGTAACTCATACCAGAGGACCTCAATGAATTCACATTTTTTTACGAATATTAAGTGCTGTGTGTTTTACCAAGTTACAAGGACAAAAATACGGCGATGAGAGAGAGATTAGCTAGATCGAAAGAGAGAGAGAGAGAGAGAGAGAGAGAGAGAGAGAGAGAGAGAGAGAGAGAGAGAATTTCGCCAAGTTGAAGGTACGAAATACTTTTTACACTTGAATGGCATCTTCAGCTCTGTTAAAGTTATGCATCACTTACTTTCTGCAATTGTTATTTTTTGCAGGTTCGCTATAACATTGCGGTTTCTGGCGACAGGAGAATCTTTCGAAAGCCAAGCGTTTGCACAAAGAATTTCTGTACCGACTCTTACAAATATTGTTGTTGAAGTCTGCACAGCAATTTCAATTTCCGATCCATGATGCGGCCTCAGTAAACTAAATTTTGCATTGCTTTTAACATCACATTTCGATATTATGAGCAACGGACTTTCTGACATGCTAAAAATTATAGAATTTTAAAAACATGAAGTTAATCAATGAGACGTATTCAAAATTCTTTTAAATCTACGCTTTTCTGTTATTATCTCCATAAATAAGTCATTGTACCTTCTTATAATAGAGAGGATTTCCTGCAGTGACCCTGCATGCCTCAATCGAAAGCAGAATTCCTGCTCTGTTCCACTCCACTGATCCAAGAGGCATCACTCCAACAAAGCAAGCAATTTTGGTAAGGACGCGACTATTTCCACACATAGACATGAAAACCACACAACGAATTCACTTCTGCGCATGTGCACCCACTTGGCTACTAGCAAATTTAGAACCTGTCGTAAAGCGCACTAGCTAGTACGAAACGCCGTCTGCGCTCACGAAATGCTACTAGTTCCACGTTGATGTCGCTACATGGCGCGCAAAGTGATCTGTTCATTACTAGCGCGATCATCGTGTAAACTGGGCTTAATAGACGTCACGTGTTCGCAAAAGCAATAATGCCGTAGATATAAGCACAAAGCCAGTCTGAACTACACTTTCCGAAGTGGCTGCGTTTTGTAGACACGTCCATCCTTTCATACCTCTCGTTTCAAAGTTCCACACAAGTTTTTCGACCACAGCTATCTAACGGTACACCTTATTTGCTCATGCTGATAATAGGCCCTCGATAACTCTACATAGTGCGCCACGTCGAACGCCTGTTACCAGTTGGTAGCCGCCTGCTGGAGCGCGGCGGCGGCGGCGGCGGCGGCGGCCGGAAGGCGGCCTCAAGGAGTGCCCTTGTCCGCGCGGCCGCTGCGGGGGCGGCGGAAGCCGTGACGTCACCGGAAGGCGCGGCCGCCGAGCGCGGCTAGCCGCCTCCCAGCCTGCCCTGCCGCTCCAGATAGCTTGCCAGCAGCGAGCTTAAAGCCAGTTTTAAGCCCGCTTTAAACGATGAACGAACTTGTAATAGACTGATAACATGTTGCGTTATGGCGGCCGTCTGTCGTTCGAACGGCTGCACTAGTATGATCGCGCTAGTACAGAAGCGCGATAATTATAGCGATAAAGAAATAGGGCCAGTTCTAAATTCGGTACTAGTGGGTTCACTGCGCGTGCACGATCTAGTAGCTGTCAGCTGCAGTCACCGCTCCATTTTCCTTCGTATTTACATATGTTTCGCGTTTTGTCGAAGTTTATGATCAGAATGTATTCCACAATGTATTTCTAATGGCGGCCTTCACAATGTCCGTCACCGGACAACCGGACACCTCACGTCAACGTCACGTTAAGCTTTCTGCAGAAGATTGTTTTGATTAAACGGTCGTCTGCTGACATCCGAAGTTAACCTATTTTCGTCACGCGATTTTCATATTATAGTCGACGATTATACGGTTTGCACGCTAATTTGTCTTATTAATCTTTGAGTAGCTTGTTATCAAAGGCGAACATCTGTCATTTGCTAATAACTGAGATAAACGCCATTCTTAATCGAATGTTCAAATATTTTTATAGCTTAACTACGGGATCGTCATTCCCTAAACTTACAAACTACCTATGAACTAGCTACTACTAAGGACGGCACAAATATCCATGCCCGAGGGGGCATTCGAACCCCGACCGTAGTGGCCGTGCGGACCGTGACTGGAGCGCCTCAGTCCCCTCGGCCACCGCGGCCGGTGCCATTTTTAATACGAAAACGTGGAGTTAATACGTACGCATGCTAGTTTGCTCATCATTTAGTTGCAAATGATCACCAAACTAGCATGCATTCGTATTAACTCAAAGTTTCGTAATAAAAATGGCGTTTACCTCAGTTATTTGCAAACGACAGATGTCCGCCTTTGATAACAAGCTACTCATTTTATTATTATACTTTGGTTTAGCGGTAAATTGCAAATATTTCATGACGACTTAAATATTTTATCTCAATTGAGTGTGCACCTAATAGCGAGGTCGTATATCGGAAACCGAAAAATGGTTTTATGTTTTGCAATGTTGTATCAGAAAATACTGAATCCAATTGTTTATTTGAATAAGATTGTAATTTGATGACGCAATTTTCATTAAATAACATTTTAAATGAAAATGTCAGTCCATATGAAGGACAAAAAGTCAGTTTTGCATGACGTTATTAACGATGTCAGTGGGCAAATCGTAGTAGATAAAGTAAACAAGGTCTATTTATGCTCTTATAAATAATGTTTTGATGTGTGCATATGTTTAGTTTTCGCTTGAAAATAGACATCAATCTTTTGAAGTGTTGTTTCACTTCCCAGCAGTATACCACACTAAGTTGACCAAAAACATACATTGCAAAATATTCTTTGGCCATTAATAACATTTAGCGTTGTTTTCTTAATTCCAGTATTAAACTATGACTTCCTACATAACAGATCGCCAGTCATAACCTCACTTTCAACATCGGGTATTACTGTCTGATTACGTTTATCGTCTAATCACGCTGCCACAAGATCTTGCATTAGTTTCTAGTTCAGTGCTAGTACGCTAGGACCGCTTCAGTAGACTATTATCTATCTTGTTCACTTTCGTTCATCGTTTAAAAAAGGGCTTTACACGACTGACTTTGTGCGTCCGCCTTTCGTGCCTGTGTGTAAATCAGCACCCAACCCCATTAAGAGTGCGTCTGTGATCTGAAGATTGTGCCGAGTGTGTGGATTTCTAAATTTTCGAGTGTGCTACAGAATACGTATGTTCAGAAGCAAGGAACAGCAGTGGTGTCTGATGATATCGGAAGTGAACCTGTTCTCGTCGATCGCATTCGTATTACAGAAATGCTTTCGCATCTTCTTTAACTGTAGTCTGTTGTTTGCTTTGTGTTATTTATCACACCGAAAAAGTTGCACCAGAGCCTAATATTGTTTTTCTACTAGTTTTCTCCTACAAAAGAGACGAAATATCTGCAAGCAGAACAATATTTTCGTTTTCCGGGGAAGAAGCCTACACTATGCATATACAGGGTGTCCCATTCAACTGTTTCACCCCAGATATCTCTGAAACAAGTGAAAAACCACTTTCACGGTCATGAACATACGGCACGGGCTTATGAAAATAGGTACTATGAGACACTCTAAAACGTGAAGAAATATCAACACAATTTTTTTTATGGATACCCCATATTATTTCTCAAGCAATCGATAGGATGAAAAATCACAAAGAATGGCGTCGTTTGCATCGCAATGCGTCAGTTACGTCCGGAGAAACTGCGAAACAAAGTTGACGTTTGTAACAAGAGGTGCCCCCCCCCCCCCACCAGCAGGTCGTCGGATCCGCCACTGGTACACACTCGTGACACAATCTCCACATATCATATTCCACGCAACTGGAGAAAACGAATTATTACGGAAAGTGTAACATTAATCGACACTGTCCGAGTAATAGCCATTTAGGGATTAAATGCGTACCAGCAGTACAAAGTCACCTAGTAATAAATATTTACGTACGATTGAGGCCCAATATAGGGTCTCTGCCAGTCACTGGCACGAAAGGTACATCTTATAAATGTCATGCTTTTTAACTGAACTTATTACAAGGACTTGAGCATATCCCATATCAAACCAGATTAATTTGTGGCATGCCACAAAAAGTTATGACCAATACTGTAGTAGTAAATAGGATTTACACGTGATACATAATGTGAACCACCTTATGATGCCAATAACTAGTACACTTGCCCTACCTATTTTAACGTTAGAAGCTTGCTGTCTACGTCTGACGCGCGCGCGCGTGTGTGTGTGTGTGTGTGTGTGTGTGTGTGTGTGTGTGTGTGTGTGTGTGTGTGTGTGTGTATCGTCCTTGACATAAGTTGAGGTAGTTTATAAGTCTAGGGACCGATGATTCAACAGCTCGGTCCCTTGCGTTTACAAACGGTTGATAACACAGTTAAAGTAAGGAGTAAGGCGTATATAATCTTTTTATTTGGTGAAAAAAAAATGCAAAACGGAGACAACCAAAGGAGATATCGACCTCTCATTGTAGCGAAGCTCACCGCAAGGTGGCGCAGTGGGAACAACGGACTCATTCGGAAAGACGCCGGTTCAAAACCGCCTCTGGTCACCCGTATACAGGTTTTACGTGATTTCCCTAAATCACCCCAGGCAAAAGCCGGGATGGTTCCTTTCAAAGGGTACGGCTGATTCCCTACGCGACCATAGCAAAAATCAGTCCGAACGTATGCTTCCGTCTCTAGTGACCACGTTGTCGACGGGACGTTAAACCGTAATCTTCATCAAAGCCAAACATTTTGAAACTCAAAGTCGGGAATTATTTATTTCAATATGGTACTAAGGTTGAAAAATTATCAAATACTAGGAAGATTATTCAGTATTTCTCAGAATTGTGAAAACAAACGAAACCCATGACGGGTTGCTTCACAAAAAAAAACGGGGAATGTCATTAAACCATTGTTCCATTTCAGAAAGTAGCAGTGCCATGCTACAGCAGGGCGAAAGTTTCAAAGAAACTAGAACAACATCGTGAGAATCGTGAATGTGGGGTAATGTTTATAATAGGAAAGCACCAAGTCACAAGTATGTTTTACAAAATGTCTATTTATTCAAACGATGACGTCCGAGCTGGGACCTCGTTTTTATGTCTATTATAGATTCGCTCCCCCGGATGGATAATTTTTTATATTATTTGGGTTTAGCTGCTTATATTGACACATTTTTACTAAAAAAATTATATGTTCATAACACAAAAAATGTGGCGAAAACTTACGCCTACTTGTCGCGCACTCCTGTGACGAAAACGCCGTGCGTTTCTCTTACGTATTATAAGCACTACACGAGAGAAAAGCAGGACGATTTCGTCCCAGAGAACTACACGACATTTACGTTTTCGCCACACTTCATGCGTTAACAACTTTCAAATTACTAATAATTGTGTTGAAAGAGGTGAAAATAAGTAAATCTAACACAAATTTCACTAGATACTGAAAAAAAAAATCACACTGACGTGTTTTACGACCCACTTCAGATTTGTAGTTCTAGAAGTTGTTGCAAACATTTTGGACCAAAATAATAATGTAAACAATAAAAAATTAACAAGTGTCTGAAACCCTTTTAGGAAAAGATGTTTTAGGAGTGGCGGGCTTTGAACCACTGACCTTTAGCGTCACAGTCCAACGCATTTCCCACTACACTACGGCCAGTAGAAATCCTTTAATCTCATACTATTGATGGCCGTTTTTAACTGACGCTAATATGGCATTTGTAGATACTAGATTATCATTTATCGTACGAATAACGTGTTTTTATTAATTCTTCAGTGCGCCATTGTTCTGAAATGACAACGTGTAAGTTACAATAAGAAAATCTTCAAATACGCAGCGCAAGATGACTTAGGCCAGAGTGAGTTCGGGGTGAGGAATGTAACGTGACATCTGCGAACGGCTGGTTTTCGTTAATTCAATGGAGGGTGTCAAAACTCTGTTATTTTTGCAAATATCTCTCAAACGATACGAGATATGAAAAAAAAAAAACATAAGGGAACAAAGCTGTAGAGAATCTTATCCTCTACAAATTCGGTTATTTAATTTTAGCGTCAGATCAACGGTTTATTTACAATTAAAATTACAATACAAACGGCTTTTTTGGTATTACTGACGTATTTCTTGTCCGAAATATATCAAAAAGCGAGGTTCTGGTCTTTGTGGCCAACAATTGTGTGTAAAATTTGGTGCCGATCGGTAGAACGGTTCGACCTATAAAGTGGGAACACGTTACAACCAGACAGACATCGTCAAATCGCCGTTATTTTTGCAAATATCTCTGCAACGATGCAAGACATAAAAAACAATAGAGCAAAGTTGTAGAGAATTCTCTCCTCTACCATTTCGGTTATTCAATTTTCGTGTCAGATGAACGGTTCGTTTGCAATTAAAATTATATTACAAACGGCTTTTTTTGGTATTACTACCGTATTTTTGTCCGAAAAATTTGAAAAAGGGAGATTCTGGTCTTTGTCGGCCTACAATTATGTCTGTAAAATTTGGTGTTGATCGGTTGAACGGTTCGTCTTAAAAACGGGGAACACGTTACGGACAGACAGATATACATTCCAAAATCGCCGTTATTTTTGCAAATATCTCTGAAACGATACGAGATATGAAAGAAACATTAGAGAGGAAAGTTTTAGAGAATTGTCTCCTCTACAAATCGGTTATTCAATTTTCGTGTCAGTTGGATGCTTAAGCCGTTATTTTCATTTAAATTTCGATCTGTCAAAAGACGATCGCAAAGGCCCACTTTTAGTGTTACTACCGTAACCTAAAGTGGGCCAATATCTATCCTAGGGCAGCGAATCTATAAGGGACAGAAAACGAGGCACTTCCTGGAAAGCATGTTTACCGTATGAAGATGGATTTGTAGAGAAGTCCAAATACGGTTATGATCTGAATAAATATTTTATTGAAAATACTCGTGGCTGGTGGCTGGTTTTAAACACTAAACAGACTGGAAAGCACAGGCGGTGTCGCGCGTCCCTTTGGCAGCTGGGGCCGCCGCCTAACCGCCTAACCGCATTACCTAAAGCGATCAGCGCGGCTGAGTCGTAAAGCTTCATCGCCCTGTGCGATCGACCGTCCGCCGGCGTCAGCTCCGGCGTGTTTTGTGCTGGGACACTGACGAGGACAGCGTCTGACACGCGACTCACCGATCACATATTGCGTGTGCCTTTCTGTACCGAAAACCTCGTTTCGGCTTTTTGCTGAACCAGGGGCGCCGGCTTTTGAAAATAATTGTGGGTGCTCATGGTTTCATTTTTAATTACCTTTTCGGCCACAAGGTTCAAAGAATGGGGCAAGCAGTGCTCAATTTCGCTGATTTTTGCTTGCAACCTAGAAAACGTACCAGTCATATTCGTCGCTGTGTCAGTAGTAATAACATTGCATGATTTGATATCGGGAGAAAATCGAGAGAGATCATCCATTGATACTATTAACAGTACTTCATCTGGTAGATTCAATTAGCTTTGACAAAGTAGAGCATTCGTAGGGGCTAAGCCCATGTGATCCAAGGAGCACCTGTTGTTGTTGTTGTTGTTGTTGTTGTCGTTGTTGTCTTCAGCCCGCAGACTGGTTTGATGCAGTTCTCCATACTACCCTGTCCTGTGCAAGCCTCTTCATCTGAGAATACTTACGGTACCCTACATCCTTTTGAATCTGCTTATTGTATACGTCCCTCGGTTTCCCTATACGAGTTTTATCTCACACTCTTCATTCTAATGCTAAGTTGATGATTCCTTGATGTCTCAGAATGTGTCCCACCAACCCATTCCTTCTCTTAGGGTATGCCATAAACTTTTCTTCCCAATTCTGTTCAACACCTCATTACTTACGTGATCTACCCATCTAATCTTAAACATTCCTCTTGTAGCACCAAATTTCAAAAGCTTCTGTCATCTTTTTGTCTGAACTACTTATTGTCCACGTTTCGCTCCCATATAATGTTACACTCCAGACAAATGCTTTCAGAAGGGACTTCCTAACAATTAAACTAATATTCGATGTCAACAAATTTCGCTTCTTCAGAAACGCTTTTCTTCCCGTAGCCATTCTTCATTAGTTATCTTGCTACTCAAATAACAAAACTCAGATTAGGTAATGAGACAATAAAAATATATAATTCCTTCAGCATCGCCTGACTTTCTGACACTACCCTCCATTACCCTCGTTTTACTCTTGTTAATGTTCATCTTATACCTTCCTTTCAAAACACTGTCCATTCCGTTTAATTGCTCTTCCAGGTCTTTAGCTGCCTCTACGTCGTCAGCAAACCGCAAGGTTTTTATTCCTTCTCCTTGGACTTTAATTCCCTCTCCAAATTACTCCTTGCATTCCTTCACAGCTTCCTCAAAGTATAGATTGAACAACATTGGGGAAAGGCTACAACCCTGACTTACTCCTCAACCATTGCGACCCTTTCATGACCTTCGACTCTAATAATTGTTGTCTGTTTTTTTAATACAAGTTGCATATAACCTGATCGCATTATATTGGCATCTGTCAAGCAGTTGTAGGACGGTCTGTGACCAAACCGTTGCACAGACATCGCTAGTGCATTAAAAGGTAAAGTAATAAACAATGGGAAGACTGATTTGAATACCACAGTGCTTTACCACGCATGGTTCTGTATGGAGGTGGTATGCCGTTGCCTTCCAGCTGACTTACCCAGGGCCGGTTATACAATCTCCGGTTAGCAGCCGGTTAAGCTCTATTCTCAGTATAGCGTGAGAGACGAGTTGTACGAACACGGAATAACGCCTCACCAGAGATCAACTCGTGATAATGTTAACCGGAAATTTCTGGCCTGTTAGCGAGCTTAAGGTCAAGATGGCAGAAGTAATAGATTCAGATAGTGGCGACGAGATTTTACCCACGCTTTTAATTCGAATGAGAAAAAGAGAAGAAAATGAGACGTCAAGCAAATTATTTCCTAGAGTTCGACGATGCCGAATTTATATCCAGATTTCGACTATCAAAAGATGGATTACTTCCTCTTTTCAATCTTGTACATGAGAAACTGTAGCATAGGACAGACTATTCCTCTGTTTCCTAAGATGATACTGTTGTATTAATATGTATCTGATCTCAGAAGCTAGTGAATTCCAGTACGTTTCTTATGTAAATAAGGCACATAAAAAGACAATACGGGCAAAATAGTCTTTGATGGACTTATAACACATCGTTTCTGTGTAAAGTTGTTTGAAAATTTTCTCCAGCCGCGCGGGAGTAGCCGAGAGGTCTGGAGAGCCACGTTACGGATCGCGTGGTCTCCCGCATCCTCCCTCGGGCATGGATGTGTGTGTTGTCCTTAGCTTAGTTTAAGTAGTTTGTAAGTCTAGAGACTGATGACTAATGTAGTTTCGTTCCATAGAATTACAAACATTTGAACACTTTTGAATTTTCTCCAATGCTTTATTCTGAAATTTGGAAAGATCTGTTATTGGTAAAACAACGAATATTTAATCCTTTAACGAATTTCAACATTGGTATTTTATTATGCATACGTTAAATCTTAGATGTTATGCACTGATTTTTCACTGCATGATACAACATGCTTTCTTGTTCTTTATAACGTTTCTGTAGTCGTGTAGAATAGAGTTTTATTACATCATGCAGTGGATAGTTTTGTGGTCTTACTAGCTTATCGCTCATATTAATACAACTTCAGCGAACGACGATAACTCGAAATGTAAGAAAACTGCACTTCTGATGTTACCAACTTACATGGATGGGACCATTACTCATGGAATAACTAACGAGGGAATAAAACAGCGTCGTACAACGCTCGCAGAAGTTGTACAGTAGTTAGCGTATCCGTTCGTTTTGCTCTCCCCGTATTCATCAAGCGATTGTACAGCCTCTCCCAACCACTTATAGGGTGACCTGCAGTTTAACTTAGATTCTGAACTACGGTGCATCTCGGTATTTTTCACACCAACAATGTCAAGAGGGGAAAGAAGAAAAAAATGAAAGACGAAAATCCTAGGACTGAGCAGGGATCGAACCCTGAACCTTTAGACATTTCTAAATTTAAAACGGAACTTTGCCCGAATTATCTTTTTTATGTGCTTTATTTGCATAAGGTACTGGAATTCATTAGCTTTTGAGATCAGATACATATTACTACAACTAAACAGTATTATTTTAGGAAATTAGGATTAGTCTGCCTGTACTATGCTTAACTTTCTCATGTACATGATGGAAAAGACGAACCAATGCATCTTTTGAGAGTCCGAATCTGGGTATAAATTCGGCATCGTCGAACTCGACGAAATAATTTGGGTGACTTATTTTCTTCTTTTTTTCCCCACTTGTATTAACGTTAATCATACGCACTCTTCGGTCAGCACCCTACCAACCTCCCATAATTTAATATAGAGTATTAACTAAATTTTTTAGGATGCACTCCAGGTACTTGGACCAAGTAAGCTTCTCAATTCAATGGCGTATCAATCGGGGTGAAGGGGAGGGTGTTCAGGGTGGGGTAGACGCCCCCCGCACTTGAAACTTTGAAGGGGGCAAGCTTTCTGCGCCCCCCCCCCCCAATATTTTTTATGGCAGCCAATTGTACCTTTGACTGAAGCATCTTGTAACAACTACTACGTTCTGTCCTCTACTTTCGTCCTATTTTTCAGTCTGTGGCTGCTAATAGGGGACAACATCTGTACTGATGGGGCGCTCAAGGTCACTATTACATATAAATGAGACGCAATCGCAACTTGACGAGTCATCCTGTTTTTTTTTCGGATAAATGAAAGTTCCATTATCTCGCCTATTCTCCCAGACCGAAATCCTGGAATGGCCAAGACGAAGTCAGTAAACAGTTTATCTTGTCCCCCGTCTAAAGAAATAGTTGATAGGCCAGTGCTTCTGATCGATATACAGTCGAAGGTATTTGACACGTTGTACCACTGGTATGCATAAAGGACCCATTAACATTGTTATTGGTGTTAGGCATCTGTGTCGTGTGCAGAGGCGCCGACTTTTGAAAATCAGTGTGGGTGCTCTATATCACGGTTCACAAATGTTCAAAACCAACCCTCCTCAAAATCATGGTCATGCATTTTTGAATGAGCAATACTTGATAGAAGTAAATAGGCAGTTGTCTGGCCTCCTAAAGATAGAAGGAAGAAGGAGGAGGAAGATAGGAAAGCATGGCTGCATTATGACACTACAATAAAGCGATCTAATTGGCCGAAGTGGATATTTCGATATAAGTGACACCCCAAAACTTCTACATAACCAGTGAAATAATTTTTCACTGTACACTAACACTTTTCTTGCGAAGTTATTCTTTCTGACAAAAGCGTTTGGTAGAAGACCATCACCAAGGTTTAAAGAAATCTTTGGAATATTTTGAGAGTTTGAAGTCCGACATCAAATTTTTTGGGTAAGTTCCAAGCAAGAGCTGTATACTTCATCCAAACTTTCATCACTTCGAGATACCTTCATGACATCTCTGACAGTATTAATACAGTCCAAACTTTTTTTTTAAGCCTGAGAGAAAAGCATTACAAATTTCAACTGAATCTATAATTTTAATAATAAGGAAAGTGAAAAAGATAATGAAAAACGATTAACTTTCACATCAGCATAAGATTCTTCAGCCGGCCGCGGTGGCAGAGGGGACTGAGGCGCTTCAGTCACGGTCTGCACGGCCACTACGGTCTGGGATTCAAATCCCCCCTCGGGTATGGATATTTGTGCCGTCCTAGTTCGTAAGTAGTTCATAAGTAGTTTGTAAATTTAGGGACTGATGACCCCGTAGTTAAGTCCCGTAAGCCTTACATACATTTTTTTGGACAGATTCTTCAAGCTAAATTCTTGAAAGAACACAATTGAATGTTCATAAATACGTACACCTGAAAGGTCAAAAGGACCGACGTGCTTCAGGATGAATAAAGCTAGCATAGCTGGTTAAACAAGGACACTCATTACTACTCTCTTGGGGACCAGCGTACAAAACTGATCATTTCTTTCACGTATCAAATATCATTTCTCGCTATGGTCACATTTTGTATTGCCTCTTCAGTCATAAGGTACGTTTTGATTCTTCACGATTTTTTTTTTCTTTATAATTTATACGATTTTATTTGCCACCTCAATTTTATGTGGGTGCTCAGCACCCCCAAAAAAATTGTTGGGGATGCACGAGCTCCGGAGCACCCACGGAGTCGGCGCCCCTGGTACGTGTGGAAATGCAAACAGCGAATTTTTCTGGTGGTCACTAGTTGTAGAAAACATGAGTTGTGGGACGATTAGGTGGCAGATCGGATTTGAAACGTGCCGAGATGCAAAGAAACGACAAAAGCAGCGATGTAGCGCTGTTGATGAGTTGGTGAAGGTGTGGGAGGCGCGCCGCATAAGCGCGCACGTGCCTGCCCACGTGTTGTGTGTACTGTGTACTATGCGCCGTGCGGTGCGCCTCTGCGTCTGCGCACTTCCGCGTTCCTCGCGGCCCGCCACCGCCGGCGGCGGCGCCAGCGTCGCCGTGACGTCACACGCCCCCCTTTGCTTTCACCGCAGCGCGGCGTGGCGCGCGATCCGCCAGAGCGCCCGGCGCCCGCCCACGCGCGAGTGCGTGGCGTCTGCTGCTGCGCGAACGCCGCCGACCATACCTGCCAACTCTCCAGTCCCCTGCACACGCTTAAATTTATCGACCGAACAACGAACCACCCAAATCCGTAGCAGCCTACACACGCTCCAACCAACCGCACGCAGCGATTGCGGCGCCTTACTGTTCTGTGGTGTCAATTTGGCGAATTGGTTTTGTTTTCGCGTGTTCGCTATGCAGACAGCAGACGATCGCACGCGCGAAGTTGGTCGGGTAACACTACACAAGCTCAATTTGTCGGGTGGAGTGGCGGGGGGGGGGGGGGGGGGGGAGGGTCGGATATCGGACGGCCAGCCCCGACCAACCACACGTCCGATTTATCGGACCGCCGATAAAGTCGACAAATCAGAAAGTGTCTCTCGATATTTCGCTTTTCTCCCGCCTCCTGATTATACCATTATTTCTCCCGGTTTTTAGCTTTTATCCCGAAACCTACGATTCGTCTTGAATCTCGTAATGTCTTTTTGGCTTATGTCCGAAGTCATTTGCTCATTTAGTAGTTTAATCGAAACAAAACAAAGTGAGGTCGCTTGAGACTTGTATTTCGATAATTTGTGCTGTTTCCCGCGCATATGCAGATACACGCATACTTATTCAATGCTCTGCTACATCTACATGGATACTCTGCCACATTGAAGTGCATGGCAGAGGGTTCATCGAACCACTTTTATGTTGTTTGTCTACCGTTCCATTCTCTAAAACCTCGCGGGAAAAACACCTAAATCTGTTTTCGATATGATTTCTGATCATTTCTTCCTATGTAGGTGGGTGCTAACAAATAAAAACTTTGCGAAGGAAATCTCGGTAATAGATCTCGTCGTAACGAGTAACGCCTTCGTTTTAATGATTTCCACCCCAACTCGTGCATCATTTCTGTGACACTGTGTCCCCTATATCACGATAATACAAAACGAGCTGCCCTTCTCTGAACTTTCTCTAAATCGTCTGTCAGTCCCACTTGGTAGGGATCCTACAATGCGCAACAATACTCCAAAATAGGACGCTCAGTTGTGGCGTAGGCAGTTTCTTTAGTAGAACTGTTGCATCTTCTAAGTGTTCTGCCTACGAAACGTAGTCTTTCGTTTGATTTCCGTACAATATTTTCTGTGTGTTCTTTCCAAATTAAGTGGTTTGTAATTGTTACTCCTCGGTATTTAGTTGAATTCACGGCCTGTAATTTTGACTGATTTATCGTGTAAATGAAGTTTAACGGGCTTCTTTTAGTGGTCATATGGATGACTTCACACTTCTCATTATTAAGGATCATTTGCCATTTTTTGCACCATGCAGATATCTGAATCATTTTTCAGTTGCCTTTAGTTTTCTAGTGACTTTACTAACCGATAAGTGACAGCATCATCCGCGAACAGTGTAAGAAAGCTACGCAGATTGTCTCCTAAATCTTATAAAAATAAGTAACAGAAGGGGCCCTATAACACTTCCCTGGGGAACGCCAGACGTCACTTCTGTTCTACTCGATGACTTTCCGTCAATTACAACGTACTGTGTTCTGTCTGATAGGAAATTACGAATCCAAACGCACGATTGTGATGGTATTACAAAAGCACTCAGTTTGATTAGAAAATGCTTGTGAGGTACAGTGTCGAAAGCCTTCCGGAAATCTAGAAATTCGGAATCTGACATCCCTTGTCTATAGCACTCATCACATCATGTGAGTAAAGAGCTAGCTGTGCTTCACAAGAGTGATACTTTCTGTTTGAACGTGATGTTTTGAACTAGTGCGTAAGTGAAGTTGTTAGAGTGTTTATTTTCTTTTTTTATTCAACGGTGTATTTTATTCGAGTGTATAGTTAGGAATGTTAGTTCAATACTTGCCACGATGGAGTGGCCGAAAGGACTATGGTACCACTAGTTCTGAATAAAAATAAAACTCCCATATGGAACTGAACTCTACATCCTTTCCGTCGACTTCTCTAAAACCATAATCGAAACGAAATTCACCATTATGTATTTAGTAAAGCAATCAGTCGTTCATAAATTATTTTCATAGGACACAAGGGCCATAAGAAAAACACGACCTAAACGTCGGAGTTGCCAACATAACTATAACAGACCGTCACGATCTTTACGTATCGTAACCACTACAGTTGTGTATCCAGTGATATTTGAGATCACTGGGTAGCACTCAAGTCCCCACAATCCCGAGGATATAGGTGTGTGTGTGTTGTCCTTCGGTTAGTTTAACTTAAGTACTTTGTAAGCCTAGGGACTAATAACTACGGGCGTTCCATAGCCTTACACACATGAATTGCGAAAAGGCTCCTTTCTTGTAAACAGCTATTTTACGTGATTGAGGGATTTCGATTCGATGGTGTTTGTTCCAGTATGGCAAAACTAAAATTTCTTCGAAGCAGCTTTCGGAACAATATCCGTGTATTATTGGATCTAGGAAAGCTGTGTTGTTTGTGTGTTGTACTGTTTCTCGATGTGATATTTCCATATCACATAGTGGAAAAAAGATGTATCAAAACACGTACAAACAAAGAAGCACAGAAAATGTGTAACAATACAAAACTGAATTTTCCTGATAAAAGTAACAATAATCCTGTGATAGATACCGATCACTTATTTAAATCGTATATTTTAGAGTTCAATTTCCCAAGTAAATGCGATGACCTAACAGATCACTTGTTCCGTAAAATATTCCCAGATAGTAGCATAGGCATAAAATACAGTGCGCACGTTATTTTAATCCAATAATCAATACAATTATCTGGACTGACTACAAATAAGGAATATGTAATCAACATTTGGATTACTGCAGAAGTATATTTTTTGTCAAAATTTACCGTTGCGATGTCGTATGAAAAGGATAGAAATAGTTATCTTAAAGTTTTTACTAAAATGAGCCGCAATTTATGATGTTAGGTCTACGTGTCTCCTGATTGTTTGAAGAATCCCCAGATTTTTAAAAACTGGGTGTCGAAATTTTTTACGTTTTGAAGCAGGGCCAATATGCCTACATACGCGGTCGCCCGTAAATGGACAAAGATAACAGAAATGTTTTTCTTCACGAGTAAACCCTTCCATTAGCTCATCGAGAGATACAACTTCTGTGACAAAACTATCATCAGGTAGAGTGCAAAAAACACATCATTTGTATTGCCGTTTATTGTTTCAATTTACCGCTAATAGAAACATCTCTTTAGTCTAGTATATCACAACAGTCGCTACGTCAACGTTGTTATATTTCGACATAGCTGAGATGTGACGCTGTTCCGAAGTTTTTTTTTTTTCCCGAATTGTGTAGCAGAATCGGATGTTTATTCCATACGCTGATAGTGGATTCCCCGACACCAAATTCAATAGTCGAGTCTGTAGCCCTTCCACCATTGTCGAGCTGTAGAAATACTTCGATTAAAGTGTAATAGTGCATTCATTTTGTTGATAGATACATAGCGGAATATTTTTTGGCACTGGAAGTGACATTGGTTATTTTCTTCAGTGGGCGCTACCAACGCTGCAAGATATATTTAACCAAGCCGCAAATTGTTACAATGGAAGACCGAAGATTTGCCAAAAATGTTACAAACTTCCCAACATTAACTTTCATTCTTTCTCCCTTACTTTATGCGTGCTAATCATCTAATATATAAAGCAGTGTGTTGGTATGTGTGTACGTGTTGCATACAAATCTACAGTTTTGTTCCAATCATTATGAAATTTTTTACCCGTAAGCTTCAACCCATGAGGACGGTCGCCGTAAGTGTAAGAATCTCATACGATATATAGTTCGAGATATGACGTCATAAACAATTAGATGCGCGAAAACTGCTGCATTTTGCGACAACGGTGCTCATTTTCTCCTAAACCATTGGACCGATTTCAAACAAATTTGGTACACACATTCCTTACCGTGAGGTAACAATTGCTGCATGGTTAAGAATCACATATGGCACATGGTTCAAAAGATATTACGTCATTACCAATAGAAATCGCAAAAAATGCCATATAATGCGGCGAGACTTTCGAAATACACTGTATGAGAATGACAGTACTTAGCGACTTGCAACAAACTTTAAAGATAATTTCAAACCTTTATTAAACTTTTTCTCGCTGGCAACCATAGAAAAATGATGAAAGGAAAAAAAGTTTCTCGCTTACTACTTTTCCGCTGTTTATGGAGTAAAACTACGGCTCACGGTATGACGTTACAATTTATAATTTGAACACTACAAATTATAGCGACAGGAAATTTTAGAGACAGTATACACATATATAGTTGAATGTAGTTTCTAAATTGTATCACATTCCGACACGTAGTTTATGAGATATGAGCACATAAACAGTAACTTTCATGGAAAACCGCCATATCACGCACAAAGTTTTAATCTATTATTTCTTTACTAATAATTGTATTCCCAAGAGATTTTACACACATATACCTGAAAAATCGCAGGAATAAATAAATAAATACACGGGCAATGCCCGGTTTTCAGCTAGTTAACTATAAACGTATTGCCAAAACGATGCAGCTGAGCTATACGAAAAGATAAAGTGATGAAAACTGCGAACCAGCGTCTGCCAACCCCCAGGGTAACTGAGGAACGAACTTTCACTTGGACGTTGTCCCACTGAAGACACTCAGGCATTTTCGTTGTGGCGGCAAGGCGGTTAAGGTTCACTTGTTTCTTCCGTCACTGGCCACCAGCCGTATAGTTTAGGCATACACGTCTTTCTAGCAGATATGTCTAGCTTTATTTTCACACAAATGGACGGTACATACTTCAGAGGCTCAGGATTTAGCAAGTTACGGGAAGAATTTCTTTGAAGAAGTGGGAACTAAATAGGAGACGTGATATGAAGGCATCAAATCGAGAATAACAACTCGTTGCACGACGAAGACTCTTTCTGCATCCATAAAACATTGCCGCGAACTGTGCTGTGTCGTGGGAGCAGCGTTTTGCCTCGCTGGCTGTCGTGCTGCGGGTTGCCGGTTCACACCCTATCACGAGAAAATACTTATTTCGTCTTGATCATTCTGGTATGTTACGAAAGTTGTGTGTAATTTTTACATATTCTATGTTCGTACGCTAAGTGATTTGTATGGAGCATTTTATCGTAAGGTGCATAGAGAATAGCATTACGTAGAGAAGGTGACGACATTGGAGATGAGGGTATGGAGGAGAGTAGAACAAGTGAAATGGAAACATGGATGGGTGGATGACGTATAAATAAAAGTTCTCTCCGTCTAGGAATTCTTTTCTATTCTCTCTTTATGTTGATGTCCATAATAAACGTATATTAAAAGGTAAGATTTTATCCTCCTTTACTGTCCAGCTTTCGGAATTGGTCTTAATTGCGATTAGAAAAGAATAAAATTGATAACCCTTTTCAGTTGTCTATGCTGTCCAAGGAGACTGAACGGAGAAAGACTGCATCAGTTCGGGGCCCCGTGTTCGCCGCGCACGTACTCACGAAGGGTGGGAGGGAAAGAACGAAATGTGGTAAACTAACCTTGAAGCTTGGTCTTTCGTTGCGTATGTTGTCCTTTATGGCTGTATCAAACATAAATGTGCCATTAACATTTATTCTGAGCACAAATATTTTGTAAGTGGTTGTTTCCCAAAATGTTAAGTTTTGACTGGGAGTCAAATGGTTCGTTTCATAAAACCAATAACATTCTCACCATTAAAATAATTCCTATTACGTAAACGTTTCAAGCTAATATTCGCGTTTTTCCTACTACCTATTACACATGTAGAGAAATGAGCCATTACGCTCATTGATATAGGTGTAGTGTTACGAAATGTCTCATAGTCTTTGCCCTAAAGCCTTTGACTCATTCTGCTATCGGCAGACACTTGTGTGTGCACTGTAATTCTTTTGGTAATGCATTTAATTTAAAAAAAATTTGTTGTAAGTCCACATCTTCTTCTACTGGGCCTAGGATTATCCTGAGGATCCTTCTCTCTCTGACTTCCAATTTCTCCAACAGACCTCTCCGGTTCATAGAAAGGGATTCTCGTCGTATGAATAAGGTGTAGTGCTTAGGTTGCATTTTTTTGTAGTAGATGTTCATAGCCAGACTATAGGCTAGTTCGAACTTTTTGACTCTCATGGATAATGTTTCATCTGATACCCATTCGCCGAGATACTTAAGTTTCTGAGTCCTTTTAAAGTTTTCCTGGTCTAGTAACATCTCTGTGAACTTCTTTGATGTTGGTGAAGAAGTTTTTTTTCCTCAAGCGATCCATGAAGACCTATTTGATCATCTGTTTTCTGAGGCAGTTTACCTGCATTGTCGCCATTTTAAGAGAATCAGCAATTAGTGCCATGTCATCTGCAAAAGACACGCAATCTATAATCAGTCCTTCGATCTTACGGCCAAGGTAGACACCACTCTGAACACCACTTTGGTCAATTCCTTGGGGCATGGGTGTGTGTGTTTGTCCTTAGGTTAGTTTAACTTAGTTTAAGTAGTTTGTAAGCTACGGACTGATGACCATGCAGTTTGGTACGATAGATTTATAAACATTTGAACATTTGATTTTCAGTTCCTTGCGCCATTCTCTGACAACCGCACAACCTTTTCAAGGACACAGTTGAAGAGAAGCGTGGAGAGTCCATCACCACGTCAATCTCCAGTTTTTATCTCAAAGCTTAATAAACGTATTCTGTTAAAGAGAATGTTGTAGCTTTACCCCGCGTTCGCATCCTCCAGTAGCCGATAGGTGGCGACGAAAATACCCAACACAGTGCGCTCGCACTGCCACGGCAACCTCTCTCCCTCTAGTCAGAACTGCACGCCACAATATCCTCTGCTGCGTCGGGAAGAACAGATACATACAACATTTATACTCGTAAATATATTTTTATGGGACGACGGAGGATGGTTCATGACGTCACCATAGACACGAGAATATCGTTAGATTTCGCACTGAAATCAGATGACGAGACGTGGAGGACATGAACGATAGGGTCGCTACTTCCGTATCGTAAGACCTTCAGGAGTTCGGGGCTATTTCCAAGCGTGGCCGGATAACGTGATGGTTAAGGCCACCGCAGGCCCGATGCGGAAAATCGCGTTAAAGTCTTTGCCCGTCACAAATTTTCACTTGACTCCATATAATTATTTCAACGCCCTAGAACATCCAGTTATTCGCTTTCTTCCTTTTTTACCCCTCCTTCTTCCTCTCAATTAAATAAATTTGCATAGCAGTTGCTTACCTTGTGTGGTGCCCTTTCGGACACGTTCCGAAAATCACACCACACAATCTACAAATTCCATTTCAATAGGTCAGAAGGGTAATTTCGGTAATTCTACTGGTCATTATGGTACATGCCGTGTGGTCGATCAAAAAGTCCGAACTGACACTGTTGTCGAAATTGACTGCTACCGAAACGAGTAAAAGTGACCTTTACCGTGGCATGCTTCACGTATATCTACGCAAGGCAACGTCAAGGTAATTCCCCAAGTAACGTTACAGAATCGCAGCACATTCCTGAGCCACGTCAGCTCCTACATTAGAGATTCGTAATGCCTCCCCCCGTTGCGACACATCAGTGTTCAACTCATTCAGCAACTATGTGGGAAACTGGCTTGGTTACAGCGGAAGTAACGTTCAAGGTATTTGGAACGTGGTGCGAATACTGCTGCAGATACGTAAGCTTTGATCAAGGGGGGGGGGGGGCGGAGGCAATCACCTGACTCCTATTCGGTGTCTTCTTATAGTACGTCACTATCTTCTCTACACAAATATAGGTAGAATTTAATTTTTCAGAGAATTCGTAAAATTACGGTTGAGGATTAAAAGCACAGTAATGTTTTCACTCACGTGACACCTTCCTTTCCTTCTTCCGATTGCCGTTGGCCCACAGAGGCTCTTCAGTGTCTGGTAATCTTTCACTGATTGAAAACGAAAATTGTCTTGTGCAGACGCAAAATATTCTCGACGGTAATGATCAAGTAAAACAGCCGTAGAAAGGGTTGCCATCCCCGTTTCCAAACCGAGACGTAGTTAAGTCCCATAAGCTCTACAAACATTTGAACATTTGAAGCGTCCCAGAAAACGGCTAGTAGCACTTTACCTGCAGACTGACTTCTTTAGAACAGGTGATGACGGATGTTTCCACTACATAGCCGTTTAACGCTTCTTCCGTACGCAACGCCCTGATTTTTTCCTGGACGGCTTTTTGAAGCTTATAAAGCGGTTTGACAAATGTCTCAATGTACTTCGAAATTATGTAGAGAAATATGTCTTATCTTTAATGGCTCATTCATTTTTTCCTTCCATACACAACTCTGCCCAGCCGACAGGGGAAACATATTTTCCATCTCCCCCTCGGACAATGACTCAAATTACGCATATAAAACCCATCAAATACGAGATTCTACTAACGACGAATATGGCGACTTCATATCTATGCCGAAAAGAGCTGCCCCTCCCCCGGATTGCCACGTGGTGTGACGTTGGTGGCATTCTCCCGTCTTATTGGTGATTTTTCAGACGACCGTTGTGGATTTCTGACATGCTTGATACTGCCCTACATGTTCAAACGTTTGTTAAGCTTATGGGACTTAACTGCAGGGTCATCAGTCCCTGAAGTTACAAACTGCTTATAAACTACTTATACTAAAGACAGCACAAACATCAATGTCCGAGGGGGGATTCAAACCCCCGACGGGGAGCAGCCTCGCGCACCAGAACTTAGCACTGCAATGTGCTCGGTCACGCCGCCGCGTCGGAAAGCGTCGTTGTGACGTCATAAACTCGGCACGTTGACAACACTCGTTCAGATACACGCTGTGTGCCGACGGCTTAAGCTTTCATCTTCCGCCTTCAACACTAGCATCTCAATTAAATGCCATCTTCAGTGTGCCTCCTCCTCCACCAAAGTGAATTGTATCTTCGAATTAACCCTCTCGGGACGTAGCGCTTATCCCCAAAGCGGAGCAATTCGGCGCGACTGTTAAAAGCGCTGTTCGGGTTCTGTATCCCTTAGGTTTCTTTCGTCGCTTATAAAATCTACAGTTTTTAGTTTGTTATTTTTGTAAATGGAGCTTAAAATACGCTCTTTACTGGCATACTATTTTCATTATTCCATATCCACTTTGACTTGGCGATGGTGCTAAAATTAAAAAAAAAAAAAAAAAAAAAAAAAAAAGAATTTGATTTTTATTTTTTTAGTTGAGAGTTGATGCATTGAATTAGACATTAAAATTAGTTGTATCTTTAAAGAATAAGTTTTAGCTTTAAAACGACATATAAAATAAAATTTTCTCTCTTATGGGACGTCCGTCGGAAGAAACATAAAAAGTCCATTTTGAGGGATGAAAAATTTCATAAGATTTGCTTAAAACAAACTTTACAACTTTGCCGTATCGATTTTTTGATAGCCAACCATTTTTTTGCAATTCCTTTCGGTACTTTGTGATACCTGTTGAAGCACTGAGGCACATGAAGATAAGGGTTGGACGGACAAGTTTCGCAAAATAATTTCTTCGGTATAATCCTGGGTTCAACGTAGGCTTTATTAAAAACCAATACGAAAATGATAAATAATTGAAATAAGAATAATAATGTAGAATGGTTTACCACTTTCGCATTTTCGTGACTTATGTAGCGTAAACTATGATACTTGCGCCAAAGTACATAGTATAGAATTATAGAACTCACGACGATTAAAAGAAAGGAAAAAAACTGCGAGATCATGTGTCTTTTATAGATCTCGTACAATCACTATATCTGTAGTCTTAAGCCATCTGACGCCAGCGCTTTAGAAGAGAAAAATGATAAATGTGGTTCAGTCGCAAAAGTTACACATGCATTCGCATGTTTTACATGTTCTTGAGTTCTACAAGTACTATGTACACTGGCCTAGCTCTTACAATTTAGGCTCCAGAGCTGACTACAGTACAGACGCGGTAAACGATTCTACGTTATGAGTCTTATTTTAGTTTTTTTCTCATATTAGTATTGACATTCAATGTAGCCTAAGATTATTCCAGGATTCTAAAGAAGAAATTAAAACACATCGCATAACGAATGACGATACGTTCGGTACTCCTTGAGTCATAAAAGGTTAAAAGGACAGAGGAGAAAAAATGTGCTTCTATTTTATATAATAGTATGATTTACTATCCCTAGCTGAAATTTTTAATTATTTGTGGCAAAATAGACTGTCTAAAAAGGAACGCCTTAAAATATAAAAAGGTAAGGTAAAGCAGTCAACAATCCGAAGATTGATTAGAACACCACAGTGCTTTACTAGGCATGGTCCTGTTTGGAGGTGGTATGCCGTTGCCTTTCTCCGACCTTCGAACTGACTTACCCAGTCAGTTATAGGGGGACCCACAGTTTAACGTGGGTTCCGAACCACGGTGCTACTCGGTATTTTTCACATGAGCAATACTGCCAGAGGTGAAAGAAGTGGAAAGTGACAGATAAAAATCCCAGGACCTGGCGGGGATCTAACCCGCGACCTTTGGATTTGTAGTCTGGCACTGTGCAACCGAGGCGCCCTTAAAATATATCAAAAAGAAATTGACAGCGAACTCAATAAACTACCCTGTGCTCGCAGCTGCAGCCGCCATGTTGGTTGGGTGTCGCGCTCTCAGCCGGCTTCATTTCACTGTCATTGTAAGGCCTCTCTTGTTATTCTGTGCTCGCTGGTTAATGCCTTGAAAATGTCCTCCGCAGATGGGGACGAAACGTTAGGGGTCCATAATAAATACACCGTACCACGGTATAATAGGCTGGAACACTATAGTAGAATTTCCATGTCACGAGTTTTGGGGAGGAGTTTTTATATCCCAGGCAAAAATTTCTTTCCCTCCAATTCGCTGTTACATTAGCCAATGAACGACTACTTTGGAAAGTGACGTGAAAACGATATTCACTTGTTCCTTCCACTTCACAGACGCAATCTTAATTTGCCGTATATTTCACAGTTTCGGTTTTATAACTCTAAGTAAAGACTTTCAGCGCTACAGCGAATTGAAGATGAATTACAAAATCATATCTGGAGCAATTTATTATAACTAAATGTAGTTAAAATCATATTAACATTGAGAACCAAACATGTGGGAACTGGTATACAAATGATAAAGTACCAAATGGTGTCGAGTTGCTGTAGCGTAATGAGTAGAGTGGTGGATTACCAAGGAAGAGGTACCGTGTTCAAAGAACCTCCAAATAAAAATATATTTTTTTAAATATTATCGTTTGTAACACATTGTAGAAGTTATTTATCCACAACACTATGTGGGATTTTCTTATTCACATAACAGTATTATATTATTCAGTAATCTTATGTGCTGTCTCAGAAGTTAGTAACATCGATTTGGTGATTTATGTGTGACTGAACAACGGAGAATGAAATTACTGCTGCAAGTGGTACGATCAGCAATGACATTGTGTTCTTCCTTCTCACAAATATTTGACTTTGTTTCAAATATGTTGCGGCTTTCGAGAATATGTTTGGAGACAAAACTAAGGGAACGTTTAAATTTCTGGTACAGTAAGTGAAATGAATATCACTGACATTTAGGCCTACACTTTTCGCTAGTCAGAAAGATTTGGCTATTTATTTCCGAATCTCTCGTGATTTCCGAGGGTAGGGAAGGCTGATATTTGTTTTTCTCCAATATTTTGCTGATTAGTTTCGAATATATCGCGATTTCCGAGAGTGAGCTAGCCCGATATTCTTTGTCACCAATTTTTTTTTTTTTTTTTTTTTTTTTTTTTTTTTGAATGTCACGATTACAGTGTTTGAGGTTAACTAAGATCCTATCAGGATAAATATACAAGGGTAAGTCAATTATTATCCGCAATTTAGTTATATTTCTGTTTATGTTGGTAGTACTGCCGTTTTACGTTGGTGACGCATTCTTAGTTTATTTGTTATATTTTTGCAATTTGCAAGCTGCTACGTTAGTTTTGTTATCGCTGCCGTGCTGTTAATCATGGCTGCTCCGCTGTCTATTTGCACCAAAGAAGAGCAACGTCCAGTGATAAGTTTTTTTGTGGGCGGAAGGTGTATCAGGGGCCGAAATTCATAGAAAACTTTCAGTACAGTACGGGAGCAGTGTTTTGCCACAACGAGGTGTGTACGAGTGGATTGAAAAATTCGGAAATGTCGCACGAGTGTTAAGCACGATGAAGGAGCCGGACGACCGTTTACCGCCACAAATGAAGAAACCATTGAGCGTTCACGTGAAATGATTCTCTTAGACGATTAACTATTGATGAAGTGGCTCATCGTCTTCAAATTAGTCATGGTTCTGCCTACGAAATTATTCACAAAAGACTTGCGTTTCGTAAAGTTTGTGCAAGATGGGTCCCAAAACAACTCACACAGTTGTATAAGCAAACGCGCCTCGACATCTGCAAAAAACATTTGGATCGCTGTGGTAACGAAGGGGACAACTTCTTAGACAGAATCATTACTGGTGACGAAACATGGATCCATCATTACGAGCCGGAGAGTAAACGGCAGAGTATGGAATGGAAACATCCAAATTCGCCGTGCAAGGAAAAGTTAGACACAACCGTCCGCAGGAAAACTTATGCTTACGGTTTTTTGGGATGCACGAGGTCCTGTACTGGAACATTATGGTGAAAGGGGCACAACAATAAACAGTGTACGTTACAGTGAAATGCTTACTGACAGGCTAAAGCCTGCAATTCGATACAAACGCAGAAGATTGCTGTCAGAAATTGTGTTGTTGCACGACAATGCCCGTCCGCATACTGCTGTCCACACTGCTGAAACGCTCCAGAAACTCAAATTCGAAGTACTGGATCATGCTCCATATAGTCCCGATCTTGCCCCTTCTGACTACCAATTGTTGGGTTCACTCAAACAGGCATTAAGGGGCCGTCGATTTGACTCGGACGAAGCAGTGAAGGAAGCGGTGCATTCCTGGCTCGCAGCTCAACCGGAAACCTTCTTTTATGAGGGCTTAAGGAAGCTTGTAGAGCGATGGACGAAGTGCATTGAAAAGCAAGGAGACCATGTCGAAAAATGATGTTCTTATAAGTTTCGTATTTTATTACAATAAAATTTTATAACTAAATTACGGATAATAATTGACTTACCCTCGTAATTTCTGTTTCCAGTGTATGCAAAATACTCAGAACGTCGTCTGCTGACATCTCTACATCCGTACCGCATGAACGTTTTAGATCATAATCAAAATATCCACGGGTGTACTGCCGGTCTATAGTGTCCAACGGGCCGTTGGACACTATAGACCGGCAGTGCACCCGTGGATATTTTGATTATCAAATACGCCGGGAGAAACTGAAGAATCACGTTTTAGATCATGGCCCAATGCCAACAGGTAGTATCTCTGCGAAAGATTTTTTCTCCTGGGGATATAAGCTCACGTGTTTTGGGGTGTATTGTGCTGGCGAGGCGTGCGGCGTGGCGGCTCAGCTGTGATGTGATGTGTGGCCGCGGAAGCGTAGAGAAGAGAAGCGAGGCGAAGCTGTGGGAACCGGCGGCGGCCGCCAGAAGGCCAGGGGTCGAGCGGCGCGGCTTTCACTCTCGCCGGCTCACACACACACACACACACACACACACACACACACGCCGCGACCACACCTACTCCACACCCTGCCACTCTGCACTCGCGCGCATTGTTCCATCAGTCTGACAGGGTGTATACGCGGACAAGCAAAACTATTGCTGAGTTTTTCCCGCAAAATCCCGATTAAATATAAACTATTATCCAGATCAAAATGCACTGTACCCCTCCCGGGCGTAAATGCACTCTGTCCTGTAATAAGCAAACAAGTACTATTCTTTAAATGCGACATGTTTCATACACCGGCATAGAACCACCTGGACTTAAAATGCACTTAGTTCAAATCAACTGTTTGTAGAGCTTATGGGACTGCTGGGTCATCAGTCCCTAAACGTACAAACTATTTATGAACTAGCTAACACTAAGGACGACACAAATATCAATGCCCGAGGGGGATTCGAACCCCCGACCGTAGTCGCTGTACAGACCATGACGGGCGCGCCGCAGTTAGCTCGGCTACCGCGGACGGTAAAATGCTCTTACAAGGAAAGTACATGGGCTCGAACAAACATATCTGTATGAACGTTTGGTTACAGGTTCTCTACGTACACCTCAATGTGCTGGTGGGTGTCGTTTTTCTGCAAAACTTTGCGATCATGCTCTAGATAGCACTGTAGATGTAATAGTAGAGGCCATACGTAATGCAGATATCTTAACTATAACTTATGTAATAATTATCGTACATGTTCTCTAGCGTATTGTCATCAAAAGCCATGATGATAGTTGCAACTTTAACCTCCTTCTCGGAAAACTGTTGGTATTCACTGCCACTGCTTCCATCGCCTCTTCCCGGACTTAGCTTAGCACTACCGCTTGCAATGAGTTGTTCGTCCTTATCATCCCTATTATCATTATTATGAGTTTCCAACAACAGTAAATTATGCTCATATTTCTGTACCATAACAGATACGAGAAAGCATGCAAATTATTCATCTTGTACACTAATACCATCTTCACGAAGAAGGGTTCTTCGTAACTTCATCTCAACTAATCGCAATACATTAGCAGGATGGATTATCAATCTCCGCCCCATCTAACGCTTCACCACACAAATAACGTCACAAAACGCAACTTCGAAGGCACACTGCACCGTCCCTACTGGCGAACCGACAGGTCAAAGTGCAGTGCGGCATGACACACGCAGAGGCCTCTAACGGATGACTGCAGAATTTTGGAGATGCGGGAGTATCACTAGTGCAATAAGGGATCGTTACATTATCTCTCATACGATTATGGTGTATGTGTGTTTGTTCGAGCGCAAGTACTTTCCTTGTTGGTCAAATCAAATGTTTGTAGAGCTTATGGGACTTAACTACGGGGTTATCAGTCCCTAAAGTACTTATGAACTAGCTAATACTAAGGACGACACAAATATCCAGGCCAGAGGGGAGATTCGAACCCCCGACCGTAGTGGCCGTGCAGACCGTGACTGGCGCGCCGCAGACAGCTCGGCCACCGCGGACGGCAAAATGCACTTAGTGTCGCCTCCCCCCCCCCCCTTCCCGTCGGAATTGACCTTCTAAAAGTACCGGAACTACAGTAAACACGAGCAGTGTATTTCAGATTGAAAACAATCTCTTTTTGTTTTACTACTTGATGCCTGGGCCTGATTGGCCGCCTCATGTAATCCGTCAGATTGACACTGTTCGTGCGTGGTTGCTTAAATCTTTGTGCGGGTTGTGTGACATCTATGGACAATCTAAGGAACTGTATTCTTGATGCAACATCTATTCAACGTTCAGCATACCTTGGAACCAAGATGCTGCAAAATTCTTTTTCTTTTTATGTGCTTGCACACAGCAGCATTGGTGTGTCGCTCCGGACGGCCCCCCTCGGCCAGTAATTGTAACGTGGGCGTGTGGGGGCAGCCTTGGCGCCGCTGTAGGCCAGACGGGCGGCATCCTGATGCAGCCGCTACCCATATGCCCGTCCCGTCCCGTGCCTAAGCCATGGCCTGCCCCTCATTTACTTTCCAATAAGACGGCCTCTGAATGATGCAGCGGCCGTCGGCGGCTCGGCTGGCGTGCTAACTACTCCCTACCCGCATCACATTTACAAGCTGCGGCCATTTGACTCTCCTAAGGAATGTCGTCGTGGCGTCCGCAGCATACGTCCGTCCAGTCGCCCATCAATGTCAGCCCACAGAATGACACTCCCACACAACAAATAATTTTATTACCTACGTAGGATTTCACGACTCCGTTGCTTCTCGTTCTTCGTCGTATTTCCATCATTTTTTCAGCATCTGCTTCCTCTTATCTTTAATTGCCTACCTCTTTATCGTCTTGCTTATCTTCCTCCTATTAATATGCATCAATTTCGTCAGCACATTTATTTTATAAACAACACTTTTACTGTACCGTCACCAATAGTTTTACTGTATCATCTCCTTGTTTCCTTATAATAGTAATAATAATAATAATAATAATAATAAAATCAAAGCGCGATATTAATGGTGAAGCTACAAATGACAACAGTACTGCTAAAGCAGAGTTACTAAACACAGCTTCCCAAAATTCCTTCAATAGACAAGACATAGTACATACTCAAGAATCAGAATTACACGCAGTTGCCAGCGTGCATAACTTAGTAGATATCGTTGGAGAGCCAAAACAATTTAAATCGCTTAAGAATGGCAACTCTTCGAGTCCGAATTATACAAGGTGTTACAAAAATGTACGGCCAAACTTTCAGGAAACATTCTTCACACACAAAGAAAGAAAATATGTTATGTGGAGATGTGTCCGGAAACGCTTAATTTCCATGTTAGAGCGCAATTTATTACTTCGAATCACATTAATCATGGAATGGAAACACACAGCAGCAGAACGTACCAGCGTCACTTCAAATACTTTGTTACAGGAAATGTTCAAAATGTCATCCGTTAACGAGGATACATGCATCTACCCTCCATCGCAATGAATCCCTGATGCGCTGATGCAGCCCTGGAGAATGGCGTATTGTATCACAGCCGTCCACAATACGAGCACGAAGAGTCTCTACATTTGGTACCGGGGTTGCGTAGACAAGAGCTTTCAGATGCCCCCATAAATGAAAGTCGAGAGGGTTGAGGTTAGGAGAGCGTGCAGGCCATGGAATTGGTCCGCCTCTACCAATCCATCGGTCGCAGAATCTGTTGTTGAGAAGCGTACGAACACGTAGACTGAAATGTGCAGGAGCTCCATCGTGCATGAACCACATGTTGTGTCGTACTCGTAAAGGCACATGTTCTAGCAGCACAGGTAGAGTATCCCATATGAAATCATAATGTGCTCCAGTGAGCGTAGGTGGGAGAACATGAGGCCCAATCAAGACATCCCCGACAATTCCTGCCCAAACGATCACAGAAAATCTGTGTTGATGACGTGATTGCACAACTGCGTGCGGATTCTCGTCAGTCGACACATGTTGATTGTGAAAATTTACAATTTGATCACTTTGAAGCCTCATCCGTAAATAGAACGTTTGCACTGAAATACTAAAATGAGCTCTAACGTGGAAATTAAGCGTTTCCTGACACATGTCCACATAACATATTTTCTTTCTTTGTGTGTGAGGAATGTTTCCTGAAAATTTGGCCGTACCTTTTTGTAACACCCTGTATATCAGATACGTTCCTTTCAGAGCATGCTGATCCAATAACTCCATACCTAGCTATTACATACAATCGGTCGTGAAAGATCCGTATCCAAAGACTGGAAAGTTGCACAGGTCGTTCCAGTATTAAAGAAAGGCAATAAGAGTGATCCGTAAATGACAGGCCTATATCAGGCACCACTAACGATTAAGGCGCCTCGGAATAGTCTAAGTACGATTTCCCTCCACGTCACAAACTTTAATTCAACTCTTGTGTTACAAAGATAATGGCCACTACTGCCAAATGTCTCCATGCAGCGGAATAGCACCTCGGCAATGGACATATTGGAACAATCGACGTGTAGGGGAATCGTACTTAGACTATTCCGAGGCGCCTTAATCGTTAGTGGTGTGGTGGTCTAACGGTAAGACGTCAGCCTAGTAAGCATGGAGGCCCGGGTTCGATTCCCGATCGCATCACAAATTTTAATTCTATGCTTCAGATTTATCATTATTGTCTTTGACATATTCGAGACGAAAATAAGGGGCTTTCGATGTGGACACTGGGAATTCGTGAACAGCAGTGCTAGTAGGGGGGTTAATAGGTCGGTCCAGCATATCGCCGCAGACCTCGGCGGCCACGCCCCCTGCGCGATATGATGCTGGCCTCACGAAATTCGAATCTACGCTCGAGTCACCGTCCAGTGAGCGCCAGGGGTCGGGTGTCAGCTGTCCCTCTCGCATTATGTAAGGCACAGGCCTGAGTTTTCGGGAGTTCTGTTCGTAACGCGAAACAATTGTTTCGATGATGAAGTTAAAAGTACACACAATTTCCTTTTCCAAACCGTATAGCAGAATATTAGTAACGGGTGGCCACGCACGCAATGTGATAGTGATGTGGTGCCTTCTGATGATGCTATGTCGGACTAAGAAGGAAAATACATGGGCTCGAACAAACATATCTGTATGAACGTTTGCTTACAGGATCTCTACGTACACCTCAATGTGCTGGTAGGTGTCGTTTTTATGCAAAACTCTGCGATGATGCTCTAGATAGCACTGTAGATGTAATTGTAGACGCCATACGTAATGCAGATATCTTAACTATAACTTATGTAATAATCGTCGAACATGTTCTCTAGCATATTGTCATCAAAAGCCGTGATGATAGTGGCAACGTTTACCTCCTTCTCGGAAGACTGTTGGTATTCACTGCCACTGCTTCCATCGCCTCTTCCCACACTTACCGTAGCACTACCGCTTGCATTGAGTTGTTCGTCATTATCATCCCTATTATTATCATTATGTGTTAATAACAACAGTATCTAACTTACGCTCATATTTTTTGTACCATAACAGATACGAGAAAGCATGCGAATGATTCATCTTCTACACTACTAATACCATCTTCACGAAGAAGGGTTCTTCGTAACTTCATTTCAACTAATCGCAATACATTAGCAGGATTAATTACCAATCGCCGCCCCATCTGACGCTTCAGCACACAAATGTCACAAAACGCAACTTCGGAGGCACACTGCACCGTCCCTACTGGCGACTGCACCATCCCTACTGGCGAACCGACAGGTCAAAGTGCAATGTGGCATGACACACGCAGAGGCCTCTAACGGACGACTGCAGAGTTTTGCAGATGTGGGAGTATCACTAGTGCAATAAGGGATCTTTACATTATCTCCCATACTGTTTTGGTGTATATGTGTTTGTAGAGCCCAAGTACTTTCCTTGTAAGAATTGCTGAACAAACAGGATAACCCTGAGTAGACAGAAATCAGTCAAAAATAATTTAAAAAAAATATCGGATGGATTGTTAAGACGATTAGGGAAAAAGAAAAAAACGAATCATCAAATTGCATACATTAGCCGTTCCTTACCGTTTGAACAGGCGGTAATTTGACATAAAGATTAAAATTGCAATTTATTTATTTATCCCTGTCAGAAACACTTAGAATGTATAAACTAATGTACAATATTTGCATGTTATGTAAATACATCATATTTACAAGACAATTATGTACACTTCTGGCGACCTGTATTGCATTTGGTGTTGCATGTAGATCTTCCGGTGTCCATGTTGCTGGACACTGGGTACAATGGAGCAGGTGGGAGGTCGTCTGCGTTGCTCCACATTCATAGCGTGGCGACTCCACTAGGAAGCCCCATTTAGCCAGATTGCTCTTACATTTTGTGACACCTGAACGTAGTCTGTTGAGTGATCTCCATGTACTCCACTTCTCTGTGTAGCCGAGTGGTAGTTTTTCACGTGGTGTAAACCATCCTGCAGTACCGGTATACCCTGCACGCCATAGTTCGGTTCGGCATTGCTGCAATGTCCCAACTGGAGCCTCCGTAGATCTAAGGGAGCTCTTCCTGGATTTTAGTCGTTGGTTTGCTGGTTGATCTCCATATAGGGGATGGACTTAAGAAGTTTCTGATTTTCCCCTCTCACTTTTTGCGTCTACCTCTCGGCGGATGTTGGGAGGTGCAATGCCCGCAAGACTGTACAGTTTATTCAGAGGAGTGGGCTTTAGGCATCCAGTGTTAATGCGACAAGTATCGTTAAGAGCAACATTTACTATTTTGGCATGTCTGGATTTGAACCACACTGGACTTGCATATTCCCCAGCAGAGTAACTTAGTGCTAGGGAAGAGGTTCTTACAGTGTTCAGGTGTGCTCCCCATGTTGTGCCTGTCAGCTTTCTGATGACATTGTTCCTAGCTGCCACTTTTTGCTTAATATTCAGGCAGTGCCTCTTGTAGGTTAATGCACGGTCCAGGTTGACTACAAGGTATTTGGGATATGTACAGTGTTCTAGTTTGGTATTTTCCCAGGTAATTTTGAGTGACAGTGAAAGTGACACAGTGCCTGTCCACAGCACGAAAAACAGCGCATATCCACCAAAGTAAGGGACAAAAAACTTGCTATTAACAATTAGACATTCTGTTGTAGAAGCAGTAGCTACAATAAAATCAAACCAAAACACAAAAACTCCGTCCTGTATTTTCGTAAAAATCCCTATATTTACAAGATAACTATTCACCACATTAAATACACACGTTTTGGTTTGCAGATGACAAACTGTCGCCGGCCGCGGTGGCCGAGGGGACTGAGGCACTTCAGTCACGGTCTGCACGGCCACTACGGTCGGGGGTTCGAATCCCCCCTCGGGCATAGATATTTGTGCCGTCCTTAGGTATAAGGTAGTTCATAAGTAGTTTGTAAGTTTACGGACTGATGACCCCGTAGTTAAGTCCCTTAAGCTCAACAAACATTTGAACATTTGACATCTGACAAACTGTCAAAAAGACACAGATGTTTCGTGAGATAAAGAACCACAAACATAACTACATGTGGTATTAAGATAGGCCTAGCATACCTATAAAAATAAGAAACGATGTATAGTAGTCTCACGATTATCTGTAGTTTTTACTGTTAATGTACAAAAGTAACAATCATTTCATTGTTAATTCGACAGACAATACGAATTAAACATCCCACTGATGATGCTGCATCGCCAGCGAAACATGTATGGGAGAAATCAAGAAAACATTTGTGTTTGCTCAAGGCGGACCTTACCTATAAAGCAAATTTATATTGTATGAAATATATCAGTGAGGGACGAAGACCCCTTACAACTTGTATAAGTGATAACGAGTAGCATAGTTTCATTTCCCCCCCATTTGTGCCACTAATCGCGCCCCACAGCAGCTAAACAGGCCAGCTTGGCAGGCACCGTGTTTTTGTCGTCGCCGGCGCAGCTGCCGCGCGGTGCGTTTGCGTGGCGTTCTGCCGCTCGCCTACGCTCGTCACGTACCGCGAGCAAAACGCTCGCGTGTCCGCTTTTTCAGCCGCCGCCGAGTACGGAAAATAGAGCGTGAGAGAAAAGATCTTTCCGAAAGAACCGCGGCGGCGGCGGCGCAGCTATGCGGACGACATTCCCGGCCGGTGAGTCTTAAGGCGGCGTAGACTCGCGCTAGACCGGTCTCTCCTACAAGGCTGCGCTACGCGGCAGCGTACAAATCATCGCGCTGCCACACGTACCGCGTAATGCGATGTTCCCGTGGCCGGCCGGCAAAAACGGCCCGCCGCTAAATTGTGGCCGACGGAAGTGCGCTGCAAATGGCGAACCTCCCAGCTGTGCGACCTGTTCCCGCAGCACAAAGATCGCGCCGGGTTTTGCGACGTTCGTAATTAATTGGATAACAGCATTAGTCGAGGATGGAATGTCTGACCACCGGGATAATCTAGAACGCTAGAATACACGAGTTGTAATCATGAAATACGGGAAAAAGTCTATTTTGGAAATAATCATTATATAAATACGCTAACACGAAAATTGTGGTACAGATTACAAATTTATTCGTACAAGAAGGCCAATGAAAGTTTCATAAATCGAAAGATTGTTTGTCGTAGATTTAACGAATATAACCTCCTCAGTCCTGTGAATTTTTTCAATATTTTTTTAGTTTTGTCTGTATTTTATGATTAACAACACTCCAAAAAGGCCTCAAAAATATTTAAAAAAAATCCTGACTCTTTATTATCTACAAAAACTCATGTCCCTTGTAGGGAACATCAGGACACTAGATAAAACTGTTAGAATGGGGAGCGATATTTCTCTATGCAGTTCGTGTTAATATACTTATGTTATTAATGGCATAGACCGATTTTTCATTAACTAAAGAGTTGCATGGAAATTTGAATGCTCACATAGCCAACAAACCGCCTTTCTATTATGTCAACCATTTTAGCATTGCTGCAGAGTGAACAAATGGCAAGATAGTGAATCCTTTTCAGTTCCAAGAAGTGGTGCCACCTTCTGTTTGTGTGTTGAGATGCCTAACAGTGCGACCAACATTTGAATATTGACACCAGATTTATTTTATGTCCTCTACAGGGGACGCAGGGACTGAGGAGGATAAATATTGTGTGTGCATTTAGCCATTAAAGGTGGTAAAAGGAAGTAGAAATTTTCCTATCTACAGCTTGGATCAAGTTCTACAATCTCCAACAATCAGCTCACTTATTGGCTATTCGCTTCGACCAAAGACGATGTAATGCAGCGCATCTGCAGTATTAAAATAAGTAAATATCAAAACATGGTGTGCTCCCAACTCACTTTCTTGCGCCGTTCAAATGCTTCATTTTCGCGGTGATTAAGAGTGGTTAAAGGAAATGGATGTTTTCATATGAATGCCTGTATAAAGGATGATGCGCCGGGAGAGGCATCAAGCGGTGTTCAGGTGGAACTACGAAGTCGACATGTTGTCAGCTCTGGAATTCTGAATGTCGTAGTATCGAAAAAACATTATTTCTTGGCGTTCTATAAATATACGAACACAGAAATTTTAGTTCCATTTCAAATATTAGGCTAATGAAAGTTATATAATTCGAAAATGGCATGAGAAGTATATACTTCCGTTTTTATTTGTTGTTATTGTGACAGGCATTTTCCTTAACACGTAAAAGATACCGTTTCATGCCTCCCAGTGCCGGTTAAATATTACCAAACATCCCAGCGGCCTTCTATGATAATGTCAGCAACAGATGCTAAATAGTGAGAATCCTGTGAGTCTTCATTTTAGCCAATCGCTTGACAACGTTGTCTTCTCATGGAATCTTCGCTTTACGAGGGCAATTATTTTTACTCAACGGACGAGGATACATACAAGAACCTGTCAACCATAAAGCAGGAACAGCATTATTTGTTTACTTCATGGTCTTTACGATACACTAATCGAGTCATTCTATGTGGTTCGAACAAATGACCAAACATTTCCTATCGTGTTGTTGATGTTGTCGACACGATACGTAAAATTTTACCCCCAGTGACCATTGTAAACACAATTGGTCGATTTTCGACCACAGGCAATAGTTCTATTTATTGGTTTGCATCGGTGATTCTCTGTGGGTAAATATCTTGAGGTGTAAAAACAAACTCTTTTTAGTGATTTGGTGACCTATAACTTTTTCAATTAATATGTTTATCACCACTACCTTAGAGTGCATCGTTATAAATGGCCATTTAGAATGTACTGCTTTAACCCTTTAATACATGACGTTTTATTCGCAGCTATAAAAACTACCGCGATTAATGTACTGTATCAACAAAAAGTTCATAGCTGGTCAGCTATATAGTGCTTCCATCATGTACCCTATGTAGTGTGTGTCACTATTATGCCTCTCATCTTTTCAGAAAGTAACTCATAATGCAACAGTACTATGTGATTGACTACTTTTACATGACAAAGGAGGAATACTAATGTAAACAAACGCACATGATAGCAGTAACTCAAGGCAGCTAACTGTCGAAAGGCAGAGTTTCCAACCATTAAGATTTAACCGTAATTGTTACGAAAATTGTTTAAAATTACGAATTTACGATTGGAGTGGTTCAGATTAAGATTTTAAAGTTTAAATAACAAATGGATGTAAATTGTTTTCCGTCGGTAAAATTTGGTTCCTTTGCAGTTCGTGTGATGTCATCGAGACATTTATAAATAAATAAAATCTAATCAACTCAGCACAATCGTAATTCGGTGCTCTTACTTCCGCTCCAGTTGGAAGGGGTCCACCGCCCCAAGTCTTCGCATCTTTCATACGAGGTTAACCAATAGTTGTACTTTCTGCATCGAATCTCCCCCACACCGTGATTGTGGAGTCTTAAAGACAGTTTCTCATTCTTCGTGAAATCCCTCTACTTTCTGTCCTCAATGCTAAGAATGGACTTCACGACTCATTACCTCTAACGTTGGTGGATAATTCACGGATTTTTGAACTGATGAATGGTTTCCTCCGTGGGTTTTTATTCTGTTAGAAGGTTTTAACTTACCTCCGGAGCAAGGGCAGGGTGGTTGGGACTGCGACACTTCCATTTGTACGCTGGCTGGCTCTGGTGTATCCCCGACCATAATCTCTTGGACCAGCCGTTCTCTTACCATTCTTTGATAGTCGTCATTGAGATTTTCTTTACCGTCGCCTGTGAGATTTCCCTTTCCGTCACCTGTGTTTACTTTACCGTCGCCTGTCAGGTTTGGTTAGCCAGCTTCTTCTCACATATTTTCCATTCTAACACCTATTCTGTAGCGGGCGGTCCCGATCGCATGCAGAACCCCGCGATGCCCACTGCTAGTTTCCCTAGCCTCCCTACCTTGGTTTTCGTATTGACAGTACAACTGATGTCAATTATCTTGTTACCTTTCCCTCTTTTACTGGTCGAATCTCCTGACTAAATCAGAACAATACTCTCTTGTGGATATACCATCCCAGGATCCAGAAACTGCTAATCAGATTCTGTTTCTCCAACCAAACAAAGTTATCTTGTACTTCAAAATGGACCACAGCAAGAAATGACACATTTTCACTCAACGACATACAAGCGGAAAGGCGCATTGGTCCATGGCCAAGTGGTCCGGAAATACTCGCCTGCGACTACTCTGTTCTATCCAGCCAAACTACTCCTTTCATCACCCGCTTTCGTGTCAGCTAGCGGCCACGTCCGAGTTAGAAAGCTCCGCTTTAGTGGGCCACAGAAACCGTTTAAATGAGTAGATTGAATCTGCGTGTCGCAGGTTGCAGTACCAGTCACGGAACTGTGTAGTGATGGTCATCTAGATGCCAAAAACAGAAGTAAAAGAATGACACCTTTTCCGCGGAGCTGCCTCCAGATATATCACGTCCACTTTGCCGGCCGGTCTCGAGGTCACGCCCACTTGACCCGGCGTCAGCAATAGCGTTGCCGTAAAACCGCAGGCACATCGCGAGGCGCCTGGATTTCCCGCTGCTGGGTGCAGCCTTCATGGCCGACCGGCGCGCCAGCTCCTCACCTGCACCATCTCACTTGTGCTCAGCGGCACGTAACTCATCAACAACTAGCTGAAAACCGGACGTTGCCGTGGTTTATTTCAGTCTCTTGTTAGTCTTATGTTAGTCTCTCTTTCCGTCTCCCTCCTCCCTCCTCCCCCCACCCCTCTCTCTCTTTCCATTTCCCTCTCTATCCTCCCTTTTTCTATCCATTCCCCCTACTCCCTCATCTCTGTCAATCTCCTCCCTCAAAAAAATGTTCAAATGTTTGTTAAGCTTAGGGGACTTAACTGTGGGGTCATTAGTCCCTAAACTTACAAACTACTTATGAACTACCTTATACTAAAGACGACACGAACATCCATGCCCGAGGGGGATTCGAACCCGCGACCGTAGCGGCCGTGCAGAATGTGACTGGCGAGCCGCAGACCGCTCGGCCACTGCGGCCGGCCTCTCCTCGCCGCTCTGTGTCACCCTCCTCCCCGCTCTGCAACTCTATCTAGGCCCTGTCTCTCATGTCTGTGTCCATCTTCTCCTCGCCCTCCCCCACCCCACTCGTGATAGCACGACGGTACATGTAATATATAAGAATTGTGTTTGTATTTTCTGCAATGCCGTACCGTTCATCCGATTGCGATAAAACCTTGCATAGCTCCGCGGAAGTATCCGGGTGATCTGGAGCGCCATGTTGTGGATCGCGCGGCCTCCCGCGTTGGTGGTTAGAATCCTCCGTCGGGCTTGGATGTTTGTGTTGTCTTTAGTATAAGTTAGTTCATAAGTATTTTGTAAGTTTAGGGACTAATGACCCCGTAGTTAAGTCCCATAATGTTTACAAACATTTGAACATTTTTAAAATCTTGCATACCTCAGCTTCAAAACAAGAGAAAAGTAACTTTCTACTTAAAATTTCATATGGTGCATAACGGAGGGTAGCTTCCAGTTAACTTACATCACTTCATTTATCACCATGAAAGATAAAGGTTTTATGATTTTTCACAGATTGAGGAGGGGATGGACTGAAGAAATGGAGTAGTAGTTGGGCACAAAAAAAGGGAGGAAGATAGAAATAGGCAGAGAGAAAGGGGTAAGACGGTGTGGAGAGAGAGAGAGAGAGAGAGAGAGAGAGAGAGAGAGAGAGAGAGAGAGAGAGAGAGAGAGAGAGACCCGTCCAAGTGTTTCTTTGAGCACTGTGTAAAAATTGTGAGTATATTGCCCAAGATGTTTTCTAGATTTTTGATAACAACGACATGTGTATGTATTATAGAATGAAGAGCCAAAGACATTAATACAGGCCCGGTGTCAAAACACACGGATATATAAATATTTAGAGGTCGGCGCTGCTGTCGGCAACGCCTATATGAGACAACAAGTGTATGAAGGAGGCGGTAGATCGGTCACTGCTGCTGCAGTGGTAGGTTATCACGAATTGAGTGTGGACAAGGTGTTACAGTCGGCCCACGAGGGACGGGAGATAGCATCTCCTAGGTATGGCAGATATTTTGTACGATGTCTGGGCAAGTTCCACGTGTTGTACACACAAATCACGCCATTTCGAAGTCTCGAAAAACCTCAGTGCAGTATCACTGCCGATCAAGTTCTTCAGGGGATCTGTCTGCATTGTGAATTAATAACATTCACAATGCGGACACACCCCCTGAAGAACTTGATCGGCAGTGATACTGCACTGAGGTTTTTCGAGACTTCGAAATGGCGTGATTTGTGTGTACAACACGTGGAACTTGCCCAGACAATGTACAAAACATCTGCTATTCTAGCATTGTGAATTTATAAAATGGCCTGAGGTTTCGGGAACTATAGCAATTGTCCTTCCTCGTGGTGTGATTGTCAGAAAAACACTGTGAGGAAGGCCACTCGTTATAGTGGCCGAAAAGTCAGGCAATTTCATAAACTAAAAGTGCGTTCTCACACCGTGAAGACAAAGCCCGCTGAAGCTTTCATTCAACCGTGTAGTAGTTTCAGAATTAATCTATAAAGCAACGGCGATGCCGCGGTAATGGCGGAACACCTCTGAGTGAAGACAGGACTCTCACTTCTCAGCACAGAAAATAAAACTGTCCTTTTCTTCTTCTTCTTCGAGTTGACAACTACTGTACTGTTGTTACGTGAGGAGGATTCAGAGTCGTGGCGAGGAGGCTCCCACGTGAATTGCTGACAACTGCTCCGCGTGGGAAAACATCGTCTATTAGGACCCGATCGTGAAGCGGTTGCTAAGCTGAGCATTGTGGATGCCTTGTCTAGCTGCAGTATTCCGTACAGTCCAAAAATGTACTACGCTCAACATCCAAAGTGAAATTTTCCCTCCAGTGCTAAATTGTTCTGTACATTTCATATATTGTTTGGTAAAATGTAACACCATTTTAATCGTCTTGTTTATAGGAAAGCGAGGGGAGAAGTTGGTAAATCATTAGTTTTTATCAGATTTTCTTAAATATTTAAAAATTGCGCGGTTTACCGCGAAAACTACTCTATACAAAAATAATCTATATCTATAAATGTGAATGTCTGATCGGTGTACGTTTATCACGTCTGAACCACAAGGCATAAACAGCTAAAAATTTGTGCAGTTACTATGTCTACCCGGGGAAGGCTTTAGGCACTGTCTTATGGCGATCGGGTACCTATTTATATATATTATTGTGAATGTCTGTTCGGTGTACGCTTATCACGCCCGAATGACAAGACGCGGGGAGACTTAAATATTTGTACAGTTACTCATTTATACCTTAGGAAGGTTTTAGGCACGGTTCTATGGTGATCTGTTAGATATTTAGTAATTTGAAGAATATAACGCGAAATGTGGAACAATAATTGCTCTTCGAAAATTATATTTTCACTTCGGAAATTGTTTTATTGGTTGCATTGTTGATTGAGGGTTGATAAAGATAAAAGGGTGGAGTATATTGGGATGGCAAGTTATCGGTGTATATAAAATTCTACGTGTGTGTGTGTGTGTGTGTGTGTGTGTGTGTGTGTGTTAATATTTCGCTCTGCAGCGAAAACTACAGAACGCAAACGGATGGTCTGTGTGTAATTGTTGTCCGAAGTCTCCCGTTGTACACCATAGCAGTTCCATGCCGATAGCTATAAGGGGGTGGCAGATAGGGAGGTTGAAAGTCGTCAAATTATTAAAAAAATTCGGACTGAAGGCCAGCGATGACTTTTGCGACTATATAGCAAGGAGGTTACATACAGCGAAACGTGAAGCCACAGACCATATCTTTGGTCTATGCGTGCTACAATGTCTTCAGCTCTTTGTCTGTAAGGATAAGCATACGAATAAGGAAATATAAGAATAAATAAAAAAGCAGTAAAAAAGAAATTTCTTTTAATACATCTCTTTTTTTAAAAAAAATCGATTTGACGTTTCGCGCATTATCTATCATCAACCAACACGCGAGCGGAGCCGCAATTTATAGTAGACTAGCTTAAGCTAGTCTACTATAAATTGCGAAAAAAAAGGCACCGTGCATAATCTTGCTAAATTGAACGGTTTCAGAGTTACGGATGGTGTAAAAGTAGAAATGTTTCGTATTTCTTAATTTCTTAGATTTTTGGAAAAATGAAATTATACAAAAATAACTAACCGATTCAAAAGTAATATTACACAATCGTATTGTACTCTAAAAGTGGGCAAAGAGGCAGCACAGAGGGTTAGAACCTGCCACATGCCACATGCACTCAGTTTTCTTCCTATTGATTTTCACCCTCTGTCTTCCAAAGCTTTTCTTCAGATCTCCAGCCAGTCTCATTTCCAGCTCATACTTGTTGGTGCTACACACATTTGCGGACATCATACTGTAACATTAATTTTGTGTTGTAGCATGAATGTTAAACTCATAGATTAAAAGATTAAGGATTTTGTTACAATGTCGTTCATAGAAAAGTCAGATAAAAAGCTGAGCAAATAATTTAGACAAGGTTGGATGAAATTAATACACGAAATGATTGAATAGAATGAAAGGCGGAATTCAGGTTGGGTTTGAGGTAACACACAAAAACGTCACAGAGAAAAATTACGGAAAGTATCCATTGTAGCTTCTTTCTGGAGACCCTGAAAATCCTTAGCTGCTGAATAATTTAGATAAATTTTATGATACTTTCCGCAATAAATTAATGTTCAGACTTCTCCTCACAAGTCATTGTTGCTGGACCACATACAAAAGTTTAATAAATAAAATAACAGAAAAGTCTATAGGACTTCGCGAAGCTGTTAATACGAATGCAGGTTGTAAAAGGAAAAAGTAATGATAAAAAGTAACTGATCGGGATTTAATCAAGGAAATACGCGAAGCGAAGGTGATGGCGTTTGAACATCGTGTTACGACGGAATATCGAGGAGCTGAAAACCTCAAAGAAAATGAATAATTAAGAAAGGACGGAACATTATTAAATGAAAACAAGGTGGAGACGTTGCTCTTAACAAAAGATGGTATATTTTAAAATAAAACATCAAAGCCATCACACTTACATTACAAAGCAGTCTCCGTACAAGTCAACACTTAATAGCATTAAACAAGAGTCTATGATCGCGGTTCCGTCTTCTCGGCTCGCCGGAAAAATAGAAAGACGAGCAAAACAAACATTTTCACAGATAAAATATTACGAGGAGGAGGAACCACGGCGACAAGCGTCGCTGATCGATAAAAAAATATTAGTGTATCGTTGCATCAATCCTGCTAATGTATTGCGATTGGTTGAGATGAAATTCCTAAGAGCCGTTCTTCGTCAATACGGTCTTGGTGTAGAAGATGAATCATTCACATGTTTTCTGGTATATATTATAGTGCAGAAATATGAGCATAGATTAGAAAAACTATAATAGATACCAGGTAACATTCGAATGATTCATCTTCTGCACCAATACCATCTTCACGATGAAGGCTTCTTTGTAACTTCCTCTCAACCAGTCACACTATATCAGCAGGATTTATTACCAATCGCCAACCCATCCGACGCTTCACTATACAAATAACGCCACAAAACGCAACTTCAGAGGTACACTGCACCGTCACTGCTGGCGTACCGGCAGGTCAAAGTTCAATGCGGCATGGCACACGCAGAGGCTTCTAATGGGCGACTGTAGAGTTTGCAGATGCGGGAGTATCTCTCGTGTAACAAGGGACATTTACATTATCGATCATACAATTTGGTGTATTTCTGTTTGTTCGAGCCGGAGTACTTTCCTTGTAAGTGCAGAATACGCCCCTCTCCCCTACTACCTCTACTTCATGAGGTAGTTGCACAGTGGTAGAGTGCCAGTCTACAAATCCAAAGGTCGCGGGTTCGATCCCCGCCAGGTCCTAGGTTTTTTATCTGTCACTTTCCAATTCTTTCACCTCTGGCAATATTGCTCATGTGAAAAATACCTAGTAGTACCGTGGTTCGGAACCCACGTTAAACTGTAGGTCCCCCTATAACTGGCTGGGTAAGTCAGTTCGAAGGTCGGAGGAAGGCAACGGCATACCACCTCCAAATAGGACCATGTCTAGTAAAGCACTGTGGTGTTCAAACCAATCTTCGGATTGTTGACTGCTTTACCTTTTTTACCTTAAGTTAGAATTAGACATTTATACCCATGTGTTTAAGAAACAGACGTCACTGAGTGAGCGAATGCATAAGATTGTGTGTGACAAAGAGACGTCAGTGAGTCATTGAGCAAGAGACACGGGTGATTGTGTTCAGGTAGTGGTCTGTTCCCAGTGCTGGGCCTGATGTGTATGAGAAAGAGATGTGTGAGAGACAATGTGTGAGTGAGAAAGAGAGAAAGTGAGTGAATAAGAGTAAGAGACTTGAGTAGGACATGTAAGAGGAGGCAGTGCATAAGAGACAATAGTGAGTGAGTAAGAAAATTAAGTAGGACATGTAAGAGGAGTGAGTGCATAAGAGACGTGAGTGACTGAGTAAGAGAAGTGAGGAGTGAGTGAGTGAGGAGCAGCTTGAGAGACTCCCCGGCCTGACGGCAGCCCGCGCTCGGCGTGTTGCAGGTCGGCGGCGCGCCTGTGAGCGGGCAGCGCGCGCGGCCGCCGGGATGTAGCATGCAGCATTGCGCCGCCAGCGCGCCCGTGCACCCCTGCAGCCCGGCCAGCCTCTCCGCCAGCGCCAAGTACGCCGCCGTCGAGCTCCTCAACAAGCAGCGACTATACTTCGTCGTCGAGGTCAGTGCCTCTGCGCTGCCCCTCCCCGCATCCTAATGCTGCACCCAGCCCAGCCCAGCCCGAGCGCCGTTTCGGACACGCCACGCGCTGCGTCTGCCACGCGCCGCCAGCTGCGCCGCGCGCCGTGCGATACCCGCCCGAGTTCACGTCATCGTGGCGTAAATAAGCTAGCGAACCTGCCGGTGCTTCCTACTAGCTAAATACGGCAGAGAATTGCACACATCCTACACTCGGTCCCTTCATCTATCAGACCATCACTTTTCCTACCTCTATGCCACTTTCTTACTTTCTGTTTTGTTTTCTTAGGTTTCGCTCTGTATTAGCTAGCTATTTTATTCTAATATTTTTTTAGTCCAGTTCCTCTTCTTGTCCTCCTGCTCCTCCTGTCCACTTTTTCTCCTCCTCCTCGCCCATCGTCTTCTTCTTCTCCTCCTCCTCCTCCTCCTCCTCCTCCTCCTCCTCCTTGCCCATCGTCTCCTCCTCCTCCTCCTCCTCCTTGCCCATCGTCTCCTCCTCCTCCTCCTCCTCCTCCTCCTCCTCCTCCTTGCCCATCGTCTCCTCCTCCTCCTCCTCCTCCTCCTTGCCCATCGTCTTCTCCTTCTCCTCCTTGCCCATCGTCTTCTCCTTCTCCTCCTTGTCCATCGTCTTCTCCTCGTCCTCCTCCTCCTCCTCCTCCTCCTCCTCCTCCTCGTCCTTCTTCTGCTCCCCGTCGTTGTCCTCCTCCTCCTTGTCCTTCTCCTCTTCTTGTCCTCCTCCTCCTCCTCCTCCTCCTCCTCCTTCTCCTCCTCCTCCTCTTCTTGTTCACTCCTTCCTCCTCCTCCTCCTCCTCCTCTTCTTGTTCACTCCTCCCTCCTCCTACTCCTGTCCATTCCTTACTCCCCTCTTCGTCACCTACTGCTACGCCGCTACCGCCGCTACCACCACCACCACCACCACCACATCCTCCTCATCCTCCTTCCATCTACCCACCCATCTTCATTAGCTACCCCCGATCTGTGACAATCTCCTCGTGTCCCCCTGTTTATTAAAATGTTTGATAGTAAATCTATCGGACCAAACTGCGTAGTCATCAGTCCGTAGCTTACAAACTTCTTAAACCTAGGTAAACTAACCTATAGACAACACGCGCGCGCGCGCGCGCGCGCGCGCGCACACACACACACACACACACACACACACACGCCCCAGGGAGGACTCGAACCTCCACGGCGCCCTGTTTATCTCCTCCCTTGTGCATGAACAATTACACACACTACGTGACCAAAAATATCACAACATCCCCCCCCCCACCTACTGTCAGGTTCTCCATTTCTCCATATCAGCGACCTCAGTAGTCAACAGACATCGTGACAGAGCGAATGGAGCGCTCCGAGGAACGGACTTCGAACATGGTCAGGTGATTCAGTATCAATTGTCTCGGAAGTCTGTATGCGAGATTTCATCCCACCTAAACGTCCCTACCTCCACTGTTTCTGATGTGATAGTGAAGTGGAAACGGAAGGGATACCTACAGACCTACAGCACAGACTGACTTCGTCTGTTTCCTGACAGAGACAGCCGACAGTTGAAGAGGGTCGTACACAGTGTGATAGGCAGGCATCTGTCCAGACTATTACACAGGAATTCGAAACTACATTAGGATCCACTGAAAGTTCTATGCCTGTGAGGCCGGTGGTGAGAAAACTTGGATTTCATGGTCGAGCGACTGCCCATAAGTCACACATGACGCATGTCAATGCCAAACGACTCCTCGCTTGGTATAAGGAGCGAAAACATTGGGCTATTGAACCGTAGAAAAACGTTGTGTGGAGTGACGTTTCACGGTACACAATGTGGTGATCCGATAGCAGGGTGTAGATATGGCGAATGCCCGGTTAACATCATCGTATATAGAGTGCCAACAGTAGAATTCGGAAGTGGTGCTACTATTGTGTGGTGTATGCTAAAGTGAATTAGTAATACTCTTCCGTTTTACTCACAAACAAAAACAAACAAATCACTTCTTTGTATTCAAAAAAACTATTATCACTGCCTTGAGGTAAGCTCGTTTTGTAGCAATATAACTACGATGACCCCCGTATGAAGGAAGCCTGCAACCCATGCTGCATGTAGTATGCTGAAGACGAGTTCATTTAACCACTCCTGGTCTAATTTACCCTGTTCAGCACCCGTACATTTCGTGAATGGTCAGGACATGTTGACACAGCCCCTCTTCAATATACCCGATATCGGGGGATCATGCAGGCCAATCTTGTCCAACAGCGGCACGTCAGAATAAATCATTGATGGTGGTTGAGACTGTGTGCCAGAACCGGAATTCGAACCTGGGACCTTTGCCTTTCCCGGGCAAGCGCTCTACAGATTCAGCTATCCCCGCACGCTTCACAGTTCGTCCTTAAAGCTTCACTTCCGCCAGTACCTCGCCTCCTACTTTCCATACTCGCCTTCAACTTTCCAAACTTCACAGAAGTTCTCCTGAGACCTTGTAGGACTAGCATTCCAAGAAGAAAGGAAGAGACATGCTTAGGGGGATGTTTCCCGAATGAAACTTCCACTCTGCAGCGGAATGTGTGCTGGTATGAAACTTTCCAGGTGGATTAAAACTGTGTGACATAGCTCAGTCGGTAGAGCGCTTGTTCGCGAAAGGCAAATGTCCCAGGTTCGAATCCCAGTTCCGGCACACAGTTTTAATCCGGCAGGAAGTTTCAACAACTCAGCTCACAAGGAGACCACATGGGTATCGTATTTTAGAATTTTTTGATATTTATTTACGTGAAGGTCAGAACACAAATAAAAATCAGCGAAATCCATTCGATGCAACACTCAAAAATTCTCGAGAAAATCGACTTTGAAATTTTGTAAGTACACGTAAGAACCAACAATTAAAACAGCTGCAGCATCTGTCATTGTAGCTCAGGTGGTAGCATTCTAGCCTTGCAAACATATGGTCGGTGGTTCGAATCGTGCAGTGACAGATATATTTTTATTTTTTTCCATTGTATTCGAATACTTGCAGGGTTTTAATATCTAATGGTAATTTTTACGAAAAATGGACGTATTTTTTGATTATTTGTTATTTTCTATATTTTATGACAGGTTGTTAATAATGATGGTTTCGAACAAACAACATAAAGTACATTTTTCACAGTACTGGCTTCACTATTAGTTGACGGCGGTAGTGTTTGATTGTTCAGTTTGTGAAGAGCTACGACGCTGTTTTTTGAAAGTCGTCTCCATAGCTACTAATGGCTTTCCAACCAACTAACCTACTCAGCCATCGTTTTAGGTGACGACAAGGTGTTCTGCTCGACTACATACATATAAACAAAAACTTACACATCACGTGAAATCAGAGATCCGAAAATGTTTATATAAGTTCACTAGAAAACAACGAAAAATATATTTGTCACAGCGGGTTTCGAACCACCGACCCTAGTGGTTGTAGGGCCAGAACGCAATCCCTCGAGCTACACCGACACGTAAGACAACTGGTTAAATAATTGGTACTTATGTGTACTATCAAACTTCAAATTCGATTTTCTGTAGAATTTATGAGAGTTGCGTCGAATGGGTTTGGCTGCTCTTTATTTAAGTTCTGAACTTCACATACCATAAATATAAAGAAATTATAAAATCTGGTACCCGTGTGGTCTCCTTGTTAGAGCATGATCCCCGTCTGGCAGTGGACGGATTAGCGAGCTTATATTACAGTGCGCCACCATCTACATAATCTACAAATCTCATTTAAGTGCCTGGCGGAGGGTTCATTAACCACTTACATAACCTTTCACTACCGTTCCATTCTCTAATAGCGCGCGGGAAGAAAGAACACATAAATCGTTCCGTTTTCGATCTGATTTCTCTTATTTTATTGGGATGTTCATGTATCCTTCCATAGGTTGGTGCTAACAAAATATTTTCACATTCAGAAGTACAAGCCGGTGATTGAAATTTCGCAAATAGAACTCGCCGCAACGAATAACGTTCTTTTAACGATTTCCACCTCAAATCGTGCAACATTTCCGAGACGCTTTGCCCCCTGTAACGTGATATAACAAAACGAAATGCCTTTCTCTGAATCTTCTCAATGTCTTCCGCCAATCGCAATGGTGAGGGTCCCGCAATGGGTAACAGTGCTCCAGGAGAGGACGCACAAGTGTGATGTAGGCAGTCTCTTTGGTGGAGCTGTTGCGTCTTCGAAGACGCAACCTTTGGTTCTCCTTCCCCGCAATGTTTTTGATGTGTTCTATTTAGTCTAAGTTGTTCGTAATTGTAACTCCTAGATGGTTTGACTGATTTATCGCGTAATTGAAGTTCAGCGGATTTCTTTTAGTGGTCATGTGTATCACTTCACACTTTTCATTATTCAGTGTCAGTAGCCAATTTTCGCACCATGTAGAAATTTTGTCTAAATCGCTTTGCAGTTGCTTTTGATCCTCTGTTGACTTTACTAACGGATAAACGACACCATCATCCGCGAACAGTCTAAGAGAGCTATTCAGTTTGTCTCCTAAATCGTTTATAAACACAACAGTAGGGGGCCTATAACGCTTCCCTGGGGAACGCCAGATATCACTTCTGTTTTACTCCATGACTTACCTTCAATTACTACGAACTGTGTCCTTTCTGATAGAAAATCGTGAATCCAATCGCACAATTGGGGCGATATTCCTTAAGAACAATTTCATTAGAAGCCGCTTCTGGGGTACCGTGTCAAAAGCCTTCCAGAAACCCAGAAATATGGAATCGATTTGAGATCCATTGTCGATGGCACTTATCACTTCATGTGAATAGAGGGCAAGCTGTGTTTCGCAAGAGCGATACACCAGTGAACCGTTTCCTGAAAACTTATGTCCGTGGATTGATGGAAGGCAAGCATCAGCACCGGCGAAGTGGCCTGCACAGCAGCAGTACTTAAATGAAGAGGATGTCTGACAGAGGCAGGGTCGGAGGCGTGCCGGCCGCGGTGGCCGAGGGGACTGGGGCGCTCCAGTCACGGTCTGCACGGCCACCACGGTCGGGGGTTCGAATCCCCCCACGGGCATGGATATTTGTGCCGTCCTTAGGATGCCGTCCTTAGGATTAGCTAGTTCATAATAGTTTGTAAGTTTAGGGACTGATGACCCCTAGGCCCCTAGTCCCATAAGCTATACAAACATTTGAACTTTTTTTTTTTTTTTTTTTTGGACGGAGGCGTGCACGAAGCGCCAAGTAGGAGTTTGGGATTTGGTCGTTGCACGACCTGCTGCTGCTTCCGGACGGTGGACCCGGCGACTGGGCACGTCGGTTCTCGGGCCGATTTTTCCGTCTATTTCTTGGCTCCGCGCACTGGTTTTGTGGGCCGTAAAGAGCAGAAAGCCGACGAGCGGCGATGATATTTACGCCGGGCGCTGGCGCGCTATCCGCGAGATCTGCCGCGTCGCCTAATGGCCAGTAAACGCCACCTCTGGCGACACAGGAATGCGGCCCCCGCCCCGCCCCGCTCCGCTCAGCCAGATCCACGTCTTGCGGTCGGGGCGCATTCCAGCTCCACGCAGCCTGTGGCTGACGAGACCCGTAAAAATCAGTTTGGCTACCTGGAAACTCGTCCCGGGATGGCACGAATGATCTCCGCTCCCGCTGTTTTATTTTCTGTTCCACGCTCTTTTTGTGTCCGACGGCAGGAATGGGGAGGCCGGATTTAGGAATTCCTATCTTTCCCGGCACTGTCGTTTTCCGGCTGCGGCGGTTTTTCCGTGCGCCGACCTGTTTCCTTCCAGCCGGGATGCGGAGCCTCTACGGCAAACAAATATCACTTTAACTGGAGGCCAACATCTACAGCGTGACCATTCTGCCTTGCACTGATCGCCGCCAGAGAACAACAAGAAGTAGAAGTCGGATTCGTGCCATAGTAAACAGTCATTGCTAACCAGTTTTCAAAACTTGACTTCGGATTTTAGGCCATAGACACATCAATCACAATTATATCATTTTAATGGCCCTTTACTAAGTATTTCTTTAATTTGCTAGTTACAAAAATCCAAACACTGCCTAACCCGAATGAAACTTTTCACTCTGCAGCGGGGTGTGCGCTGATATGAAACTTCCTGGCAGATTAAAGTATGTGTGCCGGAAGCGGACTCGAACCTGGGACCTTTGCCTTTCGCGGGCAAGCGCTCTACCGACTGAGCTATCCCGACACGATTCATGATGCCGCCTCACAACTTTATTTCCGCCAGTACCTCGCCTCCTACCTTCCAAACTTTACAGAAGCTCTCCTGCGAAACATGCAACACTAGCACTCCTGGAAGAAACGGTATGGTGGAGACATGGCTTTGCCACAGCCTAAGGGCTGTTTCCAGAATGAAACTTTTCACTCTGCAGCGGGGTGTGCGGTGATATGAAACTTCCTGGCAGATTAAAATGTGTGGCGGAAGCGGACTCGAACCTGGAACCTTTGCCTTTCGCGGACAAGCGCCCTACCAACTGAGCTATCCCGACAAGACTCACGATGCCGCCTCACAACTTTTTAATCTACCAGGAAGTTTCACTGCTTAACCCCTTCAACCCCAGTGTTGTTCCTCGATAAACAACTTATTAAAAGCTGATTTATACCGCATTTTGTGTATCAGTCCTCGAAGTCGCATAGCTGTTGATGAACAACATGCTTCTATTACGACATTTTGCCGCTTGAGGCATTAATCTATCCGTCTTGAAGGTTTTGTTAGGTTGTTGTCTGCACGTGGTTGTCAGCGAGTGTGTGGTTCATGTCATTATATTTCAGCAGTGAATTGTATTGTCTTCGGTGCTGTGGCGAAGATTATGCTAGCATTATTGATCTGATAGATCAACGTCCCAAGTAACAAAATACCTCGACACAAACGCCTGTGTTGTGCATGATATACATAAGTAACAAGAGATCTATCACAAGTTTCTAAACACTTATTTTGATGTTTAGTGCACTGTATTAGTACAGAAAACGCTGAAATTAAATTTTTCCAAAGCTGAATTTATAATATGTAACTTAACATGGTAATGTGGTTTCCCCTTGCAACATCGGCTGCACCATGGTTAGCAGTCCGAACGGGTGAACTAGTATTAAATGTGACGTTCGGCGACTGAAATATTTTTATCTACCTAGCCCTTTATTTGGCAATGTTGCACCCATGAAACATCAAAATTAAGCTTGGTTTTCTGCAACGAGTTTAAAGTTTCGTCCCTTGATGGGCAAATTATTCTTGAAACGAACATTTAAGCTGTCAAGTACAGCGATATTTCGTTGTCTTTTGCAAATCGTTTCGCAATAGTCTGAATTTTTAGGAGACCGTAGAAAATACGTTACTGGGATACTAGTTTCTTCAATTTTGTGATATTTTGCCTTATACACGGAAAACTGCGTATAAAGGAAAAGAGGAATACTTGTGATTTATTATGCAAAAGTGTTGGCGAATGCTTACCGGGATGCTGCAAATCGACTTATGTTTATTGAAAAAAGGGCTGCCAGACCACTATTGGATAGAAAAACCCAGTCCAAAAGAAGAAGAAAAAAAAACAGCATCTTCTGTACCAATGAATCTATCTTCCTCCCTTGCCAGATTGAGCCAAAACGGATATGCACGTTTCATCTTCACAGGTACTTGACTGTGAATGTGGAAATTGTGGGATTGTTCTGTTGTATCTAAAAGACGTGTTTTCAGACTTATACACGAAATAGTCCAAAATACAATATTCCTACAGCCATAGGGACAGCTTTGTAGTAACCCATGCACTCTTCTTGGTAAGGTTACTTGCAGGCAAGGAACTATATTTTGAAAAAATTCATGTAAAATCGTTTACATGTACCTATATGTCTAATGAAAGTAACGTCATATTTTTGTTTGTGTGATGTATGTGTGTGACAAGTCAAGGACTACACATACTATGCATACCATCGACATTAAACAGTTCACTCAATGTCGAGTGTTGTCACCTCATTGATATGTCTTATGATACTGGATTTTCGAGTAACTCTCTACCCACAGCGATCTTCAGCCTTCCTCTGAAGAGGTAGGCCAATTTTCATCTTCGTTTGATCCAGCTATCTACTTTCTGCTCTTCCTCATGGTGGTCTGCTTCCTATTTTAACTTGAGGCATGGTCTATAATAAATGAGTCCCTTCCGAAACTTTGCCCAAACAGCTGAAAGTATCGTTGCCTGACACGCAAAGATAAGATTCTCGTGATTGCAAGTTTCCCTGTAATGGATGCATTAATTCTGCTTTCTGTCCATGGTGCATCTTCTACCCAAATCCAAATTCCGAAGGCAACATTTCGTCTCTTCTCACTTGCTTTCACGATCTAGGTTTTGCTTCCTTACAAGAACACAGATATTGGGAATAGTACCACGAAGTCACAAGATCTCAGGTCGGACAAAGGATGAAACAGATACGGAAATTTCCCTAACCTCGCCTGAACTGTTCCAAAAGTTAGTCGTAACCGATCCATCCCTGTACGCAGAAAGCGCGCACGATATTATTTGGCCGTTAAATGGGCAAAAGGGGAAAGATACCTTTCAGAGCAAAATCGAAGGCAGAAAACCAACAGGAGCAGTATAGTAGATGACCGGATCAAGCTGAGATTACCGGCATAATTTTTCACAGAAGAGCTGAAGACAGCTGTGGATGGAGATGGTTACTCGGAGATGGTTACTCGGAGATGGTTACTCGGAGATGGTTACTCGGAGATGGTTACTCGGAGATGGTTACTCGGAGATGGTTACTCGGAGATGGTTACTCGGAGATGGTTACTCGGAGATGGTTACTCGGAGATGGTTACTCGGAGATGGTTACTCGGAGATGGTTACTCGGAGATGGTTACTCGGAGATGGTTACTCGGAGATGGTTACTCGGAGATGGTTACTCGGAGATGGTTACTCGGAGATGGTTACTCGGAGATGGTTACTCGGAGATGGTTACTCGGAGATGGTTACTCGGAGATGGTTACTCGGAGATGGTTACTCGGAGATGGTTACTCGGAGATGGTTACTCGGAGATGGTTACTCGGAGATGGTTACTCGGAGATGGTTACTCGGAGATGGTTACTCGGAGATGGTTACTCGGAGATGGTTACTCGGAGACGGTTACTCGGAGACGGTTACTCGGAGACGGTTACTCGGAGACGGTTACTCGGAGACGGTTACTCGGAGACGGTTACTCGGAGACGGTTACTCGGAGACGGTTACTCGGAGACGGTTACTCGGAGACGGTTACTCGGAGACGGTTACTCGGAGACGGTTACTCGGAGACGGTTACTCGGAGACGGTTACTCGGAGACGGTTACTCGGAGACGGTTACTCGGAGACGGTTACTCGGAGACGGTTACTCGGAGACGGTTACTCGGAGACGGTTACTCGGAGACGGTTACTCGGAGACGGTTACTCGGAGACGGTTACTCGGAGACGGTTACTCGGAGACGGTTACTCGGAGACGGTTACTCGGAGACGGAATGAAGAAATTAGGTCGCAACTAATCACGACATGAGTAGTCTGTCTTGACAGATCACGAATATTTCAGTGGTTGAACATATTGAACACAAGTCACACTTTTGGGTTATCACACTGCAGCCTATGTTGGAAGTAGAAACTTAGAAAGAAAGAAAAACCTTAATGCTTACTTTCTTTTCTTTTTCGTTTGTTGATAATTGACGGCGGCTCCTTTAAATAAATCGCAAAATGGATATTCTTTCAATCCTAATCGGAAGAAGTTAGTTGGAAATTTGCCAGGCTATAAACTCATTCGCGTAATCGTTGAAGTGAATCTTAAGTACCTCATTACATGGATTGCCCCACTGAATTACGTATTCCCCGTGACTCAATTTCATGACCCTTCCGATCCTCATTAACAAATACTGGTGCTTGTACAAGTGTACGTAGGAAATTGCAGGCTTATAAAACCTATTTAGAAAGCTTTATATGCTTTTTTAAACTTTCTCGGAAAAAACGAAACATTTTAATTCGTTGTTTTCGAGAAGGAGCCTTTGGAACCCTAGACTCCGGGTCTGGAGGTTCCAGGCTATCACTCGCATAGAGGGGATTTTTCCTCGTTTGTCTAGCCGTGACGGATAACAGAGAATAGTCCATTAAAGCACGTGAAGCTTTACCAATGCACAACCTTAGCTGTCATATCGCCACGATATGTACGAGAGATGTGTAAAAGTTCGACAACTGCTTGAGGCGCTCTGAGTTCTGACTATTTCTTCTTTCAAACTCGATACTTATCTCTGAACGCGTCAGTTGTTCCTTCGGATTTTTTTATTTCATGTATCGAACTGTCATTTTGGTTAATGTGCTATCTTGCATTAGATATAAATGTCCAAAAACTCATATTTTCTCATTACTTCTCACGTGTTTTCTATGTTTCAATTCTGTTAGTTCAGAATTCTCAATCTCTCATAGGGCCTAATATTTTCCTAATGACACACGTTACTAGATTTTCTAATTTATGTAAATTGTAGTTTACTGCTAGACATTCGCTTCCTCATGGACATTGTGGTTTTTAATTTGGCATGTTTTGTTGTATTGTAAGAGTCTTTCGTTATGCCCCATGTCTGTCATTTTATGTATCGTTTCCACTGTAGCAGTTTTTCACAAACACTTTTCTTCGACTATCTCCCCAAGATATTGAAATTTTTTAACCTCATTTTAGTGAATATATATAATAAATTTTCGTCTTTTATTAATGTCCCTATAAATTCGATATTCTCCACAAACGTTAAGGCAGTCCTAGCTGTTATCTTTGCTAAAACATAAATTTGATCTACAGTACACGTAATTTTTTCACTAGGTATAGCAGTCATTTGAAAGTGCGAGACGATTTATTCCAATACTTTGATGCCCCTTTTCGGTCTAATCTTATCATTGCCGCGGTGGAGTGGCCGAGCGTTCTAAGGCGCCTTGCTGCGGAGCGCGAGGTTGCTTGCCGTCGAGGGTTCGAGTCCTACCTCGGGTATGGCTGTTTGTTGTCCTCAGTAGAACTTATTTCAAGTTAAAGTAGTCTGTAACCTTAGGGACTGATGACCACCATAGATAAGTCCCTTAGATTTACAAGCATTTGACCATTTTAATCTCATCATTGAGTATTTCATATCTCTCTCTCTCTCTCTCTCTCTCTCTCTCTCTCTCTCTCTCTCTCTCTCTCTCTCTCTCTCTCTCTCTCTCTCTGCCCCCGATAATTTCTATCCCTTGGGTTGCTGCTACAGGTCTCATTGTGTGTGTACCTTCTTTTGCTGAAATTACCCCTAACGCTCTAGAGCTTTGCCGAAAAGTACCGTAGACTCAGTAACACACATACATTGTTATGGATATTATTGTTATTATTATTATTATTATTATTATTATTATTATTATTATTATTATTACTTTAGATTATTCCCTTTAAAGAGAGCGATTGAACTTGAGTAATTATGACTTCTTCTTCCTTCGTTCTTCCCAAATTCTCTTCATGCGTTCACCGTGTTCTCTCTTGCGTTCTTCTGACCACTTTTTTCCCTGTTCTGTTCTCCGTGTGTTCTTGTTTAAGTTTGTTTCTTTATAATGTTCCTGAACTGTTCTCTATTGTTTATATTGTCTTGAGTGATTCCCAGTTCTTTAATATCCTCTTCTGTTTCAGTGATCCACTTCGTCTTGTTTTTGCTCTTGTTTGCTATCTCAAATATTTGCCTTGTGAGTCTGGTTTCATTCATCCTGATGACATGTCCATAAAATTTCATCCTTCTCTTTCTGATGGTGTCCGTTATTGTTTACAGGTCTTTGTAAATCTCTCTAATTGGCCGCTTTATCCAAATTCCTTCCCGAAACACTGAACCATATATTTTCCTCAAAATTTTTCTTTCCTGTTTTTCAATCTCTCTGATCTTCGTATGACCATGAATCACTGTAGTTTCTGCAGCACAGAGTGCCTCTGGTAGGACTACTGTGTTGTAATGCCTTAGTTATATATAAAATCAAAATCAATTTTATAGCATCCCATCATATACTTTCTCTGTTCACCGTTTCCCATGGATATCTTGAGCTATAATTAGAGATAGATTATACGAAGTGGTTTCAGATTTGATAGCAATGACACCTACGATCTCTTTACAGGTAAAGTCGAGGGCAAAGGAACTGTACAAGCAGACATGCGCTCACCTGTCCTCTCAGGGAATGCTGGACACAGAACTTTTCGGATTGGCTATCGTTGTTGGTGAGTATGTTCCCAAAAATCATTCCTTAACAGCTTACATTTTAAATTGTGTACTAACATGGAGATATAGACTGAATGACTTTCTTTCTTACATTTCAATCTTGACAACAGACCAGTGAGCTCAGTAATACACGGTGTCCGAAAAGTCTTTCCTTGATTACATAAATTGATAACTCAGGCTAGAAGTAAGATACAAATATGAAACTGGTGTCTAATTGTTTACAAACTATCAAAGTTTTCTTCATACATCAGTAAATTTCCACATGAGCACCCTTGGTAGCACGTAGCACAAGTCATATCGACGTGTACTGTCATTGGGCAACAAGGCCTGAAGGATTTGCACTTTGTATGCACGAAACAATAAACGTTTCTGTAAAATGTAATGGTGAGAGCTTTTGGCATCTGTCACGTGAGGCCCTGCGCACCGATTTCTTCGGACTTCGCAGAAAAGACTGCCTCACAGCTAGCACTCTGTTGAGGTTCTTAATCGACCAGACCTCGGAAGGTCAGCAACCGATCCCGTGTTCTTGAACTTCTCATACCAGGCTTTAATACTATTGACATTAGGTGGATTCGTTCCAAATGTTGTCTGGAAGTGTGTCTGTGCTGTGGTTGATGATCGTCTCTCATGGTACCCCAGGAAAAACTGTGCCCGCTCCTGATTAGTTAACATGGGTTCTTGGGTACTGCACCTCATCCACTACTTACGTACTGCGAACCTAAAACAGAAAACTTTGATAGTTTGTAAACAATTCGAAACAAGTTTCATATTTGTATCTTACTTCTAGCCTGAGTTATCAATTTATGTAATAAGGGAAAAACTTTTAGGGCACCCTGTAGACTTAACCATTGCACTGTTAACCTCTGAGGCCAAATAAACGATGACAGGTCCGGATGAGCTGTCAAATTCTTTTAATACGGGACTTATGTTCACTGAAACTACACGTCGCTGTGCAGTTCACTGTTAATATCGATTCTAAACTGCTCGCCCTTCACTGCAGCATCAGTTACGCTGTTAAAAATGTTAATTTTCGTGTCGTCACCACAGGACGCGCAGTCAGCAGAAAGCGAACCAAACCTTCATTTGCCCTCACGTAAACAGCGGCGCGTACACACTACACCAGTCGTTCAAACAACCAAGCTCACAGCCCAACAACAGCGTCCACCTGTGAATCGGCGTTATGCCACTCTCCTGACAGTGGTGAAGCTGTCCACACTTTACATCAGTGGGACCGTGTTACGGTAGCTCCAAGGTTTTCACTTAATTGAATATTTCTGTTCCAACTTCCTAGTCTAATTCCTTCACCATGGCCTGTTTTAATTTGATTACCCTTATTTTTCTGTTCTTGGTGTTTACCTCATGCCTTGATGTTTAGAGAGCCTTAAGGTTCTGAAGCACTCTGTCGTCAACCTCGAGACTGTAGCATGTATGGTGTGCTCCTCAAAATCGGTTGAAAATAAAGTTAACCAACGTTATGTGATGTAGGCCCTCACTGTATATACAAACATTCGGAATAAGCTGACTCATCGATTTACTTTACATTAATTCCATATGGGACCAAAGTACTATTATCGCTGTCGGGCCCGGTGGTCTTGGGGTAAAGCGCTCGACTGGAAACCGAAGGGTCGTGGGTTCAAAACCAGGTCGGACCTCGGAATTTTTCAGTCTGCGCTTTAACCCATCCTTCACCTCTCAACGATGTGAGGAGTCACCAGAAACGACACGTGGTTCGGATTCCACGTTAAGCTGTAGGTCCCCGGTTGGATAATTGAGGTAGGCTAGGGACACGCAAGTCGCCGAGTGGCGTCCAATTGAAAGACTTGCACCAGGCCAATGAGACGACATTATTATACCATTATCACTGCTCTAGGAGCGCTGACTGGTTCACTGCCGCCCATTTATTCATGAAAACTGTTAGCCCTTGAAGGAAAGTCTCAGTTATAACCTCACATTCCGTGGATCCAGCATTCCATTTTGTAAATTGATGCTGACGATTTCAGAACCTTCAACAGAGTTGCCGACCTTAGCAACAAAACACACAATATCTGTGCTAACCATATACACTTCAGAAATTCTACAATGTATCAGCAGGTAGCAGAAAACGATTATTTTATAGCAACCCACTTTCCGATTGAGTTTTGGAAGGCCACGGCTTTTTGCTTAGTCACGTTAAGTCACAATTCACCGTTTCCCTCTATTTGCAAATGCCTTGCAGCATCTGGAACCCGAGTATGTGCTTGGAAGGCAAATACAAACCTTGAAAGGCAAAAATCTAATAAAACTACTTGTTTTCACACCTTAAGTGGCCAGACAGTTCTTCTCGAACCTGAACCCAGAGAACGTTCTAAACGAAAATATTACCATTATCATGAAGTATGCCGCGGTGGAGTGGCCGAGCGTTCCAAGGCACCTTGCTGAGGAGTGCGCGGGTGTGTGTGTGTGTGTGGGGGGGGGTTAGTCTACTTAGTTCAAGTAGTTTGCAAGCCTAGGGGCTGATAACCATAGTTCTGTAGATTTACAAACATTTCATCAGAAAAGTGTTGGTCATCACACCGATCAAGATAATGCTAGCACTAGCCTACATACGAAAATACGAATGGCAGCTAGTATATTCGACAACAGAGTTGCTAGTAATGTGATAGAATGTTACAGTGGTCTGAGTAGATGACCAGTTAAAAATGTTCAAATGTTTGTAGAACTTATGGGACTTAACTACGGGGTCATCAGTCCCTAAGCTTACAAACTGCTTATGAACTAGCTAAGACCAAGGACGACACAAATATCCATGCCCGAGGGGGGATTCGAACCTCCGACCGCAGTGGCCGTGCAGACCGTGACTGGAGCGCCTCAGTCCCCTCGGCCACCGCGGCCGGCAATGACCAGTTCATAAACGTTGTTCCACTCGGTAGTAGTCGCTGTTGGTAATACGTTCCCTCTTCCACTGTTACCAATCTTTAGCGAGATAAAGAGTATCATACTAACAAGGAAAGTACTTGGGCTCGAACTAACACATATACACCAAAATCGTATGAGAGATAATGGAAAGATCCCTTATTGCACTAGTGACACTCCCGCATCTCCAAAACTCTGCAGTCGTCCGTTATAGGCCTCTGCGTGTGCCATGCCGCATTGCACTTTGACCTGCCGGTTCGCCAGTAGGGACGGTGCAGTGTGCCTCCGAAGTTGCGTTTTGTGACGTTATTTGTGTGGTGAAGCGTCAGATGGAGCGGCGATTGATAATCAATCCCGCTAATGTATTGCGATGAGTTGAGATGAAGTTACGAAGAACCCTTCTTTGTGAAGATGGTAATAGTGTAGAAGATGAATCATTTGCATGCTTTCTCGTATCTGTTATGGTACAGAAATATGAACATAAGTTAGATACTGTTGTTACAAACTCATAATAATAATAATAATAATAATAATAATGATGATGATGATGATGATGATGATGATGATGATGATGATGATGATGATGACGAACAACTCATTGCAAGCGTTAGTGCTACGGTAAGTCCGGGAAGAGGCGATGGAAGCAGTGGCAGTGAATACCAACAGTCTTTCGGGAAAAAGGTTAAAGTTGCAATTATCATCACGGCATTTGATGACAATTCGCTAGAGAACATGTACAATGATTAATTCATAAGTTATAGTTAACATTTCTGCATTACGTATGGCGTCTACAATTACATATACAGTGCTATCTAGAGCATGGTTGCATAGCTTTGCAGAAAAACGACACCCACCAGCACACTGAGGCGTACTTAAAGATCCTGTAACCAAACCTTCATACAGATATGTTTGTTCGAGCCCATGTACTTTCCTTGTAAGTATTCCAGTTTTCCCTCGAACTGTGTAGCATGAGAATTTTCTGAGGCATCACAAGTTTGTCGTGGAAGACAGGGTACTACTACTTCCCTGAAAAATCTCTTAAAGTGGCTTATAATTGTGGATCATTGGTGTCGGCCTCTTAGAATTACATTGCTCCGTTTCCAAATATTGCCAGCTTTCGTTTGCCCTTCGCTCAATAGATCGTGTCGTGTCAGCTCAAGTTGGAATACCTTAAAAATCGTTACTTTGCTTCTTATTTATTTCTTTGAATTAGATATCTTGGGCTTTAAAGGTAATAATACACATAAAATTAACACATTTTATCTGTATTAGAGAGAAAAAGACAATTCGGGCTCAGGTCGAAGAGAAACATCGCACTGGCGTGTTTTACAGCTCACTTTAGATTTGTAGTTTTATAAGTTTTTGCAAACATTTTAGACCAAAATAATAATCTAAATTATAAAAAAATAATTAACAAGTGTGTCTGAAACCGTTTCAAGAAAAAAAAATTGGGTAGTGGCGGGTTCCGATCCACTGACCTTTAGCGTCACAGTCTAACACATTGCCCACTCCAGTACGTATAACAGTTACGAGTTGTTCTTTAATCTCATACTATTGATGGCCGTTGTTAACTCATGCTAATATGGCATTTGTAAACACTAGATTATCATTTATCGTACGAAGAACGACGCGTTTTGTTAATTCTGCAGTGCGCCATTGCTTTGAAATGACAACGTGTAAGTTACAATAAGAAAATCATCAAATACGCAACGCAAGATGGCGTATGCCACAGAGTTCTGGGCGAGGAATGTCACGTGACATCTGCGAACGGCTGGTTTTCGTTAATTCAATGGTGTCAAAACTCCGTTATTTTTGCAAATATCTCTCAAACGATACGAGATATGAAAAAAAACATAAGGGAACAAACTTGTAGAGAATTTTCTCCTCTAAAAATTCGGTTCGTCAATTTTCGTGTCAGATGAATGGTTAAGCCGTTATTTTCATTTAAATTGCGAGTTGTCAAAAGACGATCGCAAAGGCATACTTTTAGTATTATTAACCTAAAGTGGGCCAAAAATTAATATCTCCAATGACGTCATTGGTCAAAGCTGACGGGTAGTATCGTAAACTTGACTTGACCCTAGCGATTCCTGTCATGCACAAATTAACTGAAATTTGTTTGTCATATTCAAACACGGCGGACAACGTGAAATCATGTGCCAAACATATGAATGTGCTGCCACACTGGAGCTGTATGCTCAGATACCAGAGTTGTTTATCCAGGTTGTATATACGTGACCAAGCGGTCAGCGGAAGAAACTGTAACATAAGATGACGTATTGTTCAGCTTTTGTATCTAATGTGTCCGTTTATTTCAAAGAGAACACATTACTTAGTTCATACCTCCACTATAAACCGAGAAATTGCAGTTTGTCTAAAATTATTCCACGTTCTGTAATTGAGCTAATGGTTCGTATCAAACAGATGCTTCCTATTTCGAAGTACGTAGCATAATCGGCTTACATGACTGACTAGATTAGAGACTGAAATTTGGCTAACAGCTACTTCTACGTAATCATTGTGTGATAAGAATCGCCACGCGCCCGACACACTAAGCAGCTGTGCCTAAGCTACGCTGCCGGTGTCCGAACCGGGGCCCCCAGCGACCGCGTCACGGCTGCCAGCTTTCCGAGCGATCCAGTACAATACAACAGAACGCAAAGCTGCGCGGGCCGTAATGCGAACGTTTCCACTTTCGCCGGCGGCGGTTCGCGGGGCGGCCGCGGGCGGCGCCACGGTCGTGCCGCGCGCCGCCGCGGTGCCCGCCGGCCGCGGAGCAGACTACCTCTCCTCGCTACCGGAGTTACTCCATTACCCGGCACGAATTAGTCCGAGCCGAGCCCCCTCCCCTCCCGCGCCGCCGCCGTCCCGCCCACCAAACAATGTATTAAATCTAAATAATTCCGATCTCCCGAATTGATAAATGATCGTACGTTAGGAATAATGAAGCGGGCATTCTCCGGCGCCGTGCCCCCGGGGCAGCCCCGTTTCCGTCCTTTTTTACTGTTTTACTCGCTGCTCCTCCTCCTCCTCCTCCTCCTCCTCCTCCTCCTCCTCCTCTCCTCCCCCTCCCATCCCGTCCCGCTGTGCTGTTGTACGTGCCTGGAAGAGATGTTGGGCCCGGGCAGCTGAACATTCCTCGTGGTGTAACCAGGTAGCCAGGTATAAGCCGGGACGCGTCTTCGATTCATCACACCAGCCGGCGGGGCGAGCAGCCGGTCTTTTGTTTCTTCAGCGCCGGCGAAGTCGAGCTGTTTCCGGGGAAACGAGCGTTTTGCGAATCGCCCATTTCTCTTTCAAACTGTGATTAACTGGGCAATTGTACTCGGTAGGACGAGTCTACGGTCCAACCGAACGAGATGGCGCAATGTAATATTCTGGATTCGCAGTCGGCAGTACAGCCTCCGCCAAGCCTGATTTACGTTTTCCTTGATCTCCTTGCATCACTGCAGGCAAAGGCCGGGATGGTTCCTTTTTTAACCCTTTCAGACATGGTGTCCATTGTAATGGATACTGACTTTGTATTAATTTTAGTACACTATACAGATGCGCTTTACTTTGAGACCCAATAGCCTGTTTACTGGTCAATCTGTCACTTCTAGCTTCACGCTTCTTGCTGCCATCAGTCACTAGAATGGCGAGCTACAATGAAAAGAAATCGCACTGATGTGTTTTACGCCCCACTTTAAATTCGTAGTTTTATCATTTTTTGCATTTCGGACAAAAATAATAATGTAAATAATAATAAATTATATGATTACGACTCTACTATTGTGATAATGCATCCAATACGTAAGCCTTTTAGGAAAAAAGGAGAAAAATATATTTGGGAGTGGCGGGTCTCGAACCACGGACCATGTGCAGCACAACCCAACACGCTGCCCACTACACTACATCGAACAGTTACGAAATGCGTCCTTTATTTCGTACTATTGATAGCAGTTGTTAACTGATGTTAATATGGCATTTTTAGACACTAGATTATCATTTATCGTACGCAGAACGACGTGTTTTTGTTAATTCTTCAGTGCGCCGTTGCTTTGAAATGAAAATCATCAAATACGCAACTCAAGATGGCGTATGCCAGAGAGAGAGAGTTCTGGGCGTGAAATGTCACGTGAAATCTGCGAACGACTGGTTTTCGTATAATCAATGGACGGTGTCAAATCGCCGTTATTTTTGCAAATATCTCTCAAACGATACGAGAAATGAAGAAAACATAAGGGAGCAAAGTTGCAGAGAATGTTCTCCTCTACAAATTCGGTTATTCAGTTTTCGTGTCAGATGAATGATTAAGCCGTTATTTTCATTTAAATTTCGAGCTGTCAAAAGACGATCGCAAAGGCCCACTTTTAGTGTTACTAAAGTGGGCCAATAGTGAACATGGCGGACCAGTTGCGGAGTGCGTCAGACATATCATTCGTTGAAATTATTTTATGTATTTATGCATTTTGCACAAATTCAACTTTGCGATATAAGTTTAATCATAAATATGGAGTGTGACATTTATAACTGTTGACCTCTTATTTCACTTCCTTAACTGCCTTCCAGACCCAGAATCCAATTTATTTGGCATTTTTTATTTTTGGAGCCAAGTATGAAAATTTTTAGTTTTGCTCAAATGTACAATAGATAGGGTCTTGTGGACATGAAAAAGTGCAAGAATGTTTTGTTTTATTTTTAAAATAATTCATGACTGAAAGGGTTAAAGTGCTCAGCCGATTTTCTACCCTAACCTTGATATCTATTACCCGAGCGTGTACTCCGTCTCTAATGATTTCGAGGTCGACGGGTGTTAAACCTTCCACTTCCTTTCATCCATCGGTACACAGACTCTTTGAAGGAGAAGACTTCACACTTACGAAAATGCCTAACATTTCTGCGAATGACACTCTTTCCAATAAAGCTTAGCTGAACAATTGAACGCTGCGCGCGCGCGTTTGTGTGTGTGTGTGTGTGTGTGTGTGTGTGTGTGTGTGTGTGTGTGTTTTGACCTTGGCGAAAGTTACAGTAGTTGGTAGTACAGGGGCCGATGACCTTAGCAATTGGGTCCCTTACGTTTAAAACATTTTTTTGAAAAATCGAACTCGTAGCATCAAAACAGACTAGGCCGATACATCGAGTACTACAACGGAAAACGCCATACAAATGAAAACAATGCATTGCTTGTTGCGTATGATAAACTTTTCTTCGATGATGATCGTGTGGCATTTCTGGCCGTTAGATCGCAGCTGGGAAAGCGTCGGTCTACATATAGAGCAAGTATTTTCAGCTGCCGACACTTGGGCGACCCCGACCCGACCAGCAATCGAACCCGGTCCTCTGTATAGCAACCCCCCACGCAATCCAACTGGACTACTGAGGCGGCCAACTTCGAACTACTGTTCTTTGAACAATTCTGCTCGGTGGAAAAGCTCATGACACAACCATCATTAGAACGTTTTCCGCCTCTTCCTTAAAAGATCTATCTCCGTCATCTTTATCTATTGCACAACCACAGCTTCAGTCTTCGAAGGAAAGAAGATCGGGGTTTGAAATACCGTTGACAGCATGATTATTAAAAGCGGAGTTCACGCTCGGATTGTTTGGGTAAGAATGGTGAAGCAAATCGGCCGTGCCCTTTGAAAGGAACTATTCCGGCATTTACTCGAAGTGAATTAGGAAAACCTTAGTAGGGGTGGCCGTAGGTGGCTTTGAAACTCCGTCTTCCCGAATGCAAGTCCAGTGTACTAGCACACCGCAAAACCATGCCTGGTTTCAGTCTTCGGACTCAGCCCTGAAATGTTAGTCTCCTTGATACAAGGTAGGTTCAAACCGAAGCGAGAGCGACGACGATAGGACTAATTTCCCCCCCCCCCCCCAGTTGTTTAATATACATATAACTTTAGAAATCTACTTAATTTTTTTCTAAAATGTTAAAACTGACACACAAGACCTACTTACAAAAACGAGTTGAGATCTGACATTGAAGGAAATGTCATAGCGTTTCATGTTGTTGACTGAAGGTTAAATAAAAAGAAGCCACAATGCGAGCGAGAAAAGTTTTAACTAGGAAAGGTTGAGTGCTTAAACCGATTCTAGCCCGAAATTTAACATTTTTATCAATATTTTCTCTCATTAACGAATTTCTTTTAGCGTCACTGTATTAAGTATGGATGTTCTACCAAATGGTGACATGTGAAAATTTATGCCGGGCCGGAACTCGAACCCGGGTTTCCCGCTTTTCGCGAGCGGTCGCCTTAACCACTAGGCTACCCGAACACGACTCGAGGACCGACCCAAACTTCCATATGCCACACTGACTGCACATGAGTCAACTGCATTCAGAAATCCGCCTGCTAGAGCGTGCGACACAGCATGGTTCACCTTAAGAAGGTGAACATGGTAGCGTGCAGGCGGATTTCGATAAGTTTCGGGCTAGATTCGGATTAAGCACTTCCAACATTCCGACTTGGAATTTTTCCTGCTCGCGCAGTGCCTTACATTTTCTTGACGCGGAGGCCTAGTTCGAAGACGTAAGTTGTTGCGCAACTGATTAGAAGATAAGACTTCCATTTTCTCCTTTAACGAACACGCTCTAAATGGTACTGAGGCGTCACGTAGATCTATAATTAATGCACGACCGCCACGGCGGATTAGCCATGGCATTGGGGCGCCGCGCGGCTGTGCGACGTCGGGGGTTCGAATCCCCTCTCGGGCATGGGTGTTTGTGTTGGCCTTAGGTTAGTTTACCTTAGTTTAAGTAGTTTGTAAGCTACGGACTAATAACCCAGCAGTTGAGTCCGATAGATTTACAAACATTTGAACAGTTTTTGAATCCAAGACTAACAATTTTTCATAGAAACTACAGTTACGTAAACGACTCAACAAACGTACTCGAGAAATCTGGGCCGGAAAGACTGCTTAAAAACCGGAATAAATAATATTATCGACTTTTGATGGCCCCTCTGAAATGGAATGTACAATATGGAGCGTTACAAGCTTTTGGTATTACCTTTACTTTCTGCCCATACTCCTTTCACGTCGTCTTTCTCTCTTGTCAGACGAAGCTCTTCCGGTGTTTTCTAATTTTCTGAGAGGCCAACTATTCAGTCGTGATTTTTCCGGTTTATCCAAAGCTACAAAAGCTAAACACGTAGTTTTGCCTTAACTCATCTTCTATGATAAGTCGTAATGTATTTCTTTGCGTGTTCTACATTTCTCCTAAATCCAAGCTGCGCGGGAGTAGCCGATCGGTCTGGAGCGCCACGTTACGGATCGTTCGGCCTCGGAGGTTCGAATCCTCCCTCGGGCATTGATATGTGTAGTCCTTAGGTTAGGTTAGTGTAAGTAGTTTGTAAGCTGAGGACTAATAACTCAGCAATTAAGTTCTATAGATTTACAAACATTTGAATTTTTATAAGTCCAAACTGATCTTCCCCGAGATCGAATATTACATATTAACAATTATCTCCGTCACACTTTATAACACGCGCAGTCACCGTAAAGGTAAATGAATCTACAGAACTCAAGTTATCGAGCAACAAGAACAAGTGAATAAAGGTTGTTATTCAACATTGCCAAGTGCATTCGCACAAACTAGACGTAGTAAAGAGTGCTACCCACTGAAGGATGCTTGTATTTTATATATAAATACTTATTAATGTGGTGAACCAGAAGAATATTCGTCTCAGAAATTCTTTATTGAAAACTGTGTCATTCGGTATCCCGATTGAGCCTTTTTTGAGGCACCGGGCTAAAGAGTGAAAAATTTAAACATATCCGATTAATCTAGACGTACGTTAATTCTAATTAGGGAGCGTCTCGGTCCCACTTAAGGTAATCGCTGCAGTGGTCGTGTTAGTACAATTAACTGGCCTCGAAGATGACCAGAACAGACAACATTAGAGATTTGTTTGTCGTGTATGTACGAACGAAAGTTGAATACGCGAGATGAACTGTTCGGTCGCATCATGGACGTTTCTCGCCTCGCTATGTAGGTGAAGTGCAAAGGGACTCAAATACATTCTTTATCCCAAGATTGCACAGATGCACTGCGTTAGATGGTGGGTTATTCGAACATTTATTGTGCACTGCACAACTGATGTAATGTGATGTTGTTTTGATAATGCTTAAATGTGAATGTGTAAAAAATTGCGATTTTTCAGTTTATACGTAAAGTCCTATGATTTTTAGCTGTCACTTTCCACTTCTTTCACCTCCGGCAGTATTGCTCATGTGAAAAATACCGAGTAGCACCGTGGTTCGGAATCCACGTTAAACTGTAGGTCCCCCTGTAACTGGCTGGGTAAGTCAGTTCGAAGTTCAGAGGAAGGCAACGGCATACCACCTCCAAACAGGACCATGCCTAGTAAAGCATTTACCTTTTTACGTAGTACAACACGCAATGTTTACTGAAAGTTAAAGCAGTCAACGATCCGAAGATTGGGTTGAACACCACAGTGCTTTACTAGGCATGGTCCTGTTTGGAGGTGGTATGCCGTTGCCTTCCTCCGACCTTCGAACTGACTTACCCAGCCAGTTACAGGGTCCTACAGTTTAAGGTGGGCTCCGAACCACGGTGCGACTCGATATTTTTCACATCAACAACGCTACCAGAGGTGAAAGAAGTGGAAAGTGACAGATAAAATAAACGGATCTTTCGTGTTACATTCCTGAATACTGACGATTTCTCCCGAAACACTCCCGAATGATGGATCGCTGTATAATATGTTCTAAAAAACACACAAGCTGGCCGTTTTCAATGACTTTCCTTCGTTAAAGTTGTTTTCCGAAGCTTAGTCCCGCTGCTTTAGCGTGGAGACTTCAGTGCACGGTACGGACAGCGACCTTATACTTGCGCCACCTGTCGCTTCATCGCCTCACTCTCTCATAGTTACATCTGTGATGCAAATAATATTGGTGTTAGTGAACAAAGAAAATGTTTACTGTAAACAGTGGAATGGTATCCCGTGTACTAAAAGATGAGATCTGATTATAGAGCGAACAGCTTAGCGCTAAGAGGTTTGGCGCGCCTCATTGTGCTATTACAAACCAGACTAATGTGAAGCTGTAAATAATTTTTCGCTAGTAACCTGAAACAATTCTGCGGCAGTGGGCGATACACACGGTATGATGGAAATCCAAACACTTCACTGCGACTAAGGGCCGTTTTCACCAACAGATGTTAAAAGTGGCATTAGCAAATATAACGAAACATTTGTTAAAGCATTGACAAGACAGTTAAAATTCTAGCATATCACGAACTTGTTTTCTGGAAATGTTAACAAACACGCGTTTAACGCTGAGAGAATTGTAAATATTGCAGATCTAGAAGGCTGTGAATGTTTCGTATGATTTTCTGAACTTACTATGATGCGCTTTTGTTTTTAGTTGCCTTTGCCGCCAATATTTGATTAAAGTAAGCACCCAACTGAAACAATGGCGGATGAACAAAATATGTAGAGAAGTCGTGGGACATATTTTTCATCTTTGGAGAAAGAGTTATTAGTTGAACTAATAACTAAATATAAAGATATTATAGAAAATAAGAAGACAGATGTGGCAAACGTAAAAGTTAAAGATGCAACGTGGGCAAAAATTACAAGAGAATTTAATTGTAATGCTAATATGACAAGAAGTACGAAGAAAATTCGCCAGTATTATACTAATTTGAAGCGAAGTGCAAAGAAGGACAGGAGTGAAGAGAGACTTGAACGGTTCCAGACGGGCGGTGGAAAGCGCACTAAAAAACGCAACGTAATTAACACTTGAAGCAAAGGTGAGATCGGCATATTTCTGTTTTGACAGTCTATACCTCTAAAGAAAATCTTTATCAAATCAAAAATGTTCAAATGTTTGTTAAGCTTAAGGGACTTAACTACGGGGTCATCAGTCCCTAAACTTACAAACTACTTATGAACTACCTACAACTAAGGACGACACAAATATCCATGCCCGAGGGGGGGATTCGAACCCCCGACCGTAGTGGCCTTGCAGACCGTGACTGGAGCGCCGCAGTCCCCTCGGCCACCGCGGCCGGCAATCTTAATCCGATAGTTCGTCGAAATCATTTCTCCTCATAGGCCGTTCTCTATTGCGAATGCCTTTTAGACGATCCAAATATAGCAAATCTACATCGAAAGCTGCATTTGCGCCCGCCATTTTGACAATACTACAATTGTTAACGCCTTAACAACAGGAATATGGACTGTTAGTTTAACACGAGTGTTAAGCTAACATAAGTTGATGTAATGCAATGTTTAACTAATGCTACGTAGACTAACAACCGTGTTAACTCTCAACATCTGTTGGTGAAAACGGCCCTAAGTGGCACGATCGTGGTGCATATTTTCGCGTGGGGGAGTGAGAGAAGAATGTTGCTCTCTCGACGATAAAAATTTGAAGACATAAATTTTGTAGTCTCTTCGTATTTATACCGATACTAGGTAATCTTTAGTTTGTGGCCTCCTCGGCCACGAACATAGGCCATCCGGCACGAGCCCTCGCGCGGGCCGCTTCGGCTCCGCTCGGCCGCGTTCGGCTCCCGTCGGGTGCCTCGGTCCGGGCCCCGTTGGCCTTCTGCCTGCCCGGGCTGGCTGGCTGGCTGGCTGGCTCGCTCGCTACCTGTGTTCGTTGTTTTATTTTCAAAACCAGATAAGAAAAGATGATGGTCCTGCGTTAGGAATGCGAGAGCGAACCAGCCGTGGGGGAGAAAAAAATGGTGTGGACGGGGCAGGGACGAGGGGTGGGGGCTGTCCGGAGCGCGGGGGGAGGGGGCACAACAACATATATTTCTGCTGCTACTGTGCTGCGCTGCTGCGCGGTACAGCCGCGGCCGCAAGCAAGTGGAGCCCGCGCCGACCGCGGCCAACGCAGGCGCTGCTCGCCGCAGTCGCCGCTGCCGTCTACATACAGATCTGAGACTGGATGACGAGTCAAAATATGTACACAGAGACCGACATAAGTATTCCAACATAACCATATTTCTAAATTACATCATTTTATAGCTATTGAAAGAATGTAAGCATAAATACAACTGGTACAAAATAAACCTCAGTCTACAATTAAACACATACCCATAAAATCAACACAAACGTATTTCCACTACAAGAAAGAAAGTAAATAATCAGTTTACAATTGCACTGTAGTATTCGAACAGAATACAGCTACTATTTAGTTGTTGTCGTCCTCAGTCCACAGACTGGTGTGATGCAGCTCTCCACGCTACCCTGTCCTGTGCAAGACTCTTCATCTGAGAATACGTTCGGCAACCTACATCCCTTTGAAAGTGCATACTGTATTCTTCCCTCGGTCTCCCTCTACGATTTTTACACCACACGCTTCCTTCTAATGCTAAGTTGACAATTCCTTGATGCCTCAGAATGTGTCCAACCAATCTGTCCCTTCTCTTAGTCAGGATATGCCAGAAACTCCTTTTCTCCCCAATTCGGTTAAGCACCTCATTAGTTACGTGGTCTACCCATCTAATTTTCAACATTCGTCTGTAGCACCACATTTCAAAAGCTTCTATCATCTTTTTATTTGAACTCCTTATCGTCCACGTTTCACTTCCATACAATGCTACACTCCAGACAAATGCTTTCAGAAAGGACTTCCTAACATTTAAACTAATATTGGATGTCAACAAGTTTCGATTCTTCAGAAACGCTTTTCTTCCCATAGCCATTCTGCATTTTATATCTTTTTTACTTCGGTCATCAGAAGTTATGTTGCTACCCAAGTAACAAAACTCATCTACTTTTATTGCCTCACCATAACTATGTAGCTATCATCCGCTTTCTTTGAATTACTGCCTCGAGTAGTTCGCGCATTGTGTGTGTGTGTTTTTTGGTGAGCGCAGAGTCCATATTTCTCTACTCGGTTTGAAGAAGTTCTCTTAGATGATATTTACTTCGGATGTGATGTTTGCTCACAGGCTCCTTAAGTTCGATCCAGATGATCTCAATGAGGTTTAAATCTGGTGGTTGGGGCGGTGTCTTCAGCATGTGAGGAATGCTGTACACGATCCAAAGCCTTAAAATTTCAGCAGTATGCTTTGGACCATTTGACTCTAAATAATGAGAAGTGTGAAGTCGTCCACATGAGTACGAAAATAAATCCGTTAAACTTTGTTTACATAATAAATCAATCAAATGTGAAGGCCGTAAACTCCACAAAATACCTAGGAATTACTATTACTTCAGACTTAAATTGGAAAGAACACGTAGATAATGTCGTGGGAAAAGCGAACCAGAGACTGCGATTTATTGGCAGAACCCTTAAAAGATGCAACAGAACAACTAAAGAGACTGCATACACTACGCTAGTCATTCCTCATTTGGAGTATTGCTGCCCAGTGTGGGATCCTTGTCAGGTGGGTTTGACGGAGGACATCGAAAGAGTCCAGAGAAAGGCAGCTCGTTTCGTATTGTCACGATACAGGGGAAACAGCGTTACGGATATGATACAGGATCTGGGATGGGAATCATTACAACAAAGGCGCTTATTGCTGCGGCGTGGGCTACTTACGAAACTATAATCGCCAACATTCTCCTCCGAATGAGAAAATATATTGTTGACTCTCACTTACATAGGTAGAAATTATCATCGGAATAGAATACGAGAAATCAGAGCCCGAACGGAGAGATTCAGGTGTTCATTCTTCCCGCGCGCTATTCGAGAATGGAATGGGAGATAAAATAGTATAACCGTGGTTCGATGAACCCTCTGCCACGCACTTAAATGTGATTTGCCGAGTATCCCATGTAGATGCAGATGTAGATTGTCCTGCTGGGAGTAGTAATCATTTACTAATCCCAGCCGATCTGCACTCTTCTTAAGATTGTTTCAAGAATCCTCTTGTATTCAGACTTGTCCATGATTCCATCTATGAATACCACTTCAACTCCAGAATAAGCTATACAGCCCCACATCATCACTACTGCTTCCATGTTTTACTGTAGCTACCGTGTTCTTAGGATCCCATTCCGTATTTGGATGCCATCACAGACGTCTATCGCTCTTGCGTAGGCATTACTTGGTATCGTCCGACAAGAGAACGTGGTCGCAGAATCCTATCGGTTTCATCACACACTCATTAGCAAATTCTATGCGCTTTTTCTTATTCTCTAGACTGACGTGTGGCCTCTTCCTCGGAACACGCGCTTTGTAGCCAGCACTATTTAAAACCCTTCCAACAGTTCTTGTGTGAACCACAGAGCCATAATACCGTTAAAGGGATCTTCTAATCTCAGATGCAGTAATTCTTGGTTTCAGCTTCACCATATTTGTCTCCTGTCTCTGGTAGGGAGTTTAGAAGGAGCGCCAGTTCTAGTTCTGTTTACAACATTATCCGTTTGTTTGAAGCGCTGAATGATGCAGAACACTGTAGTTTTGCTTCTGTTGAGTGCGCTGGCAATTTCGTTAAGAGATTTGCTTTATTTGTACAAATTGATTACAACATTTCTGTCTTCCACCGCTGTCTCCCTTCCTTTACGGCCCATTTTGTATGTCGATGATTACGAGAACTCGGCAGCTACGCGGTACTGTGTCGAGCCACAGCAGATATACAACTGCTGTGTGCTTGCGGCCTTTAGCGTACATTCAACACAGTTTCTCCTAGCGCGACTGAGTCTGTCCGAAAACTCGTTTCGTCTATTAGGAGGGACAGTAAGATAACTGTAGTAAAGATTGAGTGGTAAATTGTTGCAATATGGTAGCCTCAATATAGTTTTAGAGACGCAAGAGGTCAATGTTTATTCGTATGTTTAAACTTTCGGAGCTGCCAAATAAATTTTACGTTTACAGTGTATACAATGTTTCATATATTTGAATACTTACATTGGTATATATATTCAAATATTTACTCAGGACACTTCTGACAAAGGAAGTCGCCAGTAGTCCCAGTGAGTGGAAACAAGTATAGGTGATTTGTTTAAAAGAAAGGAAAAACAGCATAATTACATACCAATATTACTAGTATCAGTGTGCTGCAGAATTCTTGAGCATTATCTCTATTCGAGTATAATACATTTCCTGGAGACGGAAAAGCTTCTACCCATGCATCAGCATCGCTCGTGTGAAACTCTGATGATACCTTCCAGTCCATGGAATTGTTGCTCGAAAACTTGGCATTTCCGTAACAGGGAATGTGGGAACAACTGTATTTACTGATTCTAAATGGGCCTGGTATGCGTTTTAAGCCAAATAAAACTCGCACGGTTGGAAAACCACCCTTGTTAGTACTGTTAAAGAAACAATTCCATCCTCCAGATCGCTATCCTTAATTGTCACATGTGTCGGAAACTAAGTTAGTACTCACTCGTTCCCGGCGATATTGTTAAGACGATCAAATTGAATAATAATAATAATAATAATAATGACTGAACAGAAAGAAATCTCTTGTATGACGACTAAGTCGGACACTGTTGTTCAGTATAATTTGCGCCTTTTCTATCCTTTGTTTGCGACAACATAGTGTTTTTCACTTTTCAAGCCGCGACTGAGTGGCCAAGCGCATTGAGGCGCTATGCTACGATGCGCGAGGCCACTCCCCGTCGGGGGTTCGATGGCATGGATGTTTGTGCCGTCTTTAGTATGAGAAAGCTCGTAAACAGTTTGTAGGTTTAGGGACTGCTGATCCCGCAGTTAAGTCCCTTAAGCTTAACAAACATTTGATTTCAATGTTGAATTAGGCGTTCACGTTTACACGTGAAATGCTCTTTTAGCCTACGCCTATATCAGGTTGTCTATGTGATGTTTACCAACAGCTACTGCAGTTTCCGATTTCTTCCGATGCAATAAGCACTTTCGAAATTTCGAACCGTACGCTGTAGCTATCATACGAGTGAGATAGCGATAATCTCCGATTTAATCGGTAGAGGTATGCAAGGTACAAAATCTCAATACAAACGGAAGCAGTTAATCTCAGAAATTTCATAAATAATTCGTTTTAACATCTTTCCTCTAAAGCAAATATTTGACCTAGTGCAAATCCTCTTCTACAAGGCTCACTTATCTGACGCTCTACCCGCCACTTATCACATAATTTACTCGATCAGTAGAGTGGTAACACGGTCTCGATAAGTTATGGCAAATTAAATTACATTAGTATGTAATTTTAAGTCAACAGTGTCAATATTATAAACAACACAATCTCTGAATAAAATAATTCTGGGTATTAGGCCGCGTCAGAAAAGGAATTGCCGTCGGTTCGACCACTGAGCAGTGGTCGTCTTCAGGGCGGTTAACAAGTCACGGCTCAATAAAACGCAGGATAGGCCGCATGCAAGTGCTCTACCCTCTGCTCAACTCTGTATGTCCTTGTCCACACAATGCGGCCTCGCCGTATATCCGGAACTGATGCGACGCGGCGGCTGTGTGGGGCAATGCAACCTACTGCCACATTCGGCGGTTACAATGTCTGCAAAATATGGCACTAAAAATGGTCATGCGCCATCTCCCGAGTTCCACACAAGGGAACTGCATGAGATGACAGGACAGCTTCAAACGAAATTGCACGCCTATTCTATGAAAAGGCGCTCAGGTCGACAAAGAGGCTGATTGCCAACCTCGGTCGCAAAATTCACTGGCGGGCAAGAACTCGTTGGCCCGATCTACTACAGCGATGAAATCGGCGCTGTCGCAAACTTATGTTATTCAACAACCAGTACAAATGCTCACGAACAATTGAGGACACACACAGGTTGGGTATATGTATAGTTAGAAAGAGCAGGAACTTATACTGCACACCATAAGGCAGTAAGGCCTGGCAAGAAAGGAAGAGAACGTGCTAGACACGTTTCCCAACGGGTAACCCATAAGAACCTGCGGTATGGGAACAGACGCCGGACGCGGACACTACTGTTGACGGAATGCCATCGCTTACAATCAGCATGGATGGACACGGAAACAATGTCGGAACGTGAAATGTTGGGACATATCGAGGTTTCCCATCAGCCAAGGTGGTGTGGCTCCAGTCGGTGGTTGTTATGGTCTAGGGTGCAGTTTTCTGGTATTCAGTGGGACCCCATATTTTTTTCTGCAAGGGAATTTGAAGGCTACGCCGTATCTTAACAAATTCCACGATGTCACACAATTTGGTAGAGAATCCTAAGAAATTCTGGTCGTATGTGAAGTATACTAGCGGTAAAACACAATACTTCCACTACGCAATAGTAACGATGATGCTATTGATGCCAGTTCTGCGAAAGCAGAATTGCTTCAACAGCCTTCCGAAATTCCTTCACGAAAGACGAATCAAACACTCCAGAATTCGTATCAAGAACAGCTGCCAGTATGCGTATGTATGTGTCTACAGAAAAAAATAAATAAATAAATAAATTCAAATGTTTGTAAATCTATCGGACCAAACTGCGTGGTCATCAGTCCGTAACTTACAAGCTACTTAAACCTACGTAAACTAACCTAAGGACAACACACACACACACACACACACACACACACACACACACACACACACCCATGCCTCAGGAAGGACTCGAAACTCCACGGCGAGTAACCGCGCGCTCCGCAGCGAGACGCTTTAGACCGCTCGGCTACTCCACCGCTGCCATAAGTGTCTCCCGCTCCACATTGTACACTAATTAGGTTCCTTTCAGAATATGCTCATGCAGTAGTCCCATACCTATCATATACAACCGCTCGCTCAGCAAACGTTCCGTACCCAAAGACTGGAAAGTTGCACAGGTTACGCCAATATTCAAAAAAGGCAATAGGAGTGATCCGCAAAATTACAGGCTTATATCACTGACGTCGGTTTGCAGCAGGATTTTTACTTTCCTCAAAATATTATGAAGTACCTAGAAGAGAACGACCTATTGTACCATAGTCAACACGGATTTAGAAAGTACCGTTCTTGTGAAACACTGTTAGCTCTTTACTCACATGATGTAAAGAGTGCTATAGAAAAGGGATCTCAAATCGATTCCATATTTCTAGACTTCTGGAAAACGTTTGACACTGCATCTCACGAGCGTCTTCTAATCAAATTGCGTGCTTATGCAATATCGCGACAGTTGTGCGATTGAATTCGTGATTTCCTGTCAGAAAGGACACAGTACGTTGCAACAGGAGTTACGTGATTGAGTAGAACAGAAGTGATATCTGGTGTTCCCTAGGGAAGTGTTACAGGGCCCCTACTGTCTATTATTTTAATGAACGATTTATAAGACAATCTGAGTAGCTGTCTTAGGTTGTTCGCGGATGATGCTGTCACTTATCGGTTACTAAAGTCACCAGAAGATCAAAAGCAACTGCAAAATTAGATATCTGCCTGGAGCAAAAAATTGGAAATTGACACTTAATAATGAGAAGGGTGAAGTCATCCATATGACCACTAAGAGAAGCCCGTTAAACTTCATTTACACGATAAATCACTCAAAACTTCAGGTCGTAAATTCAAAATACATACGAGGAACAATTACGAAAAACTTAAATGGGAAAGAACACACAGAAAATATTGTAGGGAAGGCGAACTAAAGACTACGTTTCGTTGGCAGAACACTTAGAAGATGCAGCAGTTCTACTAAAGAAACTGCCAACACCATACTTGTGCGTCCTATTTTGGAGTATTGTTGCCCATTGTGGAATCCACACCAAGTGGGACTGACAGATGATTTAGAGAAAGTTCACGGAAGAGCAGCTCGTTTGTATTATCGCGATATTGGGTAGAGAGAGTCACGAAAATGATGCACTAGTTGGGGTGGAAATCATTAAAACAAAGGCGTTACTCGTTGCGACGAGATCTATTAAGAAATTTCGTTCACCTACTTTCTCTTCAGATTGCGAAAATATATTGTTAGCACCCACCTACATAGGAAGACGTGATCATCAAAATAAAATAATAGAAATCAGATGGAAAATTGAAATATTTAGGACTTCTTTTTTCCCGCGAGCTATTAGAGAATGGAACTGTAGAGAAATATCATAAAAGCAGTTCGATGAATCCTATTCCGTGCACTTCAATTTGACTTGCAGAGTATTTATGTAGATGTAGATCTTCAAAGACCATCTGCACACATTTTTGGACTTCGAACAACCCGACAGTAATGGCGTGCAACGTCCGGTAGGCAAGGCGGCCCTCACGACCCAGTGGCGTGAACCGTCACGAACGTGTTAAAAATAACCTACCACATCACCACTCCTGCGCCAATCTGGGATGATCAAGTATTTGGGAATGAGAAAGTTCTTTATGAAACACCCCTTCCCATACAATGGTTATGCTGTCAATCTTCAGCATTAGGCATGGAGTTTACTTTCTTATTACTTCTCTACCGACTCTCTTCCCAGAAGACAGTGTGCAGACAGTTTCTATACATACCACAGAATACACCTTATAATATTTACATGGTTCTTAAGTAATTACATTTCACTCTACCACTTTCAGACGTAATACTCATCTTTTCAACATTGCGATGTATGGGGGTTCTACTCGCTGCAAAATTATTCACCTGGGGCGTCGTGGTAGAAATAAATACTCGTAGGTACAATTTTTCACTTCTTTAATTTGCAATCAAACTGCTTCTCCACCAGAACATTACAACTTCAAAACATATACAAAGCATCAAAACTTAGTTGATAGTACTTCCATTTAAAAACACCGAGTGACATAGCTTCCAGAGCACTTGACAAACGACTAAAACTCTAACCCTCCCACGCAAGGCGGTGAGGCAAATATATAACACCTTACATTATCCATTGTTCATAACAATTGGATATAGTAATTTACAATTACCAAACACAACAGTAAAACATTTCATGTACACAAAAATAATCACAATATAGAATGAAAACTGTTGTTGTTGTGGTCTTCAGTCCGGAGACTGGTTTGATGCAGCTCTCCACAATACCCTATCCTGAGCAAGCCTCTTCATCTCCACATAAGAACGGCAACCTACATCTGTCTGAATCTGCTTACTGTATCCATCTCTTGGTCTTCCTCTGCGATTTTTACCCCACACACTTCCCTCTAATGCTAAATTCGCGATTCCTTTATGTCTAAGAATGTGTCCTACCAATCTATCCCTTCTTTTAGTCAAGGTATGCCAGAAATTTCTTTTCGCCCCAATCCTGTTCAGTACGTCCTCATTAGTTACGCGATCCACCCATCTTATCTTCAGCATTCTTCTGTAGCACCATATTTCAAAAGCCTCTATCCTCTTCCTGTCCGCACTGTTTATCGTCCATGTTTCACTCCCATACAAGGCAACACTCCATACAAATGCCTTAAGAAAGGACTTCCTTAGGCTTAAATCAATATTCGATGTTAACAAATTTCTCTTTTTCAAAAACGCTTTTCTACCCATTGCCATTCTGCATTTTATATCCTCTGTACTACGACCATCATTTGTTATTTTACTGCCCAAGTAACAAAACTCATCTACCTCCTTTATTGCTTCGTTTCCCAATCTAATTCCTTCAGCATCACCTGATTTCCTTACACTGCACTCCATTACCCTAGTTTTTCTCTTGTTAATGTTCATCTTATATGCAACTTTCAGCACACTGTCCATTCCGTTCAATTGCTCTTCCAGGTCCTTTGCTGTATCTGACAGAATTACTATGTCGTCGGCAAAACGCAAGGTTTTCAATTCTTCACCCTGAACTTTAATTCCTTCTCCAAATTTCTCCTTGCTTACCTTTATAGCTTGCTCAATGTACAAATTGAATAACATTGGAGAAAGGCTACAACCCTGTCTTACCCCCTTTCCAACCACTGCATCCCTTTCATGCCCTTCAACTCTGACAACCGCTGTCTGGTTTTTGTACAAGTTGTAAATAACCTTACGCTCCCTATATTTTACTACTGCTTGCTTCAGAACTTGAAAGAGTTTATTCCAATCAACATTGTCAAAAGCCTTCTCCAAATCTACAAAAGCTAGAAATGTGGGTTTGCCTTTTCTTAATCTATCTTCTAGGATAAGCCGTAAAGTGAGTATTGCCTCCCGAGTTCCTACATTTCTCCTGAATCCAAACTGATCTTCCCCGAGGTCGGCTTCTACCAGCTTTTCCATCCATCTGTATATAATTCGTGTTAATATTTTGCAACCATGACTTATTAAACTGATGGTTCTGTAGTTTTCACACCTGTCTGCACCTGCTTTCTTTGGAATGGGGATTATAACATTTTTCTTGAAGTCTGAGGGTACTTCGCCTGTCTCGTACATCTTACACACCAGGTGAAACAGGTTTGTCATGGCTGGTTCTCCCAGAGACTTCAGTAGTTCTGAGGGAATATCATCTACTCCAGGCGCCTTGTTTCGACTTAGGTCTTTCAGGGCTCTGTCAAATTCTTCTCTCAGTACAGTATCTCCTATTTCATCTTCATCTAAATCCTCTTCCCTTCCTACAATATTGTCTCGAAGTTCATTTCCTTTGTAGAGCCCCTCTATATACTCTTTCCACCTTTCAGCTTTCCCTTCTTTCCTGAGAACTGGTTTTCCATCAGTGTCCTTGATATTCATAGAGCTGTTTTTCTTATTTCCAAATGTTTCTTTTATTTTCCTGTAGGCTGTATCTATTTTTCCCCTATTTATACATTCTTCTACATCCTTGCATTTGCCTTCAAGCCACTCCTGCTTAGCTACTTTGCACCTCCTGTCAATCTCATTTCTTAGTCGTCTATACTCCATTTTGCCTGTTTCATTGACTGCATTTTTATATTTTCTCCTTTCATCGATTAAATTTAGTATCTCCTGTGATATCCAAGGATTTTTTGTAGGTCTTGCCTTCCTACCTATTTGGTCCTCTGCTACCTGCACTATTTCATCTCTCAATTTTACTCATTCCTCCTCTACTGTTTTATTTTCCCCTGTTTCTGTCAATTGTTGCCTAAAGCTCCCTCTGAAATTCTTAAGAACCTCAGGTTCCTTCAATTTATCCAGGTCCCATCTCCTTATTTTCCTACCTTTTTGTAGTTTCTTTAGTTTCAGCCTACAGTTCATAACCAACAAGTTATGGTCAGAGTCTATATCTGCCCCTGGGTATGTCTTACTCTGTAAAACCTGGTTCCGAAATCTATGTCTTACCATTATAAAATCTATCTGGTATCTCCCGGTGTCTCCTGGTCGTTTCCACGTATACAACCTTCTTTTGTGATTCTTGAACCAGGTGTTTGTTATAACTAAATTATGTTCCGTGCAAAATTCTACCAGGCGGCTTCCTCTTTCATTCCTTTTGCCCAGTCCATATTCACCTACTATCTTCCCTTCCCTTCCTTGTCCTACTACCGAATTCCAGTCTCCCATAACAATTAAGTTTTCCTCTCCCTTAATTGTCTGAATAATTTCCTTTAGCTCCTCATATATTTCTTCGATTTCCTCATCATCGGCAGAGCTAGTTGGCATATAAACCTGTACTACTGTTGTCGGTGTTGGCTTCGTATCTATCTTGACAATGATAATGCGATCGCTGTGCTGCTCATAGTAGTTTACCCGCATTCCTATTTTCTTATTCATTATCAATCCTACTCCTGTGATACCCCCAATTGATTTTGTATTTATAATCCTGTACTCACCTGACCAGAAATCCTGTTCATCCTGCCACCGAACTTCACTAATCCCCACTATATCTAACTTCAACCTATCCATTTCCCTTTTTAAATTTTCTAATTTTCCTACTCTATTAAGGGATCTAACATTCCACGCTCCGACCCGTAGAATGCGAGTATTGTCTTTCCTGATGATCGCATCCTCCTGAGTAGTCCCCGCCCGGAGATCCGAATGGGGGACTATTTTACCTCCGGAATATTTTACCCGAGAGGATGCCATCATCATATGTTCATACAGTAGAGCTGCATGTCCTCGGGAAAGATAACGGCTGTAGTTTCCCCTTGCTTTCAGCCGTTCGCAGTAGCTTTGTGGCAAAGCCACATTAGCTGATGTTACAAGGCCAGCTCAGTCAATCATACAGACTGTTGCCCCTGTAACTACTGAAAAGGCTGCTGCCCCTCTTCAGGAACCACACGTTTGTCTGGCCTCTCCACAGATACCCCTCCGCTGTGGTTGCACCTACGGTACGGCTATCTGTATCGTTGAGGCACGCAAGCCAACCCACCTCGGCAATGTCTGTGGTTCATGGGAGTGGGAATGAAAACTATACATACAATAATTTTAGATGGCGTAAATCTTTTTAAGTCTTAATCGCGGTACTTGCTGTTTGACAACAAAGTATGATGTTAAATGTCAATTAATTTGTTAATGAGTACATCATACATGTTCCTAACATATATTGAACTATCAAATATCTTGTCCATTCTCAAAATATACTCCAAATCTTACGTCAGTTTATATATACAAAGAATAACTATATTCAAATCTCGACTATTACATTAACACAATTAGCTGGTCAACACAACTTGTTTATGAGCCTAACATATATACAATGCTAATTATTTTAATGTCTTTATGTAGATACAAAAGTTTTTACCATTCGTCTATTTATTGAAATAACATACAATGACAAAACTATTGTTTATAGAACTGTCTGGAAACGTCTTATACAAATCTCTTAATTAATGAAATCTATCACTTGTTTTAATCACAGTATCACCGAGACACTATCCTACACTGATTCCTAGGCTGGCTATTTCGTTTTTAACTAACTTCACACGCAACATGTATCACTATTGAACCACACGATTCCGGGTGCGACGCAGACGGTATCGTACGGTAACACTGAGATGAGAGGACCAGGCAGATGGTATCGTACGATAACACTGAGATGAGAGGGCCAGCAGTATCATCACAACCTGATGAAACTGTTGACGATGCCTCCAAGATGGACTCGGAGAGATGTCGTCCGTAAACTTGAATTCTTCCCCGAAATGCAGATGAAACGGTTAAACCACGGATTGGAGGATGAACCTTGAGCTTGCCCCTGACTTGCCAATAATGGCGCTCTAAGCCTACTCATTGACGGGCCACCTTGGTATACTCAATGAAATTGTATGCCCCTGGCGTGCAGCATTACCAGATTGCCTTCACACATGTTGTCGACGGTCGTCTGATATATGGAGCACTCGTGTTTGTGCCAATTTTCCATAGCGCACTCTTTCGTATTGTGGATCCACCCTTACCGTGCAGCAGGAGTGGGCATTCTTTAGACCCGATTCACAAGGTAGGCAACGTCAAGTCAACTTCAAGTCCGGTCACGTGCCATCAAAATATTCCTCCGAGCTTTCAAGCGGCGTCGTTCATACGTCAGCGTCAATTTGCCTGCCGGTCATTATGCTTCCACAGATTAGGTTGACCTGACGGTGAAAGTCACGTGGCCATCAACTGCTTCCGATTGGCTGTAGCTGATTTGTTGGGTTGGTGAGTGCTAACATGGCTTCTGTTCGTTCACAGCTGTGTTCTTAGAATTAAAATGTTAGTAATTCCATCGGACCAAACTGCGTGGTCATCAGTCCAGAGCTTACAAACTACTTAAATTAATGTAAGCTAACCTAAGGACAACACACACACCCATGCCCCAGGGAGGACTCGAACCTCCACGGGAGCAACCGCACGCTCTGCAGCGAGACGCTTTAGTCCGCTCGGATACTCCACCGCGGCTCTTCGAATTTCAACAATATTTCTTTACGGCGCTTTGGATTATAACTCTCCTAGAAAATTAACGATCAAATATTAATTGAGCTTGTGCACCACCATGTGATATTCTATGTTATAAGAAGAAAAAATATTTCACACTGTATTATTATAGTACAAACGGGTTTCTTTCATAAACTTACCACATATAGGCCTACATATAATAACTTCTTACTGTTGTCTTACACTATTATATACAGTGTGTTAAACAATATAAATAGCGAAACTTCCTGGCAGATTAAAATTGTGTGCCGGATCCGAGAGTCGAACGTGGGACCTCTGACTTTCGCGGGCACGCGCCTTACCACTGAGATGTCCCTACACGACTCACGATCCGTCTTCACAACTTTAATTCTCCCAGTACCTCGCCTCCTACTTTCCAAACTTCACAGAAGTTCTCCTACAAATCTTGCAAGACTCAGCACTGCTGGAAGAAATGATACGGTGAAGACATGACGTCCTAAGGGATGTTACCAGAATGAAACAGAACTTCTGTGAAGTTTCGAAAGTAGGAGGCGACGTACTGGCGTAATTAAAGTTTAGAGGACGCATCGTAACTCGTGTCGGGATAGGTCAGTGGTAGAGCGCTTACTCACGAAAAGCAAAGGTCCCAGGTTCGAGTTCCGGTTCCGACACACAATTTTAATCTTCCAGGAAGTTTCATATCAGCGCACACTCCGCAGCAGAGTGATAGTTTCATTCTGGAATATAAATAGCATTTATTTTTATAAAACCGAATGTAGTTAGTGGCTTGAACTTACAAGTGACTAATCGCCAATGTTTACGGATCAATTTTTGACAATGCATACTTTTTTATAGTGTGCAGTATAAAAAATATTTTGTTCTATAAATTACGTCAAAATAGGAAGAGAGAATCCGTAAAGTTGAAACAGCAGACACAGCTTTCTACATCCTCCAGCTTTATCAGAGACGGTTTGTCTCTTACTTCGTAGGTTTTCTGTGAAATGTAGTCTTTAAGTTCTCTATGCAGTGTGCGAAATTCGCCTTCATACATTCTCTTCAAAAGCATTTTCTTAACCCCTGTTCATTTTGCTTGCGAATTTCTGTTCATTTTCGTCGTCACCTAAGGCAACTGCAGTCCTAATGCTTCAACCCTACATTTAGTTGTTTTCCATTCTCTTTTGAGAACAAACACCACCGCTATTGTGTGTTTCCAATTACCTTGCGAAACTGGTGCTTTATATTTGGCATTTCTTGCCGTTCTGTCCAGTGGGAGTGCACTTGGATTTTTGACGGTGTGTGACGTCAGTGGCGTTGACGTGACGTTGTCCACCGTGTGAATCCAGCCTTAGCGACCAGAGGGCCGGATTCACATACACACCTGGCCATTATAATTGCTACACCACGAAGATGACGTGCTACAGACGCGAAATTTAACCGACAGGAAGAAGATGATGTGATATGCAAATTATTAGCTTTTCAGAGCATTCACACAATGTTGGCGCCAGTGGCTACAGCTACAACATGGAGACATGAGGAAGCCGGCCGCGGTGGCCGAGGTGACTGAGGCGCTCCAGTCACGGTCAGCACGGTCACTACGGTCGGGGGTTCGAATCTCCCCTCGGGCATGGATATTTGTGCCGTCCTAGTTTGTAAGTAGTTCATAAGTAGTTTGTAAGTTTAGGGACTGATGACCCCGTAGTTAAGTCCCATAAGCTTTACAAACATTTTTGTAGACATGAGGAAAGTTTCAACCGATTTCTCATACACAAACAGCAGTTGACCGGCGTTGCCTGGTGAAATGTTGCTGTGATGCCTCGTGAAAGGAGAAATACGTACCATCACGTTTCCGACTTTGATAAAGGACGGATTGTAGCCCATCGCGATTGCGGTTTATCGGATCGCGATATTGCTGCTCGCGTTTTTTCGGACGTCATTTTTTCGGATGAATCCAGGTTCTGTTTTACAGCATCTTGATGGTCGCATCCGTGTTTGGCGACATCGCAGTGAACGCACTTTGGAAGCGTGTATTCGTCATCGCCATACTGGCGTATCACCCGGCGTGATGGTATGGGGTGCCTTTGGTTACACGTATCGGGTCGCTACAGTGGTCGTTACATTTCAGATGTGTTACGACCCGTTGCTCTATCCTTAATTTGATCCCTGCGAAACCCTATATTTCAGCAGAATAATGCACGACCGCATGTTGCAGGTCCTGTACTGGCCTTTCTGGATACGGAATATGTTCAACAGCTGTTCTGGCTAGCACATTCGTCAGATCTTTCACCAATTGAAAACGTCTGGTCAATGGAGGCCAAACAACTGGCTCGTCACAATACGCCAGTCACTACTCCTGATGAACTGTGGTATCGTTTTGAAGCACCATGGGTATCGTACCTGTACACGCCATCCAAGCTCTGTTTGACTCAATGTCCAAGTGTGTCAAGGCCGTTATTACGGCCAGAGATGGTTATTCTGGATACTGATTTCTCTGGGTACTGATTCCTGTCGCTAGCTGACTGGTTGGCCGCTACCGGCTATGAGCACCACCACCTAGAGAGAAGGACGCGGCGCTCTCGTGTGACGTCAGGCAGAGTAGATTGCGCGCGCATAGCTGACTGGGTAGCCACTGGGGCACGGCCCACTATGTCGAAGCAGCGAGCCAGACAGCTATGCGCGCGCAACCTACTCTGCCTGACGTCACACGGGAGCGCCGCGACCTTGTCTCTAGGTGGTGATGCTATGAGGCAGTGGGCTGTGTCCCAGTGGCTAGCCAGTCAGCTTGTCGAGAACGGGCTGTTGAGAGGGCTTGTCACTGGACGGTGTTGGTAGTGGTACCGGAAGTACCGTTCGCCACACACGTCGGGAGGCTGTGATGTGGGTGCTACCCGTGTCTCACGCCGGCTACGTACAGCCGACAGGCGGCGCTTTAAAAGCCCGTAAGCTCCCGCCGCACGGCTGAGCAAATTGCGGAGGCGGTGACTAAGCGACCGCAGGTGTCGGCGCGGTCACGTCGCCTCTGTTGTTATGTAGCCGGCGCGGCGCGGGAACTTATTACCGCGTTACACAAAACCACGACGCCGGTTTTTGCCCGGCTGCCGCCGGAGACTATTATCCATTTCGCAATGACTGACCCTTGACTTTGAGCTCATATTCTGCCCACGTCGCTCGGCGAACATCGATGTTTTATATCTCGCCGGAATAGTTGAAATGTCTACTTTTATTTGGTGTACGAATATTACATTTTATTTGAAAAGGGGGCGACATACAGGGTGTCCAGAAAAGGACTCCCTGATTTCAAAATTAAATTTCTCGAAAACAAAGATCGATAGAGGAATGCAGTAAACGGTATGTTTATTGTGAATGCTGTAAGAAGTTTATACAACAGTTTGAAATAATAGTTACAAAATCTGCTAACAGATGGCGCTGTACGCTTTACAGCTCATATCAGCATACAAAAGTGAAATAATCGCATGAAAACACTCTTTGCAGACAGTCACATCACAATGTTTTTGAATGTTCACCATTGGCACTATAGAGGTGGCGCAAACGAGCAATGACATTCGCCATCACATTTCGTAGTGTCTCAACCGAAATGGATTCACATGCCACAGAGATCGCCGATTCAAGCTCGTCCAGCATGGCGGGATGCTTCGGGTAGACCACATCTTTCACTGTGCCCCACAAAAATAGTCACAGTGAGTCAATTCCGGCGAATATGGAGGCCAATCCATGGCTGCACCAGTAAATTTGGGATATTTCAAAGCAATAACTCGATTCCCGAAGTATTCTTCAAGAAAGCGAAACACTTGTTCGGTCCGATGTGGTCGGCCTCCATCTTGCATAAACCATTCAGTACCTGGTCGATCCTCTAACGCTTGCTGTGTGGCGACAAATTGTTCCAAAATTGCAACGTAACGTGCACCAGTGACCGTTTCTCGAATGAAAAAAGGGTCAGTAATGCCTCTGCTGCATACTGCAGCCCACACAGTAACTTTAGGAGAATACAGGGGTTTCGCGTCATCCCAATATGGCTTTTCGTAACCCCAAAATCGCCAGTTCTGCTTATTTACGTATCCATTCAGGTGGAAGTGTGCTTCATCTGTAAACCAGATGCAGCCAACATCAAATCCTTACTATCAATCATTGTGAGCATCTGATTAGCATAGGCAACCCTTTGTTGCATAGCCCGTACGGGTATGGCCTGGTGCGTTTGAATTTTGAATGGAAACCCGTGTAGCCTGTTTCTCAGTATTTTCTGCGTGCTGGAACGCTTCAAACCAATCTGATGCAATTCTACGGACGGATGACATTGGATTTCGCTGAATAATTCCAGAAACTGTGACTATTTTTCAGGCGTAACTGCGGTTTGCTTGCGGTCAACTTGCCCCACTAGATCATACGTTACGCTGACTGTTCGTTGAAATTTTGCGAAGAGCGTACGAATGGTTTCCGCATCGGGTCCTTTTGGAACATTAAATCGTGCTTGAAAAGTTGGCTTTGTTGCCGTAGGACTCTTCTAACCTGTGGTACTCTGTTGGATCACTATTTATACTAGGCATTATGTATCGCAATTACAGCGCCATCTGTTAGCAGCTTTTGTAACTATTATTTCAAACTGCTGTATAAATTTCTGACAGATTTCACAATTAACATACCGTTTACTGCATTCCTCTAACGATCTTTGTTTTCGAGATATTTTAATTTTGAAATCGGGGAGTCCTTTTCAGGACACCCTGTACGTGGTAATATTTAAGAGAAAGCTTGCTTTTCCAAGTTTGTTTGTTTGTGTTTAGATTAGAAAGCAATAGTATGGAAAAGTGTAACAAAATGTATAGCACATTTTTTATCAGTGAATGGAAAAGTCTATTTACTAGAATACATTCTGCATAATGGGCAGTAAAGAATGATATAGTGTGAGGTCTACAGGAGAAAGAAAAGAAATCCGTTAAAGTTTGTTTACAAGACAAGTCAATCAAAAGTGAATGCCGTAAAGCCCACAAAATACCTAGGAGTTACTATTACTTCAGATTTAATCTGGAAAGAACACGTACATAATGGCGTAGGAAAGGCGAACCAGAGACTGCGTTTTATTGGTAGAACGCTTAAAAGATGCAAGAGAAGTACTAGAGAGACTGCATACACTACGCTTGTCCGTCCTCATTTGGAGTATTACTGCCCAGTGTGGGATCCTTATCAGGTGGGTTTGACGGAGGACATCGAAAGAGTCCAAAGAAGGGCAGCTCGTTTCGTATTGTCACGATGCAGGGGAGACAGCGTTACGGAAATGATACAGGATCTGGGATGGGAATGATTACATCATCAGCGCTTATCGCTGCGGCGTAGACTACTTACCAAACTGCAATCATCAACGTTCTCTTCCGAATGCAAAAATATATTGTTGACTCCCACATACATAGGTAGAAATGATCATCAGAATAAAATACAAGAAATCAGAGCTCGAACGTAGAGATTCAGATGTTCTTTCTACCCGCGCGCTATTCGAGGATGGATTGGTAGATGAATAGTATCAAGGTGGTTCGATGAACCCTCTGCCAGGCACTTACATGTGATTTGAAGAGTATACAATGTAGATGAAGTAAACTAAATTGAAACTCACCTTGATCTGTTTCGCAGCTGGCTGAAGTCTCACTGCTGCTATTGCAGTCGTCTACTTGTGTCAGCTACGGTTCAATTGCTACATCAAGACAGTGGCCACTTTGTGCGTAGTTTTCAAGTTTCTGCATACGATACATTGAATTACTCCAGACGTTTTGGAATACTTTCTAGAGTGGAGCGACACAACTGTAATATCTGACACGAATACACAACAGGGAGTGGGAGCGTGAGTTTCCTGTGTGAGGGAAAGCCGCGATGTAAACACTGTAGCAATGAACAGCGAAGGGCTGGCAACACAGCACACGCTAGCACGTAGCACATAGGAACGGAAAGGAAATAATTGTGTGATATTAGCGCTTGCTGTAGATTTATGAGCATAGAATCATAACAGCTCTGAAAGGCTAGGACAGAGCTTGCATTTACCCTTTATGTCTTGTTAATACATATCACCAATAGGCGAACTGCAGCAGTCTACGCCTACCATTAGTAGTCTACGGAAAAAACGACTAATCAGAAAATAATGAAACTCCTTCTGTAAATAGAACAAGGTGGATCTTTAAACTGTAGGAAGGAAAACTTTCTCCTAATTACGGTCTGATTTCTTTGCCTACTCAAAGTTGACATTCGCAACAAAAAAAAAGGCCAGAAAAAGCATGCTTTCTCTTAAATATTACCGCGTATGTAGCCCGCTTTTCATATGAAATGTGACATTCGAACACCAAATAAAAGTAGACATTTCACAGATTCCGGCGAGATTTTCGTCGTGCGATGTGAACAGAATATGAGTTCAGTCAGGGGTCAATCATTATGAAATAGACAGTAGTATGCTACATCTGGCGTTCTGTGTCACCCGCGCAACCTGCTAGGTACGTCCAAAGTGACGAACTGCCGGCAGTGAGCAACCGGAATGTGGCCGACCGCAGTGGCCGAGCGGTCTGCGGCGCCAGTCACGGTCTGCACGGACGCTACGGTCGGGGTTTCGAATCTCCCCTCAGGGATGGATGTTTGTGTCGTCTTTAGTATAAGCTAGTTCATAAGTAGTTTGTAAGTTTGGGGACGGATGACCCCGCAGTTAAGTCCCTTAAGCCTAACAAACACTTGAACCGGAATGTGTGGTACAATGCTAAGACGGAAGGACGGATGTCGTCTACACGCAGACGCAGGTACGTTGTCATACACGTCATAATAAACCCTCCTAGAGTTTTCCAGTTCACTAAAGATATTGACTCTAACAGTGCATATGAAATACACAAAATAATTACATTTTGAGATCAATAGCTCAAGTAGTACTGAGGTACCAGCACTGATCCACGCCGAAACAGCTATATTAGAAAAGGGGGGGGGGGGGTATTTAGTGTAGCCTCCACGAGCGGCAATGCAGGTGCTGATTCTGGCATTGATACCATCGTACATGTGGCGAATACTGTGTTTGGATGCATTATTCCACGCCTTGCACGTAGTTCTGAAAGTATTGTGCGTGCACGAGACGCATATGCCAGTTGTTATTTCATCATGCGATGGCGGATGTGGTACTTTATTCCGACAGTGTACCATAATCAGACTTGCTCCTATCACAGCACAATAAAAGGACAGTATGCCCTGGCCAGAAACGACGACCTAAAAAGGGGACTTAACAGGCAGCTTTCAAAATATGTAAAACAACGTGTCATCCAACATGGCGTTTCCCGATGCCGTTCAATATGACGCTACATGCCAGTCACGTATGACATTGTTTTCTCAACCTTTTCCAACATGCGAGCACTTGAAAATTTAAAAAAATGGCGACATGTTATTTCAAAGGAAAAAAAAAAGTAATCTTCTTTCTTTTGCTTTACCTATCTTTGAGAATGTTGAAAAAAGTTTTCTGTGTATTTTTCCCCTTGTTTCTTTCTCGACATTTACGCCAAACACAGTTTTCTAAAAACTAACTACAAAGAAACCATACACATTTTGTTAGTATTGCTATTTGAACACTTTAAATCGATCCTCTTGAGAAGGAGACAAGAAATCAGGGCCGGCCGCGGTGGCCGAGGGGACTGAGGCGCTCCAGTCACGGTCTGCACGGCCACTACGTCGGGGGTTCGAATCCCCCCTCGGGCATTGATATTTGTGCCGTCCTTAGTATAAGGTAGTTGATAAGTAGTTTGTAAGTTTAGCGACTGATGACCCCGTAGTTAAGTCCCATAAGTTTAACAAACATTTGAACATTTTGAAATCAGATGTGAACATCTACTGTAAAGAACACCCTGAAGGCTGAAGCAAACAGGAGAGCTGATACTGAAAACTATATTTCGAGACACTTTTTCTGTGCAGTTACTACTTACAGCAGACGCACCACTCGCGAACGGTTAATTGTGGCTTGTATATAGAGGAACCTCAAGAGACGCCTGAAGAAAAGGTATAGAAATGAATGATGAAATTGCAAACTGTAATTAAATAACTACTGTACTTTCAAACGCCTTGTCACTGTAAAGGAGACTTATTTGTTTCCACTATATTACGTATTTTTCTTGGTCTTTATCCCTTATCTTCAGCGGGCCTGTATGAAATTGGCAATGTTAGTGGCACTGAGTGGTCAGTTGTCCCAGATACAATGAAGACGAGCAGCACTTGTATTAAGTCTGGTTTGCCTCTTCCTTTGCGGGGCTTCATTAAAGTCCCGAGAAACCATTTTGCGGCACTGCCTAACTATTCGGTAGGATCCAGGTGTCTGCTTATTTCGACGTTTCGCGCTTTTAAGTCCAGTTGCATCTATTTCTGTGACGTGAGGCAGAAGCGTAACTTCGTCCTTGTCGGGTTTGTCTCGCTTGGAGTCTCTCAGCAACTACGTTGCGCCTGAGTTGTAGGCAGCTGGCCGCTCTTCTATGTAGACTCTCTCTTGTATCTCCTGGACGTTGAAATTCATTGAAACAGTTCATTACAACATGTTGTGAGAGGTACGTACAAGATAGCTTTAACATAAAGTCGTCGTCAACAAAGATTTCGGTTTCACACAGTGATTAGTGCCACGGACGAGGGATCTCAGGTCGATTCCATATTTCTAAATTTCCATAACGCTTCTGACACCGTTTTTCGTCAGCAGCTTCCAATCATACTGCCTGTTTGCGGTAGATCGTTTCAATTGTATTTGCAGGTTAGTGATTTCCTGTCAGTGATGTGACAATTCGTAGTAAGGGTCAGGAAGTCATCTACTAAAGCTGAAATAACTCGGTTTCCCAAACATGTGGTATATACCTCCTGCTGCTATTAAGCGATTTAGGAAACAATCCAGATAATAGTGTAAAACTGTTTCCAGATGATGTCGTTTACCGCGTAATAGTCAACAGAAGGTCAAAAATGATGTGACATCCTCCACAACGTACTACACAAATCCCGTTATATTTCGATTTCACGATAAATAAAACAAATTTTTCAGCATTTGGATTCAATTACGAACATCATAAACTATCTCACAGCTGTGGTGTGGAAGACGAAACAAAGACTGTTTTATAACAGAATTTTTACGAGCTCTAGCCAAAACAGACTGCCAATACTATCCTTGTGAGGTCTCTGTTGGACAACTGCTCTGTTTGGGCTCGTTACCATACAGGATTGGCGGAGGACATAGAAAAATTTCATACAGGAACAACTAATTTTGTATTATCGAGAAACACAAGGGAATGCCACACGTATGGTATGTGAGTTGGTGACAGCCACTAAAGCAAAGACCCTTTTCATTGCGACGAGAGCTTCCACGTAATTAAAAGTGTATGTGTGTAAAATATTGCCGGCCGCGGTGGCCGAGGGGACTGAGGCGCTCCAGTCACGGTCTGCACGGCCACTACGGTAGGGGGTTCGAATCCCCCCTCGAGCATGGATATTTGTGCCGTCCTTAGTGTTAGCTAGTTCGTAAGTAGTTTGTAAGTTTAGGGACTGATGACCCCGTAGTTAAGTCCCATAAGCTATACAAACATTTGAACATTTGATTTGTAAAATATTTTGTTGACTCGCTCTTACACAGGAAGAAATTATCATCTCAATAAAATTAAAAAAAAAAAAAGAAAAACAACATTACGAGGTCTCGCAGTAAACATCAGAGGTCGCCCCATTCGCGAGTGGAATGGTAGAGAAACCACCAGAAAACGAATCGCTGAACCCTGCCCAAAACCTTTACAAACATGATGTACTATACATGATGCAACTGAACTTACGTATCCCGTCAGTTACAGGCAGTTTTCGTGTGTTATGAACCATCGTGTTACGTTTTCTTCTTCCTATAAAATTGTTGCCAGTTACGAAACAAGCGGTAAGTACGAGAAAAAGAAAACCATCTGAGAATTGTGAACACCGGATTGTGTTTTATTCTACAATTTTCATTTATTTTCAGTTTCAGTTGTAAATACCTTTTGTTCGATCCCTTGGGCCGTCTTCAGATCCAAGTAAAAACCATCTGAGAATTGTGAACACCGGATTGTTTTATTCTACAATTTTCATTTATTTTCAGTTTCAGTTGCAAATACCTTTTGTTCGATCCCTTGGGCCGTCTTCAGATCCAAGTAGTATCATCCTCAACCAGTCTTGTCTGCATGCTTCAAACCATATCAGAGCATTAATATGGTTTAAAGTTGACGAGGCGCGTTGCCGTCGTATTTTGATCTGAAGGTGCTCCAAGGTATCGAAACATGTTGCTGCACAAAAAGTGAGTGCTACTATAAGGAAAAATCCCCAACGCACCCACCCGTTTACTGGTAAGATAGCGCAGTGGATTGACCGTCAAAAACTGTACAAATATCAAGCGTGAAAACCGGAAAAATGTGTACGGAACTGTGAAAATAGAAGCAATATAAAAACAGTGGGCGGTTAAAGCACACAATGTTCCAACTTGGGGAGGCAGTAAGGTACATGGCTTTGTGGTTACGATGTAGGATATCCGTGTTCGAATCAGACTTGTGTTCTATATATTTCACAAAATTAGGACTGTGTTTCTGGTCACTGACGTCGGTTTTGTCTTCTCTTGTAGCCCTGACAATTGTCACAGAATGCATTACTTACAGAATGAGTCATATCGATGGTGGGCAATGAAAATACGTAACTAAGTTTTCTTACATTTCATAAGAGACCCAAAAATGGTAACTTTAAAATCTATACAAAGCGCTAAAAAAGTTGTTGAATGTGGAACTTCATAAATAAAATTCAGAGCCCAAATACTTCGTCAGGAACAAACGTAATATGTTACTAGAATTAAAAGTTGCGAGGTTTTCATTGCCTACGATGGATATGTTAAGAACATGTTATAGTCCGCAAGTAAATGTGATGAACAGTGAGCGCAGGCAAGAGGCCGCATAGACCTTTCACAGAAATGAAAACAACTCGGCCATTAACTAACGTCGGTTCCCTGCCACATTCCCGAAGGTTGCTGGCTCCTTCCCGCCATGGCTCTATCCGCTGATACGTATCAACTTTGAACTCCGTTTGCTTTACAGGGACACTACTCCCGACCACCAGTTTCTAGCTCTCCGTACACAGCTTGCCGATACCACCTTCATCTACAATTCTACACCGATATTTAGGGCAGACGACGCGCACTGTGCACGAGCGCATTGTGGAACACCAGCGTCATACTCGGCTACTCCAGCCCACCAAGTCCGCAATCACCGAACATTGTATTTCCACAGGTCATTCAATGAACTAAAATTTTGGCCCACACATCAAACTTTTAGAGCTCAATTATTAATGAAGCTGTGGAAATAAGACTGTCTGACAATGAGACTCTTATCAATCGAGACAGCGGTTTCCAACTAAATGCTGCATGGAATTATATCAATGAAAAAACTTCGTAGTCGGCGTAGTTCCCTGCAACTGAATGACAATGATGGAGTGTTGGGGAATGAGTCTGCTGATACGGCTGCGAAGGAGGCAGTTCTCCTTCCTCGGCTATCTACCTTTTCTACTAGCTCTGATGACCTTCGCGCTGGTGACTCCCAGCGTATTATCTCCCGTTGGTTTTTACATTGGTCATCCCTGTCAGGGAACAAATTGCGAGCCATTAAACCTGTGCCTGATCTCTGGTCAACGTCATCTCGACCCTCTCGCCGAGAGGAGATTGTATTGGCCACTGCCATTATAGCCACCAGCATCTACTACGTGGTGATCCTGCTCCTTTATGTGAGCACTGTGATGAACCTTTTACTGTGAACCATCTTTTAGTGCAATGTCCATTTTTTAATCGTCTCCGTCGTTATCTATGTTTACCATTTGAAATGTCTGATATTTTAGCTGATGACCCGCATTCTGCTAACAGTGTTTTACTTTTTATACATCGTGCAAATATAGTGAAAGCCATTTAAGTTCTAACCCCGGTTCGATTTTACTATGGGCAGTGTTGTGCGCCCTAAAAAACCACAAAAAAATGACAATGATAAACGAACTGATATCGAAACGGCAAGCCTCCACCACGGAGGGCGCTCGGAGCAGCGTACGTAGTTGTAGCGAACGCCCACGCTAAGTACGCGCATGTGCAATGTCGGCTGAATTGGGCATAAATAGCACAGCTCAGTGCGTCTTCGCCAGTACTGCGGCGGTACTCACCTGAAGACGGCCAGAAGACTCTGCGCCGAAATATCGTAGCAAAAAGTTACAGACATCCGGCAGTTCGCCCGACATTTTATGGGAAAAAAAAATTCTCTACTATTTAGCAAATCCGCTCGTGTGCAGCGCTCGAATTTAGACGTAGACTCGCAGAGCAGAGTTGGCAGTGGTAGGCCCGCTGTGCGCTGGGCGAGGCTGGCATTGTTCGCAGCGCGCGCCGCGGCCCGCGAGCGCTTTCCGCGCCGGCAGGTTGGCAGCCGTGGCGACCGGCGGAACTGCATGCGCCAGACGGCGGGCCGCGCCGAAAAGCGACGGCAGGCTGGCTGGATGCTGGCCAAGGTCAGGCCTGCCATTACGCCGCCGCGCACGCGACCGCCGCCTAGATCGCTGCTCGGGCGAGGAACGAACTATCGCCGGGTGCCGCGCCCTGGCCGAGCGGAAGCTGCGCGGGGATGGGGCGCAGCCGTGGTGTCAGCGCACCGCGCTAGGCCTGTGCACCTGCAGTTTGTATGGGACGCGTGGATGTAAAGGACCCCGCACACGAGCGACGGATCGCAACAAATTAAAAAAAAAAAAAAAGTTTATTTTTTAGTGAAACGGTTGGTTTTATGATAAAAGTAGCTCAGACAAAAATTGTAGATCATGCAATTATCTACAAAACTTGCCCTTAGATGTTTTGTCCTAAGATTCACCATTTCTGAGAAAAATCGATTTTAAAATTTACCTAAGTTGTTTTCTCCATAATATGAACAAGACTGCACGTTTCTATAAGGTAATATACTTTTCTCGTTCTTTCTCTTTTCTTCAGTAGGCCTACTCCACAGTTTTCTTTTTTATCTTCCTGAGTCGACTTAAATTATTGTAGCAGCATAGAGTGGTATGTTATGTTGTTTGTTATCATATATGAAGTTGGTCTGTTTGTTGTAATTCTATCGGGCCAAACTGCGTGGTCATCAGTCCGTAGCTTACAAACTACTTAAACTAAACTAACCTAAGGACAAACACACACACACACACACACACACACACACACACACACACACACACACACACACACACACGCCCCAGGGAGGACTCGAACCTCCACGGCGAGCAACCGCGCGCTCCGCAGCGAGACGCTTTAGACCGCTCGGCTGCTCCACCGCGGCGAAGTTGGTCTGTCACAAAACCTTTGGGTGACAGATTTGTAATTACTTAGATGTAATCCAACGAGAAAAACCTAAATAGTTCATTTGGCCATGACCGTCTCCCGTTCCACAACTGGCCTTACAAATCACCTGAGACGTAAGAAGATGGTTGAGGTGGACGTTTAAATTCAATTCTTTTGGATCCAGGTCAAGTGGGAGACGCTTTTGTAAACCTCATGTCTGAACGTCCAGAGGAAGCCACACCGTACGCCGAATACCTCGTCAACAACTACATATATAGACCCTCCTACTTTGAGGGTATCAACACATCTGTCCTCAGAACGATCAATCAACGGGTGTGAAGCATTCCATTCGACGTTGGGCGGCATGTTTTGTTCGACGTATCCGAACGTTTTTGTATCCATCAACGCATTAAAAGACGTTCAGACGACAAGCTACGTCACAATGAATACAAAAACGGTAATCCAACGTTCCGTAAAGCCCTTTCTATACGAGACGTGCAACACGCACAAGGAAGTCATTGTCAGCTGCAGCACCCCTTGCCATAGACCGTTTTACTACAAAGAAGCGTTCAAACGGTATGCATTTGTTGAGTCGTCTACTTCGTTTGTTTACAGCAAATGAATCGCCGCGTTAACATAACTTTTCGAAACTGTATGATATATTGTGACGATTAAAACATTTCTTTGTATTTTAGACTGCCACTGTGAAACTGTATTTGTTTTCGTGCAGTTCATGTGTAACTACGTCGCTCACATGTGTTAACATCCTGTAATATTTTACTAGTTTAAGTATTTACAGTCCATTCTACCACTTTCAAACATAATACTCATATTTTCAACATTGCGATGTATGGGGCTTCTGCTCGCTGTAACATTATTCTCTTGGGGCGTCGTGGTAGAAATAAATACTCGGAGGTATAATTTTTCACTTCTGCTTCTCCACCAAAACATTACAACTTCAAAACATATACAAAGTATCAGAACTTAGTCGACAGTACTTCCATTTTAAGACAAAGACTGACACAGATTCCAGAGCGCACAACGATCGCCAAACCTCGAACTCTCCCCACGCAAGGCGGCGAGGCAAATATATAACATTGACAATAATGGCATTACATTACGCATTGTCCATAACAATTGAATATACTGATTTACAATTAACGAACACAACAGTAAATCATTTCATGTACACAAAAATAATCACAATATAAAATAAAAACTTTACATACAATAATTTTTCATGGCGAATGCCTTTTTAAGTTTTAATTGCCGATCTTTCTGTTTGATAACAAACAGCAATGTTAAGAGTCAATTAATTTGTTAATGACTACATCATACAAGTTCGTAACATATATTCAACTATCAAATATATTGGCAATTCTGAAACTAAAAGTTTAAAATCTCACGTCAGTCCATATATACAACGAATCATAGTATTTAAATCTCGACTATTACAATAATTAACACTATTAACTGGTCAACACAACCTGTTTATGAGCCTTACATATATACAATGCTATTTATTTTCATTTTCTTTTTTTTACAATTCGTCTGTTTAAGTCTTGAAATAACACTCAATGACGAAACTATTGTTTATAGAACTGTCTGGAAAGAAAATATATAAATCTCTTAATTAATGAAATCTATCACTTGTTTTAATCACAGTATCACCGAGACACTGTCCTACACTGATTCCTAGGCTGGCTATTTCGTTTTTAACTAACTTCACACGCAACATGTATCACTATTGAACCACATGATTCCGGGTCCAACGCAGACGGTATCGTATGATAACATTGAGATGAGAGGGCCAGCAGTATCATCACAATCCTCATTATAAAATGCGATTACATACTTCCAGCCCCTGGGGTATGAGGCGCTTATGTGTACGAACAACTTCAGGTGTCTATACATAGACCTTTCACTTTGAATAAGCTACAAATAATGCTCACCAAAAACAAATATTTCATCTGTTAACTACAGCATGTTTCAGGAAAAATAGCAAATATTTTAGAAGATGGTAATAAAGACAGTTTGCAGATAAAATTTCATATAAGGTGTGTCCAATTCTTATTGGGTACACAGATCCAGCTATTGGTATGTACAAAAACTGATTTGGATATTTTGACTGATTCTTTCGTCGGTTCTAGGTAGATCACCATATTGACGTTTATTTAAATAATCGGTTTTTGACGTATTTTAAAGTCTGAATATGTCCTAGTAAGCCGAAAAATGGGTAACTAAGTGGAAATGAATGTGTAGAACATACACAAAATACTACTTATAAGTAAGTGTGATATACTACCAAGAACCGACGGATAAATCGGTGAAAATTTCTTGATTTACATTTGCTCTACGTTTGTTTGGATTTCATATTAACAGCTCTCTCTCTGTATTCAATAAAATTATACACGGGTTATATTAAATTTTTAATGCAATTCCTCTATAATATCATCTCCTAAAATACTTACGACTGAGCAGAAGACAAGTACACATTCTCAAACAAATTCCCGACTTGGCTTCGTTTGTCAGCTGGGTTCCCCATTCGATCGTCTGCGCATGCGCGAAGCACTTCCATACGAGTGAGAATAGGATCCATCCTATTCCGTCTAGTAGCGATCGTAAGTGGACGCGTCTACACTATACGCGGACGGCGTGACCGGTGTATCATGGATAATCTCGTAAGCTCTCACTTCCCGTGTAGAAAGGGCTTAAAGGGCCCCACACAGGAGCAAAGGATCGCAACAATCCGTCGCATGGGCGACCGATCGCTTCATAATCGCACGCGTGTGGACAAATCGCAGCGATCGGTCGTCGAACGCTCACGGCATGGAAATCCCAGGCAATCTGCGGGTCGCATGCGATTCGTGGATGCAACATGGCTGCCTGGCTGCTTAGCAGCGATGTGTGCCAATATGCCTGTGACTCGTTCTCTTGATATTATTCCTGTGACTCGTTTCTCTTGTTATTAATCGTGTTTGTGCAGCTTTGTTTCGTTTCGGTATTCTCACGTTCAGTAATATCTTTACGTTGGGACGAATAGTTATTCAGGGATCGCGAACTACTCTAAGCAATGGAGGCCAGTGTTTCTATTTATATTAAGAAGAAATACAAAATGCACCCTAGAATTTCTACAGTGATCAGCGTTTTGAAGCTTGTGCACATAGCAATCGAATTGGCAGGACTTTCATGGTAATAGCCAAGAAACACAACGAAAGTGCATGGGCTCGAACAAACATATCTGTATGAACGTTCCCTATTATCATTATTGTGTGTTAGTGTTACAACAGTAGCTAAATTATGCTCATATTTCGGTACCATAACAGATACGAGAAAGCATGCGAATGATTCATCTTCTACACTAATACCATCTTCACGAATAAGGGTTCTTCGTAACTTCATCTCAACTAGTCGCAATACATTAGCAGGATTGATTAGCAATCGCCGCCCCATCTGACGCTTCACCACACAAATAACATCACAAAACGCAACTTCGGAGGCACACTGCACCGTCCCTACTGGCGAACCGACAGGTCAAAGTGCAATGCGCCATGGCACACGCAGAGGCCTCTAATGGACGACTGCAGAGTTTTGCAGATGCGGAAGTATCACTAGTGCAATACATTCTCTCTCATACGATTTTGGTGTATATGTGTTTGTTCGAGCCCAAGCACTTTCCTTGTGAGTGCCATCTGAGCATTTTGATTTATTTATAAACAATTGCACGTTTTATTTTTAAAAAATTATTAATTTTTTTGTCTTCGAAACAGAACGATAATTGGTCAGGTGAAATCACAGTGAAACACACTAGGGCTCAATGAAACACAGGACGAACTATACACGTCCCTCAGTAGATAATCCGTAGGTTCAAATTTTTGTAAATCTATGGCAGGGTGCGAAATTTACGGTCGCCAGCTCGCCATTGGTGACCGAAAATTGGAAGCTGGCGACGATCTACGCTTAAATAACTGACGTCACAATTAACCGCAACATCAAATAGGTTATTTTATTAATTTATATAAGCAAAAAAAGAAAGGCCATTGGATGAAATTCGGGACTACAAAACATACAAAAGTCGGTTTGAGGAACTTGAAAGTGTGATTATAAAAGTATTCGACATGAGTGTGAAAGTTTACAAAGCCAGCATCACTGTACTGAGTTGGTTTTGTAAACTTTCACACTCGAATACTTTTATACTTACACGGTTCTTAGTAATTGATGGAAAGGCATCAATTTAATAAATAAGCGGTAGTGTCTGGCGGTCCATTGGCTAGTGTTGTTCGTCCACTGATGTTCCTTCTTTATACAGACGCTCTAATAGGAAAGACTAAGCAATCGTTTTAGGTTGCTTACAGATGATGCTGTGATTTACCATCTAGTAGACATCTGAAGACCAAAACCAACTACAAAAGTATTTCCTTAATGGTCCGAAAATTGGCAATTGGCCGTAAATAACGAAGTGTGATATCGTCCACATGAGTACAAATAGAAATCCGTTAAATTTCGTCTACAAGATAGATAAATGAAATCTAAAGGCCACGAAGTCAACTAGGTAGCCTACCTAGATATTACAACAAACTAAAATTGGAAAGAGCATATAAGGTCGTGGGGAAGGCGAACCTAATACTGCGTTTAATCAGCAGAACACTTACACGATGTAACAGAATTACAAAAAACACTTTCTACGCCAAGCTTGTGTTGTATTGCCGCGCGGTATGGAATCCTTATCTGGCGGAATTGTTTGAGGGCATCGAAGATTACAGAGAACAACAGCTCGTTATGTATTATCGCGATATAGGAGAGCGAATATCACGGAAATAGTACAAGCCCTTGAGTGGAAATCACTACAGCAATGGCGTTTTTCATGGCGGGAGATCTACCTTCGAAATTTGATCGCAGACTTTCTCCTGCGAATACGAAAATTTATTGCAAATAATATTTTGACCGTTTCTGCCACATGTGTGAATTAACACATGTTTAGTCGGGATCTGGGAATTATTAAGTAAACTGTATATACGGCCATTTCGACAATTTACTTGGATATATGTTATGACATAGACTAAAAATAGTATCAGTGTAATACCGAAACCGGTCGTTCAATAAAAAACAAACCGTACGGCTGTTGGTGGCTACATTAATTATGTGGGAATAAAACTAGACCAGCCGCAGTCCCAATTCCAATATAACATGGAACTACATCGAACTAAAATCTTTATATATTGAAAGAATCTACGAAAACTAAAGTTAGTCGGTAAGATCAAACTACATGGCCGGTTTCCTTCATTTTTGCTTTAAACGAAAGGTATTCATTCGCAGATTTGTCACAAAGTATCAGAATTAACTTCAGTCTCTCCATTCTTTATTTTTATTCAAACGCGGTATCCTTCTGTCCTTGCACTGAAAATTTTAATCGGTTTGTTTTACGATATATAGGGTCCAGTTAAGGTACGCAGTTCTTTGTGACCTAACAACACTCAGCGAATCAAGCTCTATGATTTGAGCCTGTAAAGACTTGCATTGGTTGATTCTGAAGAAAGTTATGCTTGAACATTCAATGTCATAGTCCGCACCGTTAGTAAAAAGACAAAAATATTGCTACCTCGCATAGATTTGTCACTATCTGACATTACAATGCCCTTCTCTTTTAAACGGTCAATGGCGACAAATCTATGCGAGGTAACAGTATTTTTTGTCATTCCACTAACAGTGTCAAGTATTCGCACGGGTCCTCTAGTTTATTGTTAAAGCCCGATAATTTGGTGTGAACGAAATCGAAATATTGAAACATTTCTGGCGGTTGAAGTAAATTCAATGACAAAATTGAACATTTTCGGGCATGTCCGAAAAGAACGGACACCATATCAATAATTGTAAATAGCCCACAACAGGCAATGGCAGTTTCAATGCGGACGCATTCAAACGCTCGATCCCTTGCGGGAGCCTGCCGCGGTGGACGAGGTGAATTCGTCGCGTCAGTCACGGTCTGCACGCCCACTACGGTTGGGGGTTCGAATTCCCCATCGAGCATGGATATTTGTGCCGTCCTTAGTATTAGCTAGTTCGTAAGTAGTTTGTAAGTTTAAGGACTGATGACCCCGCAGTAAAGTCCCATAAGCTCTACGAACATTTTGATCCCTTGCGGGAATGTTCAAATGTTTGTAGAGCTTATGGGACTTAACTACGAGGTCATCAGTCCCTAAACTTACAAACTACTTACGAACTAGCTAATACTAAGGACGGCACAAATATCCATGACCGAGGGGGGGATTCAAACCCCCGACCGTAGTGGCCGTGCAGACGGTGACTGGAGCGCCTCAGTCCCCTCGGCCACCGCGGCCGGCCCTTGCGGGAATCCAGTATAGGCTGCGAGCAAGAGGAGTATATGGGCAGGGGGCTAGAAGTAGAGAATTTGGGTTGGAAGGGAAGCGTGCCTGGATAGCCTAACTGGTTAAGGCGACTGCTGGCCGAGGCGGAAAATCCGGGTTCGAAAACGGGTCCAGCACCCATTTTCAACTTTGTCGTTTAATTTATATCAACCCCCCGAAACTGACGAAATGTTTAGATATTTTGATTTCGTAAATTTACAGCCGTTACTGTCAACTAATTAGTATGAATTTGGTTCTACGTACACTCTACCAGGCATAGTATCCCACGTAGAGATGTAGGTGAAGTCGGAGTCATACAGGTTTCGGAATCAGCTCGTAGTTTTGCCATCAAGACTCAGTTATAAGGAGCCTGCAGCTACGTGTGCGCCGGCATCGGCTGGGTCCCTAACGACGCGGAGCTGGACGGTGCAGCCGCGACGGATGGCGGGCGGCGGGCAGGCGGCAGCGCGCCATGCATATGCATGCCCCGCCCGGGGCATCGAACCGGCGTACCCCCGCCAAGCGCGCTCGGCGCTTCGCACCTGGCCGACCGACGCCCGCCCCTAGACAGTCGCTGCAATGCGCGACGGCACAATGACCTTTCTGTTAATTTACATTCATTGTCATGTGTTACAATCAGCCACAGAGTTCTACAATATAGACACAAATCCAAACCATTCTCAACAGGTCTTTCAAATTATGTACATCAATTAAATAATTTAAAAATGACAATGACAGTGAACATCTTCGTATTACAAATAACGTGTATATTGATCTATTACACGAGACTGCTGAAAAGACTGGACTAAAAATATCTTACGAAAAAACCGAATATATAGTACACAAACATAATGGAGAAAAAATTATGAAAACAAAGTATGGGAAAATTAAGAGTTGATAAATTTAAATACCTGGGGGAATGGATCCAAGCCAACGGTCTAGATAACACATAAATAAAGAGTAAAGAAGTTAGAATTTGCTTACAAAACACAAAACTACTACAATAAAAAATCAATATCCATCCAAGCGAAGCTTAGACATTAAAAATCAGTTATTAAGACGCAAGCAACATATGGCTCAGAGTGCTTCACATTGAATAAGAAATGTGAACTAAGAGAACTAGAAAAAAGAGAGAGGAAAATACTAAGAAAAATTCTGGGTCCCGAGAAAAACAATGAAAACATATGGATGAAAAGGAGAAATGAGGATTTATTCAAAATACAGACAAAAATCACAGATACAATGAGGAAAAGACGGCTAAAATTTTATGTACATTTAGAAAGAATGGAAGACACGGATTACATAGACAATTTTCAATTACGTTAATAAACTGAAGAAAACTGTAGGATGGATAGAAGTAGTGAAGAAAGATGCAAACAAAATAGGGGTTGCAGAAGAAATATGTGACAGGAATCGCTTCAGGCTACTGATAGAAAACGCAACCTATGAAGAAGATACGCCCAAATCTCGACCAAAGAGAATATGGACAGATGACCAGAGACGAGCAGTTGGAGAGAAAATGTAGTACTGGGAAGAGAAAGAAACACCATTAGTCTAAAGTTGTATGCGGTCCATAGCTAGCCAAATTCATTATATATATAGTGGTTACAAAGATATTCACTACCACTGTCACTTTTAAACTATTGTTTTGTACACCATGCGGCGAGGAAGACGCTCGATACTGTATGGCGTTGGAAAGGAGGAAGAAAAGATACTGGAAAGTACTGGGACAAGCTATAGAAGAGTGCCAGTGGCTGATTAACTACCTTCACAAGAATGCCGCGGCCACTATACAGTGCCTAAACCATCGTACCATCTATCCTAGTCTATTCTCGTATTTTTACCTCTTTCACCCTGAAAGACAGGGGGTGTTTTTTTCACAAATGTTTGAAACTAGCGAACCCTATAATGCTTTACAGTTGCTAGTATCCATGGAATTGGATATGCACCCTAATCTCCTTCTCCTCCCCCTCTCTCTCACACCTTCTCCCATTCCCCTTAAATCTCTCACACATCCTACCTCCCCCCCCCTCCCTCCTTTCCTTCCCATCTCCTCCTGCCCGTCTCTATACTTCTCTGCCACTTATCTTATCCTCCCAACAATTTATGAAAAAATCTCGCAAACCTATTGCTAGCTACCCTCCGCCGCGTGCCATACGATACGTTGAGGAGAAATGTGCCAAATATGATGGTGATTGGTCAAACCAAATATGTCGTTCCTATCATCAGCTATGATTTTTGCACTTGTTCCATTTTTCCTGATCTTCCTTTGTAACGGAAACACCTAACCTACAGAGTAGAGGAAAAGCATAACTGTGAGATCATATCATGTCTAGCGCCTTTGGGCAAGTTGGTGGAGCGTTAGTGATACCGCGGGTCCTGGGTTCAATCCCCGCTCATAGCACTTTTTTTTTCTTTACTGGAGTACGCTGACAACTGTTACATGGGGCAACGTGTTCCTGTCATGTGAAATGACTTCAGATTTTATAGCAGTGTGCTATCCGTAGTTTGCTTGAAAGTAGCAAAACTGTAGACTATATTCGTAGTTTCAGAGAAAAAAACAGAAGCAATCTGAACAGAAGAATAAAGAAACATTTGCACTACACCTTCGGAAGTATTATTATTAATAATAATAAGACTAATAATAACTGTAACATTAATAATAATGCTTTCAGATGCCATGAACCTGTTGTCCCACATGACACTCGGTTTATGTAGCTGTAGAACAATTTCCATCGTAATACAGAAAAAAAAGTTCGCATATTAGGGCTTCAGAGATGCCAACCATTACGAATCAATCGTAATAATTACGAATTTCCTCCAATAATTAGGAATGGACATGGCTAAAATTAAGATTTCTTCGAATACCGAAACTCATTGATGCGTTAGGAATCAAAAAAGTAGCCGTCACTAAACGTATGATGACTATTCTTCTGGTGCGTCACAGTAATTCCCCTGTGGGAAGAGTTTGGTGAGGAAGAATAAGACAGAGTTTAAAGCTAATATGAACCCAGAACTGTTAGTGCAGAAGATGCATATGACGTCACACCCAAAGCATTTTACCAATTTACTTCCTCCAAACAGGAACTGCTTGCAACTAAAGTATTCAATTCAAAAAATGAATCTCCTACTTCTGTAGTGCTTATCTGAGATAAGAATTTAGTGCTATTACGAATAAGGAAGTGTTAAGTGCTCTGTTAGTGTAGAAGAGATATGATACCAAAAAATAAGCATGTTATCAGTGTACTTTCGGCAAACAAGAGCAGTTTATTGGAAACTGGAGTTTTGAATTTAAAAAATGATTCTTGAACTTCTTCAAAAATGTAGTGCAGATCTGAAATCAGAATCTAGTGTTGATATAAAAAAGAACTGTTACGTGCTGTTAGTGCAGTAGATGCAAAAACATAAAGCATGTTACCAGTGCAAATAGGAGCAGCTATGGGGACAACAAGAGGTCAACTCAAAAATGATAGTACTGCAACAATTGTAGTGCAGATCTGAGATGTCAATCTGCAGATACGTAAAAGAGGCTCTGTACATATCAATCTTTGTGATATTGCATTTCTTTTAACACGCATTAGTTTTTCTGTAATGTCATATTTAGCGATGCCGATGCATAAAAATATTTTGAACAGACCTGTAGCAACCGTTTCCATCTTGTAGAACTGAATTTTTTCACTTCACTATCAAAATATTCACTCGCAAACCGAGAGTAAATTTGCCTTGCTTTCACAGCGCCGTGTGCTCTCTCGACGAAGGTCACTTTTGAATTGACGTAACTCGACAAGTATCGAAAGTGACGACCTCTTTTTCTGGAATGAGATGCACCAATCCTTCCCCTACCCAACCCACCCATCAAAATCCCGAGAATCGAAAATTCATTTTTGGGGATTTTGTCACCTTTTTGGGGATTCCGTCTCTAGTGCGTCGCGATTTCAGAGTGTGTGGTTTGACCGGTATTCCTTACTTGTCGCTAATATTTGGTAGTTTATTTCTGAATATGCGGTGTGTGGTTAACCATGATCCTAAGAGGACAACTTCAATTTTTTTTCAAATGTATATAGCATACTAAGAACATCTTCGTCTGCTGGCATCTCTACATCTGCACTCCAAGAACGTTTTAGATCTTTGCCTAATGCCAACAAGTGGTATCTCTGGGATAGATTTTTTTTGCTTGAGATATAAGCGCACGTGATATTCTGAGTTCCGCCAGGAAGAGCCCAGGGCGATTCACCTTCCCCTCAGCTGCCATTGAGTGCTATACAAAGTAGTCTCCGCCTCACACAGTGAGGTGGCTTGTGAAGTTCCGCTGCAGACGTAGAGACGGCTGTGACGTCAGAATAATTGGACGGATCACGTCGCGGGCGCCGACCCCAGTCCGTTGTGACCGCCGCGCGGTCGGTGTTTCTAGGCCTGGCGCGTAGAGCGGCAGGTGTGAAGCGCCGATCGCGAGTACTACGGCCAGCGGCTCGGGTTTTTGCGGCGCTGTGGCTGCTCCATTCATCTTGCGGGCCCTCCGTTTTTCCGCGGCGCCCGCCTGAATTATTTATGTTGGCGGGCGAGCTTTGCATGTCGCCGCGGCTCGCGACCTCGCATTCTCGAGCGGCGACGCGCCGAATCGGTAATGGCAGCCGAAGCAAATGCAGCGAATGCCGGCCATAATGGCCGGGCAGTACAACAAGGCGGTGGGTGCGCGGCATTCCGCGAGCAGAGGCGGCGGTGACCCGCGCAGCAGGAGTGTCTTTGGCGCGGGCGCGCGCATGCGCACAGCGTGGTTGTATTTCCAGCGCAAATTTCTTCCTCATAAATGAAATCCACTATGACGTTGGTCAACGAGCGGCGAACTGGTGACTTCAAAGGACACTCACTTGTTGCTTCCATGTGACAGACGCCATCTTGATTTGCTATATAAACAACATAGACTGGCCACAGCGTCGCCATAGTTGAAGCCAATTGGAAAGGTGGCCGCCATCTTTGAGAACGACAGAGTCACGCCAGGTGATACTGGGCGTCTGCTAACGTGGAATCATAGGTTTTATATTAACCACTGCCAGACTCGATATTTCCTTAATTTTTGGCCGACATATTTCGGAAAGTAATTCCCGCTATGAAGAGCATTTCTCGTTTACTATTACATCCTAAGTGTAATATTTACAATCGACGAACTTCTGCATTATTTGGTGATGTTACTACAATGTCAATAATCGTTTGTATTTGCTGACATATCTTCCCAATAAATGCAGGCGAATTTCTTTAAATTCTTTAATTACCTTTACTCTGGGTGTGGTTCAAATGGTATTTCACACTTTGAAGCACATTACGTATTTATCAAAAGGTAGATTTCTACTAGTTTTATGAGCGAAAGCAAAAGGCAGCCAAGGATACACATACAAACATGACTGGTAAGCGTTATCTTTCAATTCTGCTGCGTCAAACTGACGTTCTCAAATATGGCGCCCAGTGTTGCTTAGTGCTGTCACCCAGAGCGTTGTAGCTTGCCTATAGCCCCTCTGTTGTTTATAGTTATTACCGTTTGACATCTGGAGCGACATTAACGCCCAAGCGGCTAGCCATGTGAGACTCACTGACGTCGATAATGTTTGCTTCGTCGCTCTTTTTTTTTTTTAAGCGATATACGAAATATTTAACGTCTTTCAGTATCTCCAAGCGTTGGTGTAAAATCAGAAGACATGCATGAGTCTCAAATAAAAGCGAATATGACTGCAACTTGAAAATCCAGTGTTAGCTACAACATATTTACGACGTTGGGTAGAACTGCTGCTTATCACACTGACACCGAAAAACTATAAACATACGCATATACATGCGTTAACCTGTACCTTCTAGATCAAAATGTGTTTAAGTTATTAGCGCCTGACAAACAACTTCCAAATAATGATAGGTATGTTGAAATCGTCATTTTAATATGTTTATTACACTAAGTTCAAGTAAATGCAAATATTTAACACAGCCTACTTTTCAGAAAATCTGTCAGTGAAAATGTTTCACAACATAACAATGTCATCACCAGAAGTAAGCAAGAAACATAGACTAACAATAGAAATGAATTGAGTACGTATCATACAAATCAGGAGCCTAAATCTTCTTAAGCTTCATGTTTGATTTCTTATTATTGGAAACTAAGTCTTGGTTCAGAAACTTAATCCTGTAAAACAGCCTGTTCAAAAATGTTCAAATGTTTGTAAGGCTTATGGGACTTAACTACGGGGGTCATCAGTCCCTAAACTTACAAACTACTTACGAACTAGCTAATACTAAGGACGGCACAAATATCAATGCCCGAGGGGGGATTCGAAACCCCGACCGTAGTGGCCGTGCAGACCGTGACTGACGCGCCGCAGTCTCCTCGGCCACCGCGGCCGGCAAAACAGCCTGATTTTGACAAAAAGTCTTATTAACAGCAGTTTAGCTCCATTTCAGCACCCAGCAGGAAAATCTTAAACCTCCTCAAACATATCCACAAATAATGCACCACAGTTTTTCTTGTGAGCGTCTTGTTCATAAACTGAAGCCATCTGCTCCTCACAACTCTTGGAAAATAAGCAAATTGCTTCACTACAAATAATCAAGCTTCCAAAATTGTTGAAAGATAATACTGGTTTGTGGATGACATGCAAATCCGGACGATAAAATTCAGTAATGCGATGTTACATACCTCTCAGGGTCCTTCGGGAACCTAAAAAACGATAAATGCGGAGCTTTTTCCTTGTCATTAACACAACTGATTGCGCCACAGAAGTAGAAACCATTACCGAAACAAACGTAAACAGCAGCAGCTCGATATCGCACTCGTATAAACCGCACAGAACTGAGTAGTATCTCTGGCTAGCCGCTTGGGGCGCTACTTGCGCGCTGGGTAACAAAAATCAGACGGAATATCCCGACTATATATATTAGACTGTGGTAAAACGTTTCTTTGCAATAGTATATTAAAGACGCAAAACAAAAGTCAAGCTCGGTGCGTTTTATTATAATTAGATATAAATAACACACCAACGGTTAAACCCCTGTGGGACTAAATTATATTTAATACTTCAGCTACAGAAATCTTGACCCGTAGTAGCATAGTGATTAGCGTAGGATGATTCCAATCAATAGATATCTTTTTCGAAACTCCTACGTTAAATAATACAAATGACTGAAGGGCCAAAGAGACTATCTGCCTAACTACGAGTGGGGATCCCGCGAGAAGGGTGTGGTTACCCAAGATTCTAAGAGAAAAACTTTAATATATGTTCCACATTTATACCGCATACTCAGAATAGCGTCGTCCTCTGGCGTGTCTACGTCTGTACTGAATGGACTTTTCGGATCTTTGCCTAATGCTACAGCTAGCAATTCTGGCAGGAAAGATTTTTGCTTGGGAAATCAGAGCAAGTGCAGAAGATTGCCTCCTAAATGAAGTGACTGTTGTCGATGTATAGTGTAAACCCTTTGGACAATTAAAATAACTAGTATTGCCTGTGGTCGAATATCGACCAATTGTGTTTACAATGGTGACTGGGGGTAAAATTTTACGTATAATGTCGGCAACCTCGTGTGATTATGTTGTCAACATCAACAACACGATAGAAAATCTTTGCCCATTTGTTCGAACCACATATGACTCGATTAGAGTATCGTATAGACCATGAAGTAAAAAAGTAATGCTGTTCCTGCTTTATGGTCGACAGTTCTTGTATGTACCCTCGTTCGCTCAGTAAAAATTGCCCTCATAAAGCAAAGATTCCATGAGAAAACATCAGCGTTGTCAAGCGATGGGCTAAAATGAAGACTCACAGGATTCTCAGTATTCAACATGTGTTGCCAACATTTATCACAGGAGGCCGCTGAGATATTTGGTAAAATTTAACCAGCACTGGGAGGTATGAAACGGTATCTTTTATGTGTTAAGGAAAATGCCTGACACGATAACAAATAAAAACGGAAGTATATACTGTAGAATGTAGAACTTGATCCAAGCTGTAGATAGGAAAATTTCTACTTCCTTATACCACTTTTAATGGCTAAATGCACACAATATTTATATTCGTGAAATCTACGACAATCTTTCGAATTATGTAACTTTCATTGGCCTTCTTGTACGAATAAATTAGTAATCTGTACCACAATTTTCGTGTTAGCGTATTTATATAATGATGATTTGTCAGTGGCGATCACTCCGCGGAATAAAGGGAATTAATAATTTCCTTACATTTTACTCAGAAATTGTAACCTTGAGTTACTTAGATGTACTTTTAAAATTGTTTCTGATAGCAGTTTTATATTTAATACTGTTCTATAGACTAGTACAGGGTGTAGACAAAATAATATGAACACCTAACATAGACACTTATAAGCTAACCCACCACTCTCTTTGAGAATAGCTGCAGCTCTTCGCGGAACTGATGAGTAGAGTTAAACATTCTTGTACCGAAGCATTCGTCAATTATTTCGTCGGTGTTGGAACTGCAGCAGCCGGTAGTTCTTGGATGCAGTTGCGTTGCTGTTGTATGCAGATCTCGTTCAAACGTATCATGTAGGAACAAGGGTCAAAATTTGAAGAGAGAAAGACGATGCCAATTGTGTAAGTTTTATATAATGTCCTTTCGATGACGGGCACTACTTCTGACATTTGTCGGATCCATGCCACGTCGTGTTCTGCTTTAAAATTCCCCATAACGGTTCGGTTATGTTGAGACGTGGCGATTTTGCTGTCCAGGGCCGCTTAGAGACCCCCAATAAAATGTTCAAATGTTTGTAAATCTATGGACTTAACCACTCTGGTCAATAGTCCATAGGCTTACAAACCACTTAAATTATGCAAGGGCAACAAATACACCCATGCCCGAGGACTCGAACCTCCGACGGCGAGCAGCAATGCACTCTGCAGCTAGGCGCCTTGGAACTCTCGGGAACTCCAGCGCGGAGGAGACCTCCCAAAAAATATATATTTTTTTATTTTTCTATTTATTTTTCCAAATTCGCTGTAGACGCTTTCAAAAGTTTGTCAATCAAATGTTTTAAATGCGTTGACATAGAAAGTAACTCGCTAAAGAACATTACTTTTTCGGGTAACTCTAGAGATCTGTAGTTTATGCAGTCGCCGAGAATTTCGCGATTCAAGCCCGCATCCGGCCATTCTGATTTAGGTTTTCTGCGATTTCCCTAAGTCACTCCAGGCAAAGGTCGCGATGGTTTCTTCCAAAGTACATAGCTGATTTCATTCCCCATCCTTGATAAAAAGTACATCTATATACATACGCCGCAATCTACCCAAAGTTGCGTGGCGGAGGGAACTCAGTACCATTATTAGTTACTTGCTGTCCTGTTCCACTCCAATCTCTCTGACCTTATCTTTGTGGTCTTTACGCGAAATGTAGATTAGCGACAGTAGAATCTTTATGCAGTGCGCTTCATATTCCGGCCCTCTAAATGTCTTCAACAGTGTTTTTCGGAAAGATCGTCGCCTTCCCTCCGGCGACTCCCATTTGAGTTTCCAAAGTATATCAGTAACACTCGCGCATTGATCGAATCTATCAGTTACAAGCCTAGCAGCCCGCCTCTGAAATGTTCAAATGTTTGTAAATCTATAGGACCAAACTGCGTGGACATTAGTCTGTAGCTTACAAACTACTTAAACTAAGGTAAACTAACATAAGGACAACACACAACCATGCCCCAGGGAGGACTCGAACCTCAGACGGCAAGCAACCGCGCGCTTCGCAGCGAGGCGCCCGCCTCTGAATTGTCTCAATATCCTCCTTTAAATCGATTTGATCCCAAACACTTTAACAACACTCAAGACGGAATCGTACAACCGTGTTATCGCGGTCTTCTTAACAGACGAAATCACACCTTCCCAAAATTGTCCCAATAAACCGAAGTCGACCATTCGCCTTCCCCACGACTATTCTTATATGCTCGTTTCATTTCATATTGCTGTGCAACGTCACGCCTAGATATTTAATTGAAGCGACTCTGTCAAGCAGCTGCATTCGAACGTCGTGGGATGGTTTCTCTTACTCATCTTTATCACCTTACACTTCACTAGATTTAGCGCTAGTTGCCATTCCTCACACCACCTGCAAATTTGGTCCAAGTCATCCTGCATCCTACTAAATTCATTCAACGACGACATCCTCTTTGACACCACAGCATCATCAGCTAGCAGCTGCAAACTTCAACTCACTCTGTCCTTCAGATCATGTATACAGACAGAAAATAATATCGGTCCTGTCACACTTCCCTGCGGCACCCCTGATACCCTAGTCTCTGATGGACACTCGCCATCGAATATTGAAGTGTGTGCTTCTTCTCTACTGAACACGCTGTCGGCGAGACGTTAAACCCTAATCTTCCTGCCTCAGATTCCGGTTATGGTAAAGCCAATTTAACTGCGATTGCTGATATGGACCAAAAGCTAAATATTTCTGGATTTTGTACTGAACTTCATTACAGAGTCTCCGTTTTAATAAATAATGCATAAGCGGAATTGCGAAATGGTTTCTAAGTACGCCAGTGTTAAGGCTAGTCTACACGACGACACTAGGTTGCAACACTCGTTTCATGAAATGAATTGCGCGCAACTGGTTTCGTGTGTGTCTGTAGACACGGCGCCAATACTATACACTTCAGTTTCGTTGTTTTGTGAGTGCTGTAGTCGCCGTAGAATGAAAGTTTTGGTAGCTGTAAGAGTTGTAGCGGAGCTATTGCTTCTCTGTATGAAGTCACTGCATAAGACTAAACATAAAAAGAATAAAGTGTTTGGCTTTGTGACTGGATTAAAAAAAAAGACGTCAGCTCGGTTGCTTAGCTACCTTGCTGAAAGAAATTGTAATTTAAGACCTAGAAGCTATTTTAATCAACTTAGAATGTCACCAGAGCATTTTACGTTCCTTTTAAACAGAGTTAGTAATGCAGTTAAGAAACCAGGTACCGTTATGCGTGAATTGTTACAGAACTGAAATTACAAATTGCATTACGTTTCTTGTCAAGTAGGTATTCGTGTCTACAGCACATGTATCGTGTTCCCAAATCTACAATTGCCACAGTTCGTTTGTATAGGTATTTGGAATTGAATGTATTTTAGTCTCCAATTCACTAATCGTCAACCCATCAATATTTAATTCACGAATAATTGCTATAAGAGCACTAACACGCCGCCGCTTAAAATCGCACAAAAATATGCATCGCATATATGTTCAAAAACCGAATTATTTCGTCCGTTCCCCCCTTTGTGTTATGTTCTGTATTGGTTATAATGGTTATAACCTAACATAAAAACACGCGCAATCAGTTTCACCAAAGTTGGAAGGTGCCGAAACTGTTTAGTTTCGCCAACGAGTTGCGCGAATGCCTGCCGCGCATGCGCACTGGCCAGTAACACAGTTTCATGAAACGTAGTGTCGTCGTGTAAACTAACCTTAGTGTCCAGTAAAACTTACACAGCCGAAAACCGGCTCGGCAAAGGTTTCATCGATACAGATGCTAAAAAAATTTAATTTCTACGGCAGAAAAAGGGTGGAAATAATTATCTTTGGCTGCATTAGCGCATTGAAATAATTCATCGGCAACAAATGACAATGTGTGACGGACGGGATTCAAACCCGGGTTTCCCATCGGCTCAGCGGTCACTCATTTGGCTACCCAGACACGCTCGTCATCCGTTCAAAGTTCCTACTGGTCTCACGCTGTGTAAGTAGCGCCCCTGTCGTCCATAGTCATCTTACGTTCGCCACGCCAGATTTCCGCACGAATAATGTCGCCGCAACTCCACACCACACCATGTGCCTATATAACTAAATGTCTTTTTACGATTTCTAAAATTCCGTCTGATATTGCAAATAAAAATTTATGCGAAAAACGCTGTCAATTTGCAGGGTGTGGAGGTTTTATGCCATTTAATTTGTTTGCAGAAGGGTGGGAAAAAATTCGAAAGCTGAGTAAACAGCAGTAAGCGGGAAGGCGAGTGTTGAGGGGTGAGCCCTGGCTGACTGTTGCTTTTGTTTTAGATGGCGAGTTCCTGTTCGTCGACCCCGACAGCAAGCTGTCCAAGTACGCGCCCAAGCACTGGAAGTCTTCCCATGGACACGTGAGTACAAGCCCACCCTCCACCTTGCTAGGGTTAAAGTCTTACTCAGGTGTAAGCAGTTGATTAGTTTCGTTACGTTTAAGTGCTAAGAAAATTAAGAATACCTCGCAGATGGCGATGATGGTAGTTACAATCTACTTTTAAGACGGTACGAAAACACAAAAAGGGAAACACTGTGTGATACAAATAATTTCCTCAAAATATTTGATTTAGACACGTCTACATGCTTTTGAAATAGTTCTGGAAACTTTTTTCCATTCTGATATCGCTACTTGAAAAACGTGGTTTTTGGAGGATTCAACGTTTTATGTGACGTAAATCGCTCTCGGGCATTTTTGTTTAACAGTAGGAACCAAAAATAAGTTATGCCATTACTCACGTTAATGTAACCAATGGGACGTAATTCCGTGTTTCTTCGTCAAATAATATATTGAAGGATATTTTTTTCTTTTTAGAATGAAACATTACTAAAATAATAAATAAATAAAATTAAAAAAATGTCGTAAATCTATGGAATTTAACTACTCCGGTCATCAGTCCCTAGGCTTACAAACCTCTTAAACTTATGTTGACAAGAAATACACCCATGCCCGACGGAGGACTCGATCCTCCGACAGCGAGCAGCCTTGGAATGCATGGCCACTCCGCTACGACGTAACATTTCTGCAAGCATCATTAAATAACTGTCAGAACTGGAAAATCTCGTCGAACGACAGAGATTGTGCGCAAATGAAAGCAAGTAAGCAGGTTACGATGATGGCTGTTATAGCGGAAAAAGCAGCGCGTAAATCAACCAGAGATGCTAGCTACGCCGATCTTCAATACACCAATATTTGCAGTAGATCCGGTATTAATGCAGTAATTGAAAGACTTGAAGTTTTGATCGGAAAGCAGAGAAAAGCCTATTTCGGAGAACATAAGTCCTACAGCGTAATATTGCTCGGCTTACCTTAATATGATTACGTGGCTGTTCCTCCTCATTCGCGAAGGTTGGTGTGTCGCTAAAATTCGTCCAGGGGTCAGCAGCGTCAATCGTTTCTTCCCGGGTTTGGCACCAAAATACTCCCTGCAGTTCCAAGTAAAATAGAAAACTAGCGTATGAACCAGCCGCTCGCTAGCTCCTAAAAAACGAAAGTTTTATGTAGTCAAAGAGAAAACCAAACACTGCTTAATAACAGAGATATAACACTACCTGACCATCGGATGTTGAACTAAGTCTATGGTTGAACTTCAGCTGACAGAGCGTGCCTGCCATAGATGTTCATATTTAGTTTATTGCAAAATTCAAATATGGCTGCTATGAAATATCATTAGAACAAGAAATGAAAAAGTTTCGATACCATTGCCACACTAGCCTACTACACCGTACATAGACATAAAGACCAAAACAAGAAGCATACAAGCAATGAGAATAGTCAAGAATACGATGCAACACACGTCGGCTTTGACCAGTGACGTCATATAAGAAGCAAAGATATGGAAGTAATAACATTTGAACATACGACGTCTATCAAGAAAAATATATAGATTATTAATATACCAAAGATAATACTATAAACGTCTTTACAGATATATAATTATTAGCTAGTTTAAGAAATAAGTATAATAAATGAAACACATCATATATGTTACATTATTATTTTTAACTATCGAAAAAAACAGTGAACTATGTTTAAATATTTCAAAAATTTCTAATGAATGAACAGTCTACATATTTTTAAAGTCTGGCGTCTGAAACAAAAACAAGAAAGCAGTTACATTACATAGAAGAAACATGCTTTTTTTATTATTAACAAATGTGTACGATTTCGTTAAAAGCTACATATACAATAATGTTCACGTAAAAGTGTAGCATAATAATATATGTTTCTGTTCATATGTCGCTATTTCAAGATACCTGTATCGTATTCTTGACTTGAGCTGGGAGAGATCAAGTATAGTTTACGATACGATTTTTAAATGATACCAGTCGTCGCTTTTTCATGAGTTACCTGTATCGTGTTCTTTACTCTATGGAGACAGGTTAAGAAAAGAATCCAATACAGGTGACAACTGCGAAGTCATTATTTCATTTTAGGCTGTCTAATACATCCTGTATAATTTTTTTTTAAATTATGACCAACACGTCCAATGAGTTTAACCACGAACGAATCAAGATATCAGTTGTCTTTCTTTAATTACATCAACGACCATATGCAAATAATTCCATATATTTGATACAAAAAAAAAAAAAAAAAAAAAAAAAAAATCTTCGTATATATACAAAAACATCTCTAATGACGTCATTGGTCAAAGCTGACGGGTTGTATCGTAAACTTGACTTGACCCCAAGCGATTCCTGTCACGCACAAACTAATTGAAATTCGTTTGTCATGTTCGAACATGGCGGACAACGTGAAATCATGTGCCAAACATATGAATGTGCAGGCACGCTGGAGCTGTATGCTCAGATACCAGAGTTTATCCACGTTATATATACGTGACCAAGCCGTCAGCGGAAGAAACTGTAACATAAGAGGACGTATTGTTCAGCTTTTGTATCTAATGTGTCGGTTCATTCCGAAGAGAACAATATGTTAACACACAATAAATTATATGAATACCTCAGTTGTAAACAACTGTTAAGGGCAGTCGTTGAGAGAGTTATTGCATTGAATATACAGAACTTGGTTTGCTTTTTGTCCACATTACTTAGTTCATACCTCCACGATAAACAGAGAAATTGTAGTTTGTCTAAAATTATTTCACGCTCTGTAATTGAGCTAATGGTTCGTATCAAACAGATGCTTCCTATGCAATTCTAGGTGGTCTGAGTACACACATTCGAAGTACGTAGCATAATCGGCTTACACGAAATATATACAGGAATAAAAGTAAAAGCGTAAGAAGTGGCAAATAAGTTCGTAAATATTGTAAACGTAAGTCCGATGCCATAAGATTAAAATAATTTGCTACTTCAATTCATTCTTTTAATTAATTGATTGGTGATATTTAATGTAAAGGAAAATAAGACCGTAATTTACACGTTTCATTCTGCTCTTTCAGTGAAGTATTTGTTATAAACCTATAGTTTCGTAATGGTTATCCTCACACACTTTATTTCTAGGTAACGATAGATTCTAGTTAAAAAATCGCACTGAGGTATTTTAGGTCAACTTTGGATTTGTAGTTTTATAAGTTTTTGCAAACATTTTGGACCAAAATAATAATCTAAATAATAAAAAATTAACACGAGTGTCTGAAACCGTTTAGGAAAAGAAAATTTAGATAGTGGCGGGTTCCGAACCACCGGCTTTTAACGTCAGAGTCCAACGCCTTGCCCACTATGCTACGGCTATCAATTAAACGATGAGTCCTTTAATCTGATACTATTGATGGCCGTTGTTAACTGATGCTAATATGGCATTTGTAGACACTAGATTATCATTGATCGTACGAAGAACGATGAGTTTTTGTTAATTCTTCAGTGCGCCATTGCCTTTAAATGACAACGTGTAAGTTACAATAAGAAAATCATCAAATACGCCACGCAAGATGGCGTATGCCAGAGAGAGTTCTGGGCGAGGAATGTCACGTGACATCTGCGAACGGTTGGTTTTCGTTAATTCAATGGAGGGTGTCAAATCTCCGTTATTTTTGCAAATATGTCTCAAACGATATGAGACATGAAAACAACATAAGGGAGCAAAGTTGTAGAGAATTTTCTCCTCTTCAAATTCGGTTATTCAATTTTCGTGTCAGATGAATAGTTAAGCCGTTATTTTCATTTACATTTCGAGCTGTCAAAAGACAGCCCACTTTTAGTGTTACTACCGTAACCTAAAGTGGGCCAATATTCACAATATTCAAGTTTGCTACTGAATATTCATTTGAACAGTAATGTATTATGGTTATTCGTACTAACAAGCATATGAAAGCTTGTGTTTACGAACTTGGTCTAGCAGACGAATTACAGATTCCGTCATGACTGCTTGAATCCGTATCTGTAGCATTAACAGCTGCAAAACTGTTCTTTATTGTTAGCTATGATCTGCACTTTCAATTTCGTCGCAAAGTGATGATAAACTCGTTGTAACGCAGCCTGGCTGTGGAACGCTATGGAATCACGCCAGCCAGTAGCATGGGCGGCCACCGCTTGGTTGCCGCTACTTTCTCTATACAGGGCTTTAACTGACACAAACTTGCAGCGCTCCAGTCCCCCCCCCCCCCCCTCTCTCTCTCTCTCTCTCTCTCTCTCTCTCTCTCTCTCTCTCTCTCTCTCTCTCTCTCTCTCTCTCTCTCTCTCTGTGTGTGTGTGTGTGTGTGTGTGTGTGTGTGTGTGTGTGTGTGGTGGGGAGAGAAAGGAGATCCAAGGTCTTGGTCTTATTACAATGAGCTTACTCGCTCACTCTTTCATTCCGTTGTATGTAAATCACACCCATCCGATTCACACGACTTGTTGTAATCAATTGATTTAATAGTATAGTGTTATGGCGTCGTGTATCAGTTGGCGTTTTGCTCCAGTACATGTTATACCGTAAATGTCACCATCTCAGATGTCAGCGGGTCATTCATATCCTAAAGAATGTGAAAGAGTACGGATTAAACTGTGTGCAACATGCACAGTACGCCTCTCTATTAGTGACGTTTCGAAATAAACATAACACTGAATTGTATATGGAATAGAAATTTACGGGCTTCAGCCAAAGGAATTTAAAGTTTGCTACTTTTTAACAGTTTAATTCCAGCATTACGCAGCGAGAATAAATAATAATATCTATGTGACATCAATTAAAGCAACAATACTCTGGGTAACTGAAGTTAAGAAGTTCGACAAAAGCAAAAATTGGCATAACAAACACATCAGACAGGGATACATTCAGAAGAAAAATTAACAAGTGGAAGTTTCCTTCAGAGACGGCACCAAAACCGTACCGACCAAAGTGGACCGAAAAAAGGAAGAAGGCCTTTGGGGAGAAAACGAAGAAATATTGGGAAAATAAGAACCTTAAGAAATATTGATAAATCACCTGCTTATCGTTCTCACGTGGGGACATTCGCTAATAATAATAATAATTATTATTATTACAATTATAATAATTAGTGAGATGGCTATAACGCAGATAGAAACTCTATAAAATGTGCTGAGATAGTCGACCTGCAGATAACATTTGAAAAGACAGTGTTTACAATAACAAATCTAGAAATTTTCAAGTTGTAAACCAAATATGAAGAAATTAACTGAGTATCACACTTTAAATATCTAGGAGAAATTATCTCTGAAAAATATGCACAACAAGAAAGAATACAAAAAGATTTTAAAGATTTAGGATTAGTACGAAACCTCTCTAACAAAAAATGCATATCTTTAAATGCCAAAATTAGACTACAAACCAGTAATTAAACCATCAATGTTATATGCTAGCGAAACCTTGGCTCTAAACAGGAAAACTGTCATAGAAAATTTAAAGAAAAAAGAAGGAAAAATAATTAGCAAAATATTGGAACCAAGATGGACCGAGAATGGATATAGACTACAGAAAATAACCAAAATTGAAGACTATTCTAACATAGACAGACATGAGGAAAAGACGCCTCAAATTCTATGGCCACATAATGAGGTTTCCCGAACACAAACAAACAAAAAGAATAGTAAAATACGTAGGCTCCCTTGCTAATGTAGGAGAATGGATCCCAAATGTTAAATAAGACCTGGAATTAGAAAAAACCGCCAAAGAAGAAATAGACGCAAGGAACAATTTTAGAATAAAAAAATAAAAAAATGGGAAGTTAAAACAGAGACAAACGTCCGAAGAACCGGAAAAAAATGGAGCGAAGAAAGAAGAAGAAAAACTGGTGGGCAAATAAAATGAACCAGAAGAACTGAAAATAAACCATCTTTACTTAGCGTCTTTCATTCTGAGAGCTTTGCGACTAATAATAGTAATAATAAAATCAGCAGCTGTTGGCAATGCCGAATTCACTGTTGCTGTTTGAGTTTATATATTTTTACTAGCTTAAACCCGCGGCTCCACTCGCGTATTGGTTACGATAGATAATGCGCGAAACATTAAATCGATTTTTTTAAATAGATGTATTAAAAGAAATTTCTTTTATACTGCTTTATTTATTTATTCTTATTTCCTTATTACTATGCTTATCCTTACAGAGAAAGAGCGGAAGACTGTAGCACGCATAGACCAAAGATATGGTCTGTGGCATCACGTTTCGCTGTTTGTAACCTCCTTGCTATAGAGTTGCAAACGTCAACGCTGGCCTTCAGTCCGAATTTTTTTATAATTATCGATTTTCAACCACCATATCTTCCACCCACTTACAGCTATCGGCATGGAACTGCTATGGTGTAAAACGGCAGACTTCGGACAACAATTACACACAGACCGTTCATTTGCGTTCTGTAGGTTTCGCTGCAGAACGAAATATAACACACACACACACACACACACACACACACACACACACACACGCGTAGAATTTTATATACACCGATAACTTTCCATCCCAATATACTCCACCCTTTTATCATTATCAACCCTCAAGCAACAATGCAACCAATAAAACCATAAAATGATTTCCAGTCCATAATCTTAAAAATCGGTTTTATGTTTCTCACATCTTTACCGAGTATGTTCCAACTGTACTTCGTTGTTACCCGATCATTTGTAGGGCGACAAGGAAATCCAAAAAACATTCCAGAAAAATAGAAACACCGCAATAACAACTTACGGTGTCAAACCACGGAGAGCGCATTGTAAGCTTTGTTTACCATTTATACTGTCTTCTTAACACAAAATAAGCCCATGTACCATTATAACCGTTTGTAATTCCGCCTTGTAATTTTGTGTAAATTCTGTCACGCAGATAATCTGAAGATGCCCTGCTAAAGGGCGAAACGCGTCATTAACTAATTAGAAAAAATTGCAATCAAGACGGTTTAAAGGAATACAATAAAACAATTTTCGAAGAGTAAATGAATTTTCAAAGAGTAATTATTGTTCCGCATTTCGCGTTATACTCTTCAAATTACTAAATAGCTATCATGTCGCTATAAAACCGTGCCTAAAACGTTCCCGAGGTATAAATTAGTAACAGTACAAATATTTAAGTCTCTGCGTCCTATCTTTCGGACGTGATAAGCGTACACTGAACAGACATCACATTAATATATATAGCTATCCGATCGCTATAATACCATGCCTAAAGCCTTCCCAGGGTAGACGTTAGTAACTGTAGAAATTTTTAGCTCTTTATGTCTTGTGGTTCAGACGTGATAAACGTACACCGAACAGACATTCACATTTATAGATATAGATTGGAAGATAGCGGTGGAGCAGTGGCGCTACAAAACAATTATCAAATGGAGAACGCCGCCAAACGAGACACATCCTATGCCCTACGGCCTCGAACCGCCCCGCCTCGCCCGCTATTGTGTCGTGCTAGTCAGGGCCCCACCCCCATGAACCACAGACATTGCCGAGGTGGGGTGGCTTGCGTGCCTCAACGATGCAGATAGCCGTACCGTAGGTGCAACCACAACGGAGGGGTATCTGTGGAGAGGCCAGACAAACGTGTGGTTCCTGAAGAGGGGCAGCAGCCTTTTCAGTAATTACAGGGGCAACAGTCTGGATGATTGACTGAGCTGGCCTTGTAACATCAGCTAATGTGGCTTTGCCACACAGCTACTGCGAACGGCTGAAAGCAAGGGGAAACTACAGCCGTTACTTTTCCCGAGGACATGCAGCTCTACTGTATGAAAATATGATGATGGCATCCTCTCGGGTAAAATATTCCGGAGATAAAATAGTCCCCCATTCGGATCTCCGGGCGGGGACTACTCAGGAGGATGTTATCATCAGGAAAGACAACACTGGCATTCTACGGATCGGAGCGTGGAATGTTAGATCCCTTAATCGGGTAGGAAAATTAGAAAATTTAAAAAGAGAAATGGATAGGTTGAAGTTGGATATAGTGGGGATTAGTGAAGTTCGGTGGCAGGATGAACAGGATTTCTGGTCAGGTGAGTACAGGATTATAAATACAAAATCAGTTGGGGGTATCACAGGAGTAGGACTGATAATGAATAAGAAAATAGGAATGCGGGTAAACTACTACGAGCAGCACAGTGATCGCATTATCATTGTCAAGATAGATACGAAGCCAACACCGACAACAGTAGTACAGGTTTATATGCCAACTAGCTCTGCCAATGATGAGGATATAGAAGAAATATATGAGGAGCTAAAGGAAATTATTCAGACCGTTAAGGGAGAGGAAAACTTAATTGTGATGGGAGACTGGAATTCGGTAGTAGGAAAAGGAAGAGAAGGAAAAATAGTAGGTGAATATGGACTGGGCAGAAGGAATGAAAGAGGAAGTCGCCTGGTAGAATTTTGCACGGAACATAATTTAATCATAACAAACACGTGGTTTAAGAATCACAAAAGAAGGTTGTATACTTGGAAGAGACCAGGAGACACTGGAAGGTATCAGATAGATTTTATAATGGTAAAATATAGATTCCGGAATCAGGTTATAAACTGCAAGACATACCCAGGGGCAGATATAGACTCTGACCATAACTTGTTAGTCATGAACTGTAGGCTGAAACTGAAAAAACTGCAGAAAGGTAGGAAAATAAGGAGATGGGACCTAGATAAATTGAAGGAACGTGAAGTTCTGGTGAATTTCAGAGGGAGATTTAGGCAACAATTGACAGAAACAGGGGGAAATAAAACAGTAGTAGAGGAATGGGTAGCATTGAGAGATGAAATAGTGAAGGCAGCAGAGGACAAAATAGGTAGAAAGGCAAGACCTGCAAAAAATCCTTGGATATCACAGGAGATACTAAATTTAATTGATGAAAGGAGAAAATATAAAAATGCAGTAAATGAAACAGGCAAAATGGAGTACAGACGACTAAGAAATGAGATTGATAGGAAGTGCAAAATGGCTAAGCAGGAGTGGCTAGAAGCCAAATGCAAATCTGTAGAAGAATGTATAATAAGGGGAAAAGTAGATACCGCCTACAGGAAAATCAGAGAGACATTTGGGGACAAGAAAAGCAATTCTACAAATATCAAGAACTCAGATGGGAAACCAGTTCTCAGCAAAGAAGGAAAGGCTGAAAGGTGGAAAGAGTACATAGAGCAGCTCTACAACGGAAATGAACTTAGAGACGATGTTGTAGGAAGGGAAGAGGAAGTAGATCAAGATGAAATAGGAGATACTATACTCAGAGATGAATTTGACAGAGCCTTGAAAGACCTAGGCCGGAACAAGGCCCCAGGAGTAGATGATATACCCTCAGAGCTACTAAAGTCTCTGGGAGAGCCAGCCATGACAAGACTATTTGAACTGGTGTGTAGGATATATGAGACAGGCGAAATGCCCTCAGACTTTAAGAAAAATGTAATAATCCCCATTCCAAAGAAATCAGGTGCAGACAGGTGTGAAAATTACAGAACCATCAGTTTGATAAGTCATGGTTGCAAAATATTAACACGAATTATCTACAGGAGAATGGAAAATCTGGTAGAAGCTGACCTAGGGGAAGATCAGTTTGGATTCAGGAGGAACGTAGGAACCCGGGAGGCAATACTTACCTTACGTCTTATCTTAGAAGATAGATTAAGGAAAGGCAAATCTACATTTTTAGCCTTTGTAGATTTGGAGAAAGCGTTTGACAATACTGACTGGACTACACTCTTTCAAATTCTGAAGTCAGCAGGGGTAAAATATAGGGAAAGGAGAGTTATCTACAACTTGTACAAAAGCCAGACCGCAGTTATTAGACTCGAAGGGCACGAAAGGGAAGCATCAGTTGGGAAGGGAGTAAGACAGGGTTGTAGCCTTTCTCCGATGTTATTCAATTTGTACATTGAGCAGGCGATGAAGGAAAGCAAGGAAAATTTTGGAATAGGGATTAAAGTTCAGGGGGAAGAAATAAAAACATTGCGTTTTGCTGATGACATTGTAATTCTGTCAGAGACAGCGAACGACCTGGAAGAGCAGTTGAAGGGAATGGACAGTGTGTTGAAGAGAGCGTACAAAATGAACATTAACAAGAGCAAAACAAAAATAATGGAATGCGGTCTTAGAAAATCAGGCGATGCTGAAGGAATTAGATTAGGTAACGAAACAATGAAGGTAGTAGACGAGTTTTGTTACTTAGGTAGTAAAATAACATGCGATGGTCGCAGTACAGAGGATATAAAATGCAGAATGGCAATGGGAAGAAAAGCATTTTTGAAAAAGAGAAATATGCTAACATCGAATATTAATTTAAGTGTAAGGAAGTCTTTTCTGAAGGCATTTGTGTGGAGTGTTGCCTTGTATGGGAGTGAAACATGGACGATAAGCAGTGCGGACAGGAAGAGAATAGAGGCTTTTGAAATGTGGTGCTACAGAAGAATGCTGAAGATTAGGTGGGTAGATCACATAACTAATGAAGAGGTACTGAACAGAATTGGCGAGAAAAGGAATTTTTGGCATACCTTGACTAAAAGAAGGGATCGCTTGGTAGGACACATTCTTAGACATCGAGGAATCGTAAATTTAGCATTGGAGGGAAGCGTGTGGGGTAAAAATCGCAGAGGGAGGCCAAGAGACTCGTATAGTAAGCAGATTCAAGTGGATGTGGGTTGCCGTTCTTATGAGGAGATGAAAAGGCTTGCTCAGGATAGAGTAGGGTGGAGAGCTGCATCAAACCAGTCTCCGGACTGAAGACCATAACAACAACAGTCAGGGCCACTAGTGGCTGCCGTGCGTAAAAGTGTGCGCCAGCGGTAGTTTCCATGAGTCCTCATCCATACCTTAGTAGCAGTCTGGAAGTTAATGGTAACCAATGACAGCTGCTGTTGAAAGGAAGGGAAGTCATGCCACTGCTGACCACTCTTCGGCGCGACAGCACCCTAGTGGAACCTGCCTTCACACACGGGGCCGCACTAGGGATGCAAACGATACATCGATGTTTTGAAAAAATCGATGTTTCGTCCATAAACATCGATGTTAACATCGATGTTTTAAACAGCGATATATCGCCGATGCATCGACGACAGAAGTCCAAAACTATCGACATCGTTCAACAATTGATTTGCAACTCCATTATTACTTTATTAGTTGCTAAGCCAGCGTCAGCTGAAGTGTGGTGCTCCTGCTGTCGTCGCTCGTCGCTGTTTTCATACTTTTGAAATAGGTAAGTGAAATATGAAACAATCTGATGATTAATCCGATGTTTGTCCAGCACCGGCTGCTGGCATTACTGAAAATTCACCCTCCAACATCAGTGGAATCGAATCTTTGACAGCGTTTACCCAGTCAGACTGATATCGTACTGTCAAAACGTCAGTTAAAACATCAAACAAAAGTCGAGAAAAATTAGAGACAAAAGCCAACAAGCCAAGTGTAACATAGATTTTCATTTCAGCAAGGTACATGATTTGATAAACGTCATTGATGAATATTCATTTTAAAAATACATTATTAAGTAATAACTGAAAGATGCATAATGCTTAATTTTCTCCACGTCGACAGTTAAGAAAAATGCAATACATCAACAAAACACAAGTTATTTCGCATGTAATGAACAAATCGACGTAAATCCCAAGTAAAATCAGCGCAATAGGTAGCGAAACCTTATTCCCAACTTCTTTTTCATTCTAATCTGCCATTTCGCTGTGTATTCGTAGCCTAGTGAAAGAACATAAATAAGCAGATACTTTCTGACAACACAGCTTCATTTCAGTGTGTTTTTCCTAATATTTCTTAAACGTATGGAAACATCGGAAAAACATCGATGTATCGTTTTTCAGAGCGATGTTTTTTAACTTCGATATTTTTCCGCACGAACATCGATGTTTTTTTATCAACGATCTTGCATCCCTAGGCCGCACTGACCAGCGCCCGCTTGTCGTAACTGTAAAGATGCTGCCTGCTGGCCCATTTGACTGCTGGGTCCCACACTGCTTTGATAGCTGACGCACCGACAGCAGCTTCTGCGTCTAGTGGGTCCTTGTCGCTAGACGCCTGTCACATCCACACCTGTTTGCGCAACTCGGCAGCTCCCTGCCGCACCCTATATGGACCATGGACTCTCCGCCCCACTCCCTTTCGCTGATACCCCTTTCTCATTAGCATAATAGGTAAAAACTATTGTCGACTCGAAAGATGGTAGGAGCGCCACAGGCTTCATTATTTTAATGATATGCCTTTAAAGTTTTCGTCCGATCTTTCCAGTCATGCATTGGGGGAGCTACAGTTTAACGTAGATTCCGAATCCTAGTTCAACTCATGATTTTTTAATATCAACAAAATTTGATATGGCGAATGAGGTGATACTTACCACAGGTAAGTGCTTTGGGGTTGTAGTCTTTCTCCAATGTTATTCAATATGTACATCGAGCCAGCTGTGAAGGAAAGCAAGGAAAAATTTGGAATAGGGATTAAAGTTCAAGGTGAAGAAATAAAAACATTGCGTTCTGCTGATGACATTATAATTATGTGAGAGACAGGAAAGGAACTGGAAGAGCAGTTGAATGGAATGGACAGTTTGTTGAAGAGAGAGTATAAAATGAATTAACAAGAGCAAAACAAAGATAATGGAATGCGGTCTTAGAAAATCAGGTGATGCTGAAGGAATTAGATTACGTAACGAAACAAGATGAGTTTTGCTACTTGGGCAGTAAAATAACATGTGAGGGTCACAGTACAGAGGATGTAAAATGCAGAATGAAAATGGGAAGAAAAGTAGTTTTGAAAAAGAGAAATTTGTTGACATTGAATATTAATTTAAGTGTAAGGAAGTCCTTTCTGAAGGCATTTGTGTGGAATGTTGCCTTGTACGGGAGTGAAATTTGATAGTTCACAAAGGAGGATAGAAGCTTTTGAAATGTGGTGCTACAGAAGAATGCTGAAGGTTAGGAGGGAACATCGCGTAACTAATGAAGAGGTACTGAACGGAATTGGGGAGAAAAGGAATTTCTGGCATACCTTGACTAAAAAGAAGAGATCGCTTGGTAGGACACATTATTAGACATCGAGGAATCGTAAATTTAGCATTAGGGGAAGTGTGTGTGGTGGGGGTGGGGGAATCGGGGGGAGGGGAGAGGGAGACCAAGAGACGCACATAGTAAGCAGATTCAAACGGATGTGGGTTGTCATTCTTATGAGGAGATGAAAAGGCTTACTCAGGATAGAGTAAGGTGGAGAGCAGCATCAAACCAGTCTTCGGACTGAAGACCATAACAACAACACAAGTCCTTAGAGAGATCGGGGACCGAAATCCAAGGCTTTGGAGCTTGTAGTCTTGCATTTAGCCTCCGAGACACTGAGTGAGAGTATCTTACGGAAAGGGCAGCGGATAATTAAGAAGAGCTGTGCACTGAGAGTGGCTGCAGATTATTGTGACGGTGGGTGGGCCCAGCTGCCAGCAGGGTGCGACCCCTCTGAAGCGCGCTGAACAATGGTTGAATGGCGGCCCCCGTCCGAGAACGCTCAATCAATTAGGGACGCCCCATTAGACTAGCGAGCGCGCGCCGCATGTCGGGATAGCCAAGCGGTCCGGTGCTGCGCTCTTCTGCTTGGCTCTTCTGATCCGCAGTCCATGCAACTACAGATCACGCACTTTTCGTGGCCCCTCTGTGATCGGCGGAATTCGGCTGAGTTCGTGTGTCTACGGGATGTTTATGCGCTCTACCAACCTTACCTCGTAACAGCATTGTACACCGTACACATCGTCAATGTATTGTTGATTTTTGCTTGGTATTGATTATTGTCTTCCACTTGGTTATTTGCTAAAATAAGTCCACGTACCCCGACGACTTCTTTTAGAAAAATGAATGCATTCCTTGAAAGTGGCGAGAGGAATTTAATTCCGATTGTTATTCATTTACAACAATAAAGAGACAGAAAGCATTGCTACACCCGCTTAATAAATCTCTAAAAATATTAATATTTATTAGATATACGTTCCAGTTTTCTATTACTCAAACATTATAATGATAATTTCGTGTTTCAACTGTGTCGCTTTAACCCCGTACACGTGTTGTTTCTTTTTAAAACATGTAAGCTAGAGGCCAAAAGCTGGCGGCACTGGGAGAAAGAGGCGTGGCTTGTTCTAACAGCCAATTCGCTACGAGCTGAATGCAAGCCTCAGGCGCCACGTTTCAGTGCGTGATCTCTAGCTCCCAGTAGAAGGCTCGGAACACACCTGTGTCGGCTCCTATGACTTTTACCAATGTGCTAAAAAATAAAAAACACATTGTTTTCAATTATGTCAGTATTGTTTTGTAATATTGTCTTTGCACACGCCGGACGGTCTGAGGCTTCATGTTAGGTATTGTGTAGTCGCTTCCGTCGGAGCATCGAGTCAGTGTGTGTGTGTGTGTGTGTGTGTGTGTGTGTGTGTGTGTTTCAATATGTTAAAATGTTTGTATAGTTTATCGGACGTAACTACGGGGTTATCAGTCCCTAAACTTACAAACTACTTACGAACTAGCTAACACTTAGGACGGCACAAATATCCATGCCCGAGAGGGGATTCGAACCCCCGACCGTAGTAGCCGTGCAGACCGTGACTGGAGCGCCTCAGCCACTGCGGCCGGCTATGTGTGTGTGTGTGTGGGGGGGGGGTTGTACTCAGGATAAGTTAAAATAATTTGTAAGTCTAGGGACTGATGACTTTATCTGTTTGGTCCCATAGGTTCACAAACTTTTGAACTTTTCCTACTCAATTATGTTCTTATACGTTTAATATTTCTGCTTTTTTATGCAGTAATATGATCTAAAACTCCTCCTGCACCCCCCCACACACCACTTTTCCTATGTAACAAGCATTCTAAGAAAAAAAAAATTACACTGCAAAACTCTCACCAACAAACTTAAATACCTTCATATGTTTTTAAACTAAATTCGGTCATGTAATCACTTTTCTTTAACCACGGCCTGTTGCGAACTAAACTAGTTGCAATCATAGCTAAATGATTCATTAAAATAACTTGAATAAATTTAACAATTTGAATATATTTTAATTTTGTAATCAATGGTTTATCGTTGTCGGGAATAAAATGGAAACATAGTTAACAGGAATGGGAATCGAACCCTGGCCAACAAATTGATAACCTGTGATATTAACCACTAAATCATTTCCACTGCTAGGAACAGTGGTGACCTATCAGTTGTGGCATTATTAACTGCCCGCCGTGCGAACATGAACGTCCCGAGACTGTGATCTCACCGAACATAGTTACTTTCGCGTGTCATTTCTACCATAGCACTCGATTGGTGTGCAGGTCAGATGTTGGTAGCACATCAATTTCCTGATACTCATTTGTTATTGTTATTACTATTATTATGACAACTGTAGATTTCAATGAGTGATAGAAAATGTAACGTCAGAATTACAGGTATGAAAACATCTTACTTTTTGCACTCTATACGGCTGTGGTCTCGCAAGAACACGCTTCTTTTTAATTTTGTCTGTCCATGTACTGCGTTTTATTTACAAAATAAAATTTTAGTTATGTACTATAGTTTTTGTGTGTGGCAGTTTTACAGCTCTGAATATGTAATTCCATTTCTTCAAGCTAACAACATTAATAACACACAAATAATTTAAAGGAATAGTTAGGTTTCAGATATTTGGAGGAAATTTTGGGCACCTTTTCTGTCTGCTTTGGAGAAACTCAGTGTGGAAACATTGCTTCCAGCGCGTGTACTGACATATATTCAGACATAAATATTTAAGAAAATTTTCTCCGATTTGAACACGAAATTGTTCACGGATTCCACGTTAGAGTCCATCGATACCTTTGATTGTATTGCCAGCAATTAAATGACGAAACACCTACATTGAAAGAACATTTTCGAAAGGTCTCTCTCTCTCAAACTATTGTTTTTCTGGAAGTTCAAAATCGTAAATATAGCATAGACGTATCAGAAGGATTTTTTTTTTAAATCTTCGCTGCAATTTAACATCAGAATGATAAAATGCTCTAATCGCAGCATTAAAAAAGCGGATATGTCCTGGCCACAGTTAAGATGTAATACAAGAGTAGCAGCTTAAGCCTACTTGACAATTCCAAAAGACCTGAATAAGTTATAGTCACGCATTTGTAAAGCAGCAAGATACATGTCATTTCATATCAAATGGCTCATGCATGTAAGCCAACATGGCAGTGCTCATGGGTAAAACTGTACAATCCGGGCCGCCGCGCAGTATCGAATGTTCAGATGTTGGTAGCGGCCGCGGCCAACCAGTCGTAGCACAGACGGTGAGAGCCAATCAGATATAGCGTAATATAGCCTATGTGTTGCTTTGACGATAGATGATATTGATAGTAATGTCAAACACGCACATCAAGACGAGATGAAATATTGCCTATTCTGATGTACGAAAAACGTAGTTATAATTATGACGTAAGTGAAAAAACACTGAGCAGAAAGCACTGAAATATTACGCAATTTATAATGAACACCACACGAAAAATTCATCAGTAATTGCAAATGATACATGTTAAACACTGTTATTATTAGTATCACGAAATAAGAATTGTATTTTATGTTAGCGTAATGATCGTTGTTTAGAACTTCCTGACTTTGACCGTAACACACTATGATCACAACATGTGAAAAAAAGGCGTTAACATCACGTTTCAATTACTTTATTTTTAAAATAACACTATTCCAATGCGGAACATCGCTAACTCCAGAATTACGTTTCTGTACATGGACAGGTTTCTTGTTTAAATTCAGTACTTGCCTGTAACGCAAATCGAAATAAGTGTGTCTTTCTTTTAAATGATATGAATGATGAAAATTTTTGCAATGCCTTTGGATACGCTCATAATGCAACTTATTGAAATTGTCATTCAACTCTCGTAAAGGAAGCCATATGTTGTAACACTCAACGTTATGTCCATACAAAAAAGCGGCAAAAGTCTTACAATCACCATAATTAAAATCACTTGTGAACACTATCTTGACAAGGTAGTATGGCCAAAAAGCAGCTTTCGAAGAAAAAAACTGAAATGACAATCAAGAAACATTCTTCATTATCTTTCGCTGAATATCCATTCAGAATGAAATTTTTACTGTAACTTGCAATCCCTAATCAGATAAACGGCGCAATGTTACACATATGCAAAACATCACTATAGAAATCAGTACAATTTCCTTGAGAATAGAAAGTGCTACCACATTGCAAATGACAAATTACGTAAATATAAATTGACGTAATAAATAATTAATTTTTTGCACTGACCATCAAATAAGTGATTAATGCTGTTCCTGCTCTATGGTTGACAGGTTCTCGATGTACCCTTGTCCGCTCAGTAAATTGACTGTAAATACTCAATACGAAGGGAATACATTCGAATATTGCGCCAGTATAAAACAACCAATTTCATTGGCTGCCGTATACTACCACGTGATTGGTTGGTCAGATGACGTCACCTTGGCCAACATTGGTTAATGAACAATACCAAGTAAATACCGATTGTTATACAAGGTAGCCAACTGCAATCAAGTAACCTAGGCGGTTGCTTATGTGTTACGTCGTAATACCTTGAAATAATATGAAATCCACCTTTGTCTAGGGTCTAGACGGCCAGTGAGTCTCAGTACGTGTTAAATGACAGATGTGGAGATGTCCATACAAATGGGCGCTTATCGAGGCAAAACCAAACAACTTTTACGTATTCCTGGCGGAAATCGAGATTCTGTATTTGGCCTTTTCAGACATTTATTACATTGATACCGCGCTCTAATGATACAGTATGAAACCATAATTCGTAAAATTTCACGAGCGTTGAGCAATGCTCGGAAGATTCTGGCATCCAGTGGAGACTTTCGAGCTAGAAGGTCACGGGCGACTCTGAAATTAGAGTAGTCGTTTATTGTCCTAGTGGTCTGCAGCTGTAAACTCGGTAAATTCAGAGCAATCCCCGGCTCCTACCACGCCGACTTCATTGCCTTCTACAGCTACAATACTTACTATAACACCCACAGTAACTTTCGAGAATGCAGGATACTTACTTTATTTTTGCGTTTAGAATATAATTTGCAAGTAATAATAACGGTACCGGTAATAAGACCATGGTCCTTCGAAGAAAGTTGAAACATGAAATGGGAAATGAAATGGGCCTATGCAGTTATTCCGGAAGTTTTAAACTACGTATCCGAAAACAAAGTACATTATATAAATAATGAAAAACTTCCATTGACATTACCTACATTCCACCTTCGGACACCAGATTTTTCGTTTGAATAAAAAAGAAGGTATTGTACCTCGAGGTTCAGTAGAGTTGATAGGCCAAAAGCTGTAACAATAACGAGTCCCAGATTATTAAAGTTAGGTATGCAAAACTTTAAAATATAATTTTTAAGCAGTGTTGTGTTGCTTGCTATTTATTACTTTATTACCCTGTTATTTAACAGGGTTTGGACGGCAATGGGAGACCTTCCCTCGTGTTGTACTTCAGGGTCCAGTTCTACGTGGACAGTCCATTATTACTCAGGTAATTGAATTCAGTGTACTTGATAAGTGGAAATAGAAATTAAACCTTATAAAAATAATTTAGCATTAATTATGAAGTTATGAAACACTGCAGTTGTTATGTTCCAAAGACATAATACTTAAGATACTGCTTCAGAAATATCGAGTTGGTCGGTGTGAGGAACACTGCATGTATCCTAATTACGAAATTAGTCATAGTAGTTTAGACGGATACTATTGAAAATGAATTAAGGTTATGAATTGTGATACCAAAGATGTGGATTTGCCAGTCTGAGAAAGTTGATATTATAGTCCTTGGTTACTATGTATTTGTATTAAGTCCACAATTTTAAATTGAAGTTTCCTCTAGGTAGAACTACATTAGTATCATCTACAATATATTTGGCGAGGTCACTAATTAGTTTGTGTGCCAGCGACTGTTGGTTGACTTGTAAATATTGGTAGCAGTGAGAAGAATGATGAGAAGTGAATGCTGCCAATCACGAATATCAGTCAGACAGTGAACAAGAATGCGTATTCACATTTTTCACCTTTCTCAACAATTTGGTAGTGTGTACACAATTAATTTTCACAAGTAATATACAAAATTGAGGAACATTTGTAGGAAATATGCCCATTGGAGAAGAAATTGCTGAAGAAGAGAGAATTAAATAATAAAAAAAAAACTTTATTGTGAACCAGTCATTACATAGTCACAACTTGACTGGAAGCAGTCTTAATTGCTGACCAATAACAGTTATTTCTGAATGAATGCCTTAAGCTACATAAAATAAACTGTTATACCTGTGTAGTTACTGTTCACAATGTACTACTTCGATTTACGATCTGCTAGCAGTTTTGCAATACATTATTCATAAAAATAAAACCTGATTGTTTACAAAGCAAAACACACCAAGCTTCATTATTATTGACTGTATGAGAGCCACTTGTTATTGGCTATATTCATCTCCCATCATTCAATACAACACTACCAACTTTACACATCAAGCAACAGTTGTTAACTCGTAAACTGAATTTCAACCATTCTAACATTCTTCTCTGGTGTGCACCTGAAGTTATTTCTACATATGTTATATGCTCCCTACCTAAATCTAGTCATAAGTGTCATTTGATAACACTGTGACCTCACCATCTCGGAGGGTGCAGGTGCTTCTGGTATTATACTGTACTCCCACAGTCAGACTATGTTAAATAGAAGGAGAAAACAATTAGTAGTCAGTTGTGCCTGCTACTAAATTAAGATTAAAGTGAGATGAGAGGCCTTTTACCAGCTCTGGCACTTGCTTCAGGGATGAGACGACCCGGCACCACTATTACCTGCAGCTGCGCCACAATGTGGTGTCCCGCGGCCTGCTGCACGCCTGCGCCAGCGAGGAGCTGCTCTACCTGCTGGCGGGGCTCGCCCTGCAGGCGGATCTCGGGGACTACAATCCGCAGCAGCACACGGGCGCATACTTCAGTCCGGCGGAGTACTTCCCCAAGCAGGTATCTGTGACAAAGTGTTTGTGTTCTGGCTTATTGAGTCTTACCTGCTGAATTATCTCATTTTTTTCTGTATATGAATCAAAGTAGTCTAAATAAGTGCCATATAAATTTGCAATATGTCACCTTCTCCACCAGTGTCCTCAACTTCTTCAGGAACTAGTAAAGCAATCTCTTAATCTGGTTGTTCTTTTCGTTTCCTTTCTTATGTCATCAGTCTGATCATGCCCTTTGTTGTTTCAGTTACAAGAATAAAGCTATCTAAAGTAGCTTGAAACCTCTTTCTCTCATTTGTTTCATATACAGATCGTAAGCCAGATAATCCAAATTTTCCTGCGACCATTGGTTGATTTCTTTATGCAAGGTGTTTCAGAACTATCCACAATACAGTACGTTGCACACAAACTTTGTATAGTTGATCTCCTATGGGAGTTGAAATAAAATTGCTCAAAACATCTTAACAACTGACCTGGTTTGAATTTGAATATGCCGCTTTGCGATAATGTTATGCGACACCTAGGGTTGTGAAGCATTTGTTGTCACCTCCCCCTAAAAAGTTCAAGACTATGCCCTAGGCAGGCAAGGTGATGCTCACTGTCTTTTTTCAACCTTCGAGGGCCAACACTCATTGAATACCTTGAGCACAAAAAAGAAAAACCTGGCCTGAAATGCTCATAGTGGGAGTGATTCTGCTACATGATAATATGTGTCCACACATCTTCAGAGCCGCACAAAGTGTACTGGCAAAATTGAAGTGGGGGCAGCTTGAGAATACACCCTACAGACTAGAAATTCTGCCCTCTTATTCCATTTGTTTGGTCCACTAAAAAAAAAAAAAAAAAAAAAAAAAAAAAAAAAAAAAAAAAAAAAAAAACACATTCAAAGGGAATTGCTTCAACTCGGAGGACAAACAGAAGAACACAGTAGAGGACAGGCTCTTGTCACAGACACAGAAATTCTGGGAACACGGAATCTCTTGACTTGTTAAACAGTGGGGTAGTTTTGCTCAGGCCTCAGTGATTACTTCTGAATAATTATACCCACACTGTTGTTTCATACAGTTTCATTTGGACACCCCTCATATATTGTGCATAATCTCTCTCTCTCTCTCTCTCTCTCTCTCTCTCTCTCTCTCTCTCTCTCTCTCTCTCTCTCTCTCTCTCTCTCTCTCTCTCCACCACCCCTTTCTTTTTAATGAGTATGGCATTAGCATCCCTATGAATCACCTTCATGAGGTTTCCGTAAGGTTTGATGTGTGAAAAACAACAGTTGTATCTTCATAGTAATTGTTTAAGATCACTACAATCATTGTGAAATAATAAAAATGTGTTAAATCAGAATACACATGTGATCCGGACAATGATAAAGTTGGAAGAATATCAGATGTATATTGAGGCTTGCAATAGGCTGATTTGAGCATGTTGTAAATTCAATATTCCTTTACTAAAATTGTGTGGAATTGCTGTTTTCCATTCTCAGAACAATGATGGACATCATGGTGCACAACATATAAACATAAGGTAAAAGTGAATATGGTTATCAGTTTCCCCACCAAGTTTGTCAATGAGATGTAAAAAATTTCCTGTTTTTACTTTGTTTGCTAACACTTTCTTGAAACAGAGAGAAGTAGTAGGTTATTCATTGGTAAGGTCATAATTTACACACCGTAACCCCATTTTCTCCCTTCAATTATAGTGTTTCCTGCCACTACTTTGATCTTTTATAGATGGTGGAGAACTCGGAGCAACAACTCGTGCAAACAGTCCCCACTCTACACCGCGACAACCGTGGAATGGGACGAGCACGGGCGGAGCTGCTGTACATTCGCGAGGCCTCCTCGACAGAGGTCTCACCACTTACACACAATTCGCACCTCTACCGCCTTCGATATAAGAAGAACGAGCAGGGCCCTGGCACTGTCTGGCTTGCCATTACAGCCAAGGGCATTCAAATTTATGAGGTACACAATCAATCTGAATATTAACTATTGTAGATATAGTGTGTACTTATGAGCATTCTGTCAACAAAATAAAAAATAGCTTTAACGCCGTGAACCCATGTGGCCCTGCGGGTAAGATTGAACTTATGTTAAAAAGGTGAAACAGTCAACAATCTGAAGATTGATTTGAACACGACAGTGCCTTATTAGCCGTGGTCCTGTCTGGAGGTGGTATGCTGCTGCCTTCCTCCGACCTTTGAACTGACTTAATCAGACAGTTATAGGGGAATATTCATAGAATATATGACTTCAACTGCTATTGGGCAAAGCTGAAAATGTGTACCCAGCCGGGATTCGAACCCGGGTCTCCTGCTTTGTAGGCAGTTGCGCTGACCCCTACACCACTGGGGACACAGTGATCACCGCACCTGCAAGGACTACCCATGCACGCCTCCCGTCAGATACAAATTCCCAGCTTCGCCCTGCCCATAGTACTCAAACTCGTAGTTTAACTAATTCCCGTAAGAGTAAGGGCTTCAAACTTGCCCACCCCTCCCCACTAACGATAGGATCATTGCCCGTCACCGGCATATTATATATATACATGTGGCGTCTGTTCGGAAAGAACAGACGTCACATTCTGATCCTGCAGCTGTTATTATTTAATATTCATAGAATATATGACTTCAACTGCTATTGGGCAAAGCTGAAAATGTGTACCCAGCCGGGATTCGAACCCGGGTCTCCTGCTTTGTAGGCAGTTGCGCTGACCCCTACACCACTGGGGACACAGTGATCACCGCACCTGCAAGGACTACCCATGCACGCCTCCCGTCAGATACAAATTCCCAGCTTCGCCCTGCCCATAGTACTCAAACTCGTAGTTTAACTAATTCCCGTAAGAGTAAGGGCTTCAAACTTGCCCACCCCTCCCCACTAACGATAGGATCATTGCCCGTCACCGGCATATTATATATATACATGTGGCGTCTGTTCGGAAAGAACAGACGTCACATTCTGATCCTGCAGCTGTTATTATTTAATATTCATAGAATATATGACTTCAACTGCTATTGGGCAAAGCTGAAAATGTGTACCCAGCCGGGATTCGAACCCGGGTCTCCTGCTTTGTAGGCAGTTGCGCTGACCCCTACACCACTGGGGACACAGTGATCACCGCACCTGCAAGGACTACCCATGCACGCCTCCCGTCAGATACAAATTCCCAGCTTCGCCCTGCCCATAGTACTCAAACTCGTAGTTTAACTAATTCCCGTAAGAGTAAGGGCTTCAAACTTGCCCACCCCTCCCCACTAACGATAGGATCATTGCCCGTCACCGGCATATTATATATATACATGTGGCGTCTGTTCGGAAAGAACAGACGTCACATTCTGATCCTGCAGCTGTTATTATTTAATATTCATAGAATATATGACTTCAACTGCTATTGGGCAAAGCTGAAAATGTGTACCCAGCCGGGATTCGAACCCGGGTCTCCTGCTTTCTAGGCAGTTGCGCTGACCCCTACACCACTGGGGACACAGTGATCACCGCACCTGCAAGGACTACCCAGGAGACCCGGGTTCGAATCCCGGCTGGGTACACATTTTCAGCTTTGCCCAATAGCAGTTGAAGTCATATATTCTATGAATATTAAATAATAACAGTTGCAGGATCAGAATGTGACGTCTGTTCTTTCCAAACAGACGCCACATATAGTTATAGGGGACCTACAGTTTAATGTGTGTTCCAAACCTCGCTGCTACTCGACATTTTTCACATCAGCAACACTGTCAGAGGTGAAGGACATGGAAAGTGCCAGATAAAAATCCTAGGACATGGCGAGTATTGAACCCACAATATTTGAATTTATAGTCTGGCACTCTGCCACTGTGCTACTGAGCAAACTTAGAGGAATAAAATTGCAACTGGTATTCCAGTGATAGTAAAAATATCTCAGAAGCATTTTAGCACGTGTCTGTGGACTGTTGTTATGCAAGAGAAGAAACCAATGTATGAGGTTAACTATTATTTAATGCCAACAATGTAAGTTCCATCATTATCTTTCTTCGAATGTATTTAAATGTCATTATACTCTCAATGAAATAAATAAAATACTAGCATTAAGAAAAATATAGATGATACCTTATGAAATCAATTGTGCAGTGTATATAGTGTTTCTTGGAAAAAATAATTTCTGGCACTGGTGAGTGTGTGACCAAAAAAATTTCAATGGCAGTTGTTTCATTCCACATAAAATAGTCCTGTATATGATTCTAGTGAGAGACAATGTTCCATTATTGTCACAAGTACTTGCCATGGCTAGGTAATACATTAACCATTAAGATAAATGAATGTACTGGTTTCATGATGTTGCATTATATCATCTGCTCAAATAAAGAAACCTGTGCTTACATACCAGAGTGAAAATGAAGTTTATAAGAATAGTAATGGGAGCTGATGAGGATCTTGAAGAAACATTCTTTCTGTAAGCAACTAGACGAGCTGATGGCACAAACATAATGTTTCTATGTATCACACTACTGGTTATTCACTTTTCCTGTCAGTGATGACAGTAACATCACTCACTGTTGCTATTATTATGCATTAATTATCTCATACAGTGCCATACATGGAATTCGTCATATGTTGACACAGAAAAGAAGCATCTTAACATTGGTGAACAAATATTTATAGAAACAATTAAATGAGGTGATTGATAAGTCTTATTACACAGATATATGTGTTGGGTAAAGCTATAAGGGATCCAGAGCAGCAATATTTGGTAATAAACCAGTGCCAGGAAATGCACAGCTTGAAAAAAATAAATATGAGTTTGAAAGAATGTGAAAGGTTTTGGTGGGCATTTAAGAATTGGTATTATACAGCTTCTGAGTAAAACTATTCTGCAGAATTGGCATAGAGATGTTTACGAAATTGCAAAACACTATAGGTGACACTAGAAGCATTAAACTGTCATGACTAAAGTACTGCTACCGGCAGGGATCAACTATGATCAATCGACTATAGTAGTACAAAGCACTAAACAAATTTACATAAATGTTTTGCTTTGATGCATTGAAATTTGTTTAATAAATTGTCATTAATGATGCAGAATTGTTGGAATTGTAACACAGGATGCCAACCCAGCAAATAAACCTAGAACTGTTTTAATCTTTAGCTTAGTTGGTATTAGTGATATGTTTGCTTAGTCATAGTTTGTACTCATACCATATACAGTCTGCATTGAAAGTCTCAATGTCTTCTTATATTTTAAAGAGCAGTAGTAGCACCTATAGTAAAAAGTAACAAACTCTGGCACCCTCCCCAGGTCTTTTGAATTTGAGCACTGGTCAAAGTGAAGGTTAACACAGTACTAATTGCTGTGTTGTTTTCATTGATGTCTAGTTGGACATTTGTTGCTCTACTGTACTTCTACTTTTGTGATTTTTTTTCCTGCTTTTGTGTATTTCTGTCGGCACAATTTCTAGACAACTTTTTTCTTATATAGTAATTGTGTGTCATGCAAAGATTAACTTCAGTGATGGTTTACTTTTACTGCAGTTAACAAATAGTAGTTCTAAACATTTATTCATGTTTTTAACTGTGATACTTCTAATGTATTTTCTTGTTAACAGGAAATATCTGCAAAGACATTGACGGCAACGTTCTTGTGGAATAACATCGGAAAGCTGTGTTTCGATGTAAGTAACCTCTGGGTGTATGTTACACAACCTAGCATTGCTCATGAACATAGGTGCATGTTCGTTTGAATATGTGCAAATTTCATTTGTCCATTTTTGACATTTTTGCAATTTTAGGTCGTGTACATGTACTACTTTTATATTTAATAGTGGTACATGAATGTAATGAAGTAGCTGAGATGATAGCTGAATACAGCATTTATTTACTTATTTATTTGTCTATTTTTATCATTAGCCAAACAGTACAGTTTGGGCTGTATTCCTAATCAATATAAACATAATTTGCACTCAAGTCATCTGTGATTTAGTCTTACTAGAATTTAAAAAGTTTTATTCGGCCTATTATAAAACACTGCGGCTGAATTACTATAAATTCTTAGCCAGAATGGAAATCTGTGTGTGGACTGTGGAGTGGAGGGAGGTTTTCATTATTGGATGCCCATCTTTGCATCATACATACACAATAGGATTTACAAATGAGTAGAAGCATGTAAGATTATTAGACATAATAGTAATAATCACAGACATATTTAAAATTAATTGTATCCTTTCACTTTTTGTAACTGGTATTTTCTATGTTAGATGTAAAAGTGTTCAAAAATATTTTTGAGAAGTATAGGTTACTTACTCACCACAGAGAAGTCTGAAGAGCTGCAGAAAGGCACAAATAATAGAATATATCATTATAGCTTCCTGCCATTTAGGCCTTCCTCAGAGACACAAACACACACACACACACAGAGACGATGGCTGTCTCCGGCTGCTGTGGCCGATCTGCCACAGATCATCCAGCCACAGTGGCCGGAGACAGCGGTCGTGTGTGTGGTGTGTGTGTGTGTGTGTGTTGTCTCTCTAACCGATGAAGGTTTAAACAGATGAAAGATATGTTATATTCTATTAGTATTTGTGCCTTTCTGCGGCTCATCAGACTGGTGAGTAAGCAACCTATCCTTGCCGGCCGCGGTGGCCGAGGGGACTGAGGCGCTTCAGTCACAGTCTGCACGGCCACTACGGTCGGGGGTTCGAATCCCCCCTCGGGCATGGATATTTGTGCCGTCCTTAGTTGTAGGTAGTTGATAAGTAGTTAGTAAGTTTAGGGACTGATGACCCTGTAGTGAAGTCCCTTAAGCTTCACAAACATTTGAACATTTGAAACAACCCAACTTTCTCAAAAATATTGTTGAATCCTTCCTGGAATTTTCTTAGTTTGATATATCAAAGTGTTATGTTCATTATCAGTATTGATTCACTGCTGTTTAATTTAGTTGTTGTATTATTTTTAAGGCCCATTTTAGCCAAAATATTACATATGTACTGATAAGACATGTGTTTCAGCGTAAAAAATTTGAAATCCGAGCTCTGAACTGGCCAACATCTGGAGAAAAGTTTACGTATTATACCAGCAGTGATGAGAAAAGTAAACACCTGTTGTTCCTGTGCCGTACGACACATCAATTTAGTATGGCAATACAACCACGGTTGTCAGAGGTGCGGCGGAAAGAAGAAGAAGGTAAAATTGCATATCCCTCTCATTATCAAAAGCAAAACAGAAAATTTTAAATGTCACCATATTTATGTATTTTATAGCATCATGTATAATATAGTAATATTTGAAGTGCAGCAGCTGGAGGTGATGGTTGTGTGACTGTGTTATGTGCTTGTGTGATTGCGTGAATGTTGTATTTTCTAAAGAAGACATGGCTGATAACTTGAAGGAGTTGTACGTGTGTGTCTTTTGTATGTGCCTATCGCAGCTTTTCGCCACGTCTTTGCAGCGAGTTGTAAATTGTCCTTATTACTATATTATTAATTCCAACCTGGACTTTTCATTATTATAACATCATTATATATAGAATAGTTTCCAAATTCCTTTATTGAAAAGAAAAGATGGTAGGGGTTGCAGTGGGGTCTGGCGCTGTGCACACGCATTCTTGTTTTACTCCTTGACATAGCGGTTTCACACAAACTTCTTTCCCATCTGAAATCTTCCTTAGCATCTTGTTTCAGTTTTCTTCCTACCAGATCTATGATAAATTTGTTCAGCAATAAATTATTTTAGAATAACATTCTGATTAAATGAATGAATGTTAACCAGAAAAAATAGAGACCTTGCAGAAGTTAAATTTTTTAAAAATTACGTAGTATTATTAAGAAAAGTTTCCAAAATGTCTACAAATATTCACATTATGTCTGAAATTAATCATTCAAATATCAGAAGTAAATTGCACTTCTCTAGTGATTTGAAAGGAAAGTTTCTACACATTATATAATCAGTTTGTAGTAGATGATTTTAATAACTATTTCTCAAAATAGTAATGACAATTGGTTCAAGCCTGCAAAGGAAAGACTGGCAGTTACATCATAAAAGCTTCTTACATAAACCTTTGTGCTATGCTTCTGAAAAAGTTGTTTCTCTGTCACTGTTTATAGTACACAGAAGATACATAAACTTGTAGATTATTGCATGTAAAATTGTAAGATATTTGTGTTACCAAACTAAATACTGGTTTTTACAATGGAAGGTCCAGTAAGGAATGTTAATGATAATACGTAGATAGGGAACAATTCACCGTAAAGACGAACGTTGAGCTGTCGACACACACACACACACACACACACACACACACACACACACACACACACACACACAGTCAGTTCTAAATTTTCAGCTGCATCCTAAAGAGAACACTCATCCACGCAATCACTCGGGCACACTCATTCACCGACAGTGTTGGGTGGCCAGAGATGGCTGATGTGTGTGGATGAGTGTGCGCCTGAGGGATTGTGTGGAAGAATGTTCTATTTCTGAGGAAGGCCGTGGCCAAAAATTTAGAATTGTGTGTCTGTTTGTGTGTCTTTTATTTGTGTCTGTCAGCGGCTCTATGTTTGTCTTTATGATGAGTTGTTCCCTATCTACATATTATTATTAAATACTGGTTGTTTAATCATGTGTGTTTGGCCTTCGTGTTGCTGTTAATAGCCTGTAAAATGACTCGTCTAACAGTTCTAATATGTTGTGAAAAATTGACCCATACCATATGTAAATAATCCATTAACAACCATTTTGCAACACTACATAAAAAATAGATTGCTTCTCACCAAATAAAGGTGGTGGTGATTCACAAACAGGGCAATAAAAAAAAAAAATGTTAGAAATATATTAGCTTTCGGACATAGGCCATAGTGTCCAAAGGGAACTGACATGAGAGTGAGAATTGTTCCTGTGTGATGTGTCAAATTATGCAGAAGAACTTTGCACAAAAGCTAAAATATTTGTAACATTATTTTTCATTGTACCTGATTGTGACTAAATGTCTCATCTAAGAGGTGACTAGGTCTATTTTTTCCATATTATTGTAATTCATTTCTGAAATTTCCATTGTTCAAGCATCATGTTGCACTATGCAACAAGTACATAATACATTTTAATGTGGTATGCCAGTTATTACTTGTGACACAGAAACTGATTGCATATAAATTACTAAGCACATAAAGGTAGAGCTTTTTGGGATTTTATACATTTTTGTAAGTCTTGCTTAGTGAATGGTAGGGTTGTATTTTTCAGAACATACTAAAAGAAATAATTAATAGTTAACTATGCAATAATTTGTTAAAAATAGAATTTTATGATAAGAAAACCTATCAATATGATACAAAGGTTATTCTTCTAATGCAGAACGTAAGAGATTTCGTGACTGGGTGAGTGCCGGCACATGCAAAGCGGATCAGCGTACATCTGTTATCAGTAATACTTCCTCCAACACAACATCAGGCATCGTGTCAGATCGTGTACATAGTCTCGATGAAAGTGAAGATGAGTTGGAGGGTGAAATCATGATCACATCACCCCCTGCCCCTCTTCTGACTCCTGCTGCACCTCCTTCTGTGGAATCACTAGCTCTGGCACACCTAAGGGATGATGATTCTGAGGCGGCACCTTCACCACCGCCAAGAGGTAAGTACATTGGTTGTACATTAGAGGAATAGTGATCTTGTAATGTTCGAGGTAGTTTCAACAATTTCCTGGCATCAGTATATAAAAAAAGAAAGAAAAAAACTAACCTTCAATCCCTTTGGGGTACCTTTCCTCCAATGTACTTCCAGGTAGCTCTTACATATCCATTCCAAAAATGAACACTGCTGTATACCCTCTCTCAAAAGTGTTTTCAGTAACATCATGTTTTCTGTCAGTGCCTGTTCGATTTCATTTTGAGACATGGAAACAGATGGAAAGGAACAACTGGAAGTTCTGACAAATCTTATTCAAAAATTAAATGCTGCGTTGTGTACCATTGGAAATAATTTCAACATGAAAAGTAGTCTCCTTCGCTTATTTTCATTCACTAATGACATATGGTGTTACTTTTGGGATAACTCCCTTGGTTCAAAAAGGATATTTACTGTGCAGAAACGGGTGGTTTGAGCACTATGTTGGGTAAGCTCGCATACTTCTTGGCGAACCCTTTTTAGTAGCCTGGGAATTCTGATATTGACCTCTCAATACATCATTTTTTAATGTCATTTTTGTAATAATATTTGGCTATTCCTAAGAGTTATAAGCTTTCACTCTAGTTAATACTGGACAGAAATTGAACATGCATTTGGACCACACCTCCTAGATTCTGGTGCAGAAAGGTGTGCAGTATTCTGCTGCACACATTTTTAACAAGCTGCTATAAGAATTCAAAATGATTAGTATCTCAGACAGCTAACCTGAAAAGTTTCCTCGTGGCTCATTATTTCTAATCTGTCGAGTAATTCCAGGAAAATTAAAAAAAATTAAGCTAATTTCTTTGTTATGTTGTAGGTTCTTTTTACTTATGCTTAGGCCTCTCATTTGCATAGGATTGCTATGCGTTTCACTTCATCTGTTACTAATCTTTTGTTACAATCTGATACTATGACTGATTCCATGGCATGGAGACTTGATCTTCAGTTTGGACCTGCAAAACATGATAAAAATAAATATATAAATAAAACCTTCTCCTAAAATAAGAATAGCAAAGATCTTCCAGTAGAAGATACTAGGATCACAGTGACAAAGATAATATATTAGAGCATCATTATATGACATTTTCAGTCAGGGGCTCCTTATCAAAATATCCTGTACTTCACTTTACGAGTTCTGGAAGTTTATAACAAGATTTTTTGTACAATTATTATTTTCAGTTATCAAACATAAAGCACATGTATTACTAAGTCCTCCAGTTTCTGTCATTTCCGATGTAAGGTGTCTAACAAACAAGTGATTTGCAAATTAAAACTCTAGTGCACATATTTTAATTTGATTGATAAAAGGTGGCGACACTGTGTTAACAATGGAGGGGGGGATGTGTAGATAGCTAATATCTGGATACATTTGGGGTATAGGTCACAAAAATATTGGTAAGCATTGATTGGTTAATAAGTGAATCCATTCCTTTTTAATATTTCAAAAGAAATTTTATTGTTGTACCCTACTCTGCAGAAGAAAGGTGATGTACCTCAAAATAAGTCAACAGTATCACATGCACCAGCTGTGTTTATCTTTATTATTATTTGATAAGTAGTAACAAACTTTACTTGAATTCCAAGAGAGTAATTGAAAACAGAATATAAAACAGTACATTTGTAGTGATACTACTGTAGAATTAAAATCCTTTAGGAAATCAGTCATTTATGACATCACTACTGTAGATTTGAGCTGTACTTAATAGTAAATTGTGGCACAAATAATTAAACAGCTATGCCAGTTAAGAACTCTCCTTTTCCCTTTCTCTTCATAATGTTCACGACTTAATTGCTGATATGGAGAGATTAATTTAGTAGGATGTAATCCAACATTTGTGTAAACAGATGTTTTCATTAGGGAGCTCGGAGGAGTTGGACCAGAGTGGCATGGCTTCTGGTCTGATGCACGGCCACCAGAAGAATTCTCCCAATAGCAGTGGAGGAGGAGGAGCAGGAGGTGCTGCAACCCCTGCCACAACAGATGGCAGTCAGTGTTCAAGTTCTTGTTCTACTGTTGTGGTTGCAGGTAAGTTGGTTGTGGCTTTGTTCCGAAGCACTTACAGATCCTATTGTGTAATTTGGTTTACTAGCGGAAAACCCGGTGTTGACTAGCTATTTTTATATTATAAAAACCTACTCCATGAAAACATTCATACATGAGCAAACTCTCTAATAATTAGCAAAGTGATGTCAAGTTAGTTGTAAGGTATGATCTTGTTTTGTCCACCTCCATAGTCCAGTGGGCAGGGTGCTAGATTGCCATACAGGGGACTTAGGTTCGATTCCCGGTTGGGTTGGAGGTCTTCTCCACTCGTCATCATCATCATTGATGCCCAAGTCACCCATGTGGTGTCACTTAAAGACTTGCACCAGGCAGGCCGAACAAGATCCCAGCTGGGGTCTAACGGCCAACAATGCCACACGAAATCATCAATCAATCAATCCATCATCATCATCATCATCTTGTTTTGATGGTCAAGTGTGCAAAATTTCTAAGAGATTGATCTAAAACTGTTTGAATTGCAAACAAACAAACAAACATGCTAAAGGTCACTCTTCTTGATGATTAAAAATCAGTGTTTCAATTTTCGTTTTCACACACTAATATTACAATTCATCAAAGCAGTAGCAGTGTGCCCATTTTTCTTCCTACAACTGCAGCTTCCAAACAGTTGGGTATGGTGGGTTGCCTTTCAAAGGGATAATAGGTGTCAGATTTTAGATTTTTAAGCTGTTGCTTTGGCTTTCCAACATTCTTTTTTTCTAAACCACCCTGGTATTAAAGAAGATAAAAATTCAAATCATCCAAGCCATTTCTGAGTTATAGTGAGAGTAAGGCACAGCTATTCATTTTTATCTATAGACAACTCTTTGCTTACACACATCCTGCAAACAAATGGGAGCAGAAGTAGACAACCGTATTTAAGAATGAAACTTTCACTCTGCAGCAGAGTGTGTGCTGTTATTAAACTGCCTGGCAGATTAAAATTGTGTGCCAGAACCAGAACTCTAATCTGGGACCTTTGCCTTTTGCGGGCAAGTGCTCTACCACTGAGCTAGCTGGGATAACTCAGTGGTCTAGCGCTTGCCCACGAAAGGCAAAGGTCTCAGATTAGAGTTCCAGTTCTGGCACACAATTTTAATCTGCCAGAAAGTTTCAATCATATTTCAATTTGTCACACTTTGAGCATGACAATTTTTGAATTTTATGGAAGAAGTTGATTTTGTAGTGGGAGGGGGGGGGGGAGGGGAGGATATTACAACATATTAAGGCCCTGTGTAAATAGCTTTCCCATAATGACTGTGTACTACACAATTTCACCAGCAGAATAAGTTTTTCTCAAGTTAGGGATACTGACTCAACATCTTGATCTAAGAAATAAAAATTTATTACTACCCACTAATTCACATAATTATTATACATATATCTTTGTATTACATTATTGAGAGTGATCATTGTTACATAGGACCAGCACCTCCCACCAGACCTCGCCGGGCGTCAACATCGTCGAGTTTGGAGCTTGGTTTCTCACACACTGCCCAGAACTCGGCAGTGTCAGAACCTGCAACTTCGGTGGGTGGTGTGCTGCCAGCAGCCAGTACGTTGACTTCTGGGACAACTACTGTGGCTCTGGATTACTCAGTGAGGAGTGCGCACACCAGCAGCGGCGTTTACACTCTGACAACAAGTGCCGGAAGCCGGCCGGGCACCCCCGACTCGTGTGTAAGTGCAGCTTCTTTTCGAGGTGACGGCAGCGATCCACCCGCTGCCCCACCCCGATCTCCTCTGAGTGCTGCAGAGTTATCACATCTCATCATGTCTGGCAGGCCTGCACTGGATGATGCTCCCACTGTTGAAGCCAGTGAATCATTCACGGTAAGCACGAAATGTGGGTTGTAGATTGTTATAACTGCACAGTAGCTAAACAAGTCTGTGTGATCATTACATTCTTACATTGTTTGGATGGTCTGGACTAAAACCTTTACCTACCACCATCAACAGAGACATGTGGGTTAATGAGTTATGTATGGAAATATTTCTGATCGCTTTGAAAAGTCATGGAAAATTTAGTTTACACTTTCACAGTTGCATACCCTTTCAGTGACCCTTCTTTTTCCTTTCCTGAGGAGAAGTTGCACTCGTCAAACTGCTAGAGAAAAGAAAGTATTACTTTATAACACACATTTCATTTCATCTTGTGTTTTCTGTCAAAACAGAATTATTGATGGTTTACTCGTCCATTTGGCCATTTCAAAGTTTGTTGCTGTATAGAAATCCATTACATTACACATCAGAGGGGGATGGAGGAGATCCTAAATGAGGTGTCCATATTGCCAGTCACAACACTTCTGCAGTTTGTGCTTTACCTAAGTGGAGGAGGTGCTCATATCTTCACTGAAAAATCTGTTCTGCCTCCATTATACTCTGTAGTGACAGAATCTTTTGTCTCTGGGGAGAGAGTATGTTACTGTTACAGACAAAAAGGAGCCTAAATCTCTTACATTGTTAATGTCTGTTTCTTTTTGCTGCAGGTTCTGGACACCCCCGAAGTGCCACCTCCTGTGCCTCCTCTCCCTCCTCCTGACCCAGCGCCACCCCCTCTTCCACTCGCAGCAGAGCCAATGCCCGGCTTGCCAGGCAGTGGTGAAGTAGCAGCGCGGCTGGTGACGACCCGACCGCACATCTCGGTGTTGACAGCACATGCTAGTGTAGCGCCACCGGCCGCTGCTCCCAGCTATGCTGCTCCGACACACACTACCAGCTGCCACCGCATTGTGGACAAAATGAAGGTTGGATATTTTCAACAATTGTCTGTTATATGTGCACTGAGTGCCATAGCATTTCCTTAAGAAAAAGCAATGGATATGTTTTGGCACAGTGGACTTGCTTACATGTGGGTGGTGGATGAAATTTACATCTGACCATCTAGAATTATGTTTTCCTTTGTTTCTGTAAACCTGTAAAAAAGACAGTTGATTTTCCTTGTGTTCTGTCTCCAATGATCTCATCACTTAAGGGTAGTAAAATTGTAATTTCCCTTCATGTAGAAAACTGCCAGATGTAAATGCTATAGGGACACTTTTTTTCCTTCTATCAAGTGTGTGTAAAAAGTACTTTCTCATTTAATAGTTGCAGTAAATTTTTCAGACTTTCCCTGATAATGTAAACTGAAAACATTTCAGTTTCAGCAAATTAAAAAAAAAAAAAAAATGTTGTTACTGCAATAACTGATAAATGTTGTTGAATTAATAAATACAATCATTACTTATAATAGGCAAAACAATACAATTACTAAAATCTGCAAATGTTGCAACTACTCGTTGTCATTGGTGCAATTTTTTTTATGTTCTGGGATACTACTGATTCACTTCATAAAAAGAACTGCAGCATAGTGAGTGATGGAAGTCACTGTTTTGATAAGTCAACACACTGTTCATGACTTCTAAACATTATACACAATTCCTGTTGCTCCCAGCTTTAGGTTGCAATAATGTGTGCTACTATGTTGATACTGTTGGAGACATGTACGGGTTAATTTTGCTGTTCTGAGTTATGGCTTGATGTGATTCGTATATACTGACTCTGTTTTGAGGCAACATCAACTGTTTTCACTCTAATTCATGGAAAGGGAGCTACAATTTGGAACAAAGTTCATTTTAGATCTTGTAAAATACAGCAAGATAAAGATGAATAAAATAATACTAAAAACAGCAGAACAACCTACTACACCCTCTCACTGAGTCAAGAAATTAAGCTGCTGCATACACAGGAATAAACATGTTGAGCCTAAAGACAGTCGTGAAGTTTAGTGAAACTTCTTGGCAGATTGAAAGTGTGTCGGACTGGGATTTGAACCTGGATGTTTTCCCTTTTGCAGGCAAGCACTCTACCGAATAAGCTATGACGGCATGCTTCACAGACTATCCCCACAGGTAAGCTTCGCAGGTCACAGTCCTGCACATAAAACCAGGAAGTTTCAAATTAACACACACTTCACTGGAGAGTGAAAATATCATTCTGGAAACATCCCCTAGACTGTGGCTAAGCCATGTCTCCATAATATTCTTTCTTCCAGGAGTACTATTCCTGCAAGGTTTGCAGGAGAACCGTCATGAAGTTAGAAGGCGAGGTACTCACGGATTTAAAGCTGTGAGGATGGACTGAAGTATGCCAGGATAGCTCAGTCAGTAAAGCACTTGTTCTTGAAAGGCAAAGGTCCCAGGTTTGAATACCAGTCCATCACATGGTTCTAATCTGCCAGGAAGTTTCAACATCTGTGTATTTTGTAGCAGAGTATAGGTTTATAGTGGTAAACTGCAATCGGAAATTCTACTATATTGCTGAGTAGTGCCATACTGAGGTGACCCTGCAGCATTGTCAGATATATGAAACTGCACATCACCTTCCTTAAGGGAACTATGCAGTCTTAATTTGATGCATTTCTCAATAAGCATTTTATGTATTTGTCTTGACTGTAAAATTTCACAGCTATATAACACTTTCATTAAGATACTATGGTGTCTAAAAGATACATAAATTTCCTTAAGCATCCGTTATTACATTTTAATTAATTCTGTTTTGTGACTTGAAAGACTACAAATGATGGGCTATTAACATTGCCTAACGATAGCTGTAGAATTTAACTTCAGAGTAATGACAGTTTTGTACATATGTGTTACATAAGTAATAAAGTTTAGACTTAGTTGCAAGAGGTGAGATCTTAATAAGATAATGAGGCTTATGTTGATTTTTATTATATGATGACTTCTAGTTAGAGAAGAGAAATATACTGAAGACATATTACATTGAATTACAACCCTTTATCTGTACAGTACTACATTAAAGTTATAATTTCACATTATTTTGTAGGTGCAAGCAGCTCAGCAGCTTCAAGTTCATCTTCAACAGCAGCAGCAGCAACAACAGCAGCAACAGATGGTCCCTGTTCAGTTAACTGTAGGTCGGAACAATTATTTGGATGTACACGCCTCTCGTGCCAATGCAAATGCGGGTTTAATACATGCTTCACTTTCAAGATCAACACTTGCACTCTCTGGATGTGCGTCATCACCTTCACCAGGTTCATCTTTTTCTGCCACTGGAAGTGCTGCATTGCTCAGGTCAGTGGAAAAAATATTTTAACAGCAACCCTATATAGTTTACAACTCACTGCAAAGATTTATATTGAGCTGTAACAGGCACATAAAATACACACACACACACACACACACACACACACACACACACACACACACACACACACACACACACACAGGCACACTTCAGACACATAACCGTCATCTCCAGCTGCTGAGGCTTCTTACCAATTAGCAATGTAGAGTAGTTGTAAAATTGCTAAATAGAGCAAGAAGATTGCAAACATCTGACGCATAAAAATGCAGCAATATTAGTCTCAAAAATGAGCTAAACAGTACACAATGAATACATGGATAATGTGTCGGCTTGTAGATATTTGTTGGTGGAAGAGGTCAACTATGTTGTTGTTGTGGTTTACAGTCTGGAGACTGCTTTGATGCAGCTCTCCACTTACTCTATCCTGAGTAAACCATTTCATCTCATCATAAGAATGGCAACCCACATCCATTTGAATCTGCTTACTGTATTCATCTCTTGCTCTACCTTTGCAATTTTTACCCCACACACTTCCCTCCAACACTAAATTCACGATTCCTTGATGTCTAAGAATGTCATACCAATCGATCCCTTCTTTTAGTCAAGGTATGCCAGAAATTCCTTTTCTCTCCAATTCTGTTCAGTACCACCTCATTAGTTATGCGATCCACCCACCTAATCTTCAGCATTTTTCTGTAGCACCACATTTCAAAAGCCCCTGTCCTCTTCTTGTCCGCACTGTTTATTCTCCATTTTTCACTCCTATACAAGGCAACACTCCACACACATTGCTCTTTTTGAAAAACACTTTTCTTCCCATTGCCATTCTGCATTTTATATCCTCTGTACTGTGGCCCTCATATGTTATTTTACTGCCCAAGTAGCAAAACTCGTCTAACACCTTTATTGTTTCGTTGCCTAATCTAATGCCTTCTGCATCACCTGATTTTCTAAGACTGCACTTTATTACCCTTGTTTTGCTCTTGTTAATGTTAATCTTACATGCATCTTTCAACACTGTCCATTCCGTTCAACTGCTCTTCCAGATCGTTACAATGTCATTGGCAAAACACAAAGTTTTTATTTCTTCACCGTGACCTCTAATTCCTTTTCCAAATTTCTCCTTGCTTTCCTTTATAGCTTGATCAATGTACAAATTGAATATCATTGGAGAAAGCTACAACCCTGTATTATTCCTTTCCAAATCTCTGTATCCCTTTCAAGCCCCTCAACTCTGATAACTGCTTTCTGGTTTTTGTACAAGTTGTAAATAACCTTCCGTTCCCTATGTCTTACTCCTACTTCATTCTTAATTTCAAAGAGTGTATTCCAGTCAACATTGCCAAAAGCTTTCTCTAAATCTACAAAAGCTAGACAGGTAGGTAGGTTTGCCTTTCTTTCATCTATCTTCTAAGATAAGCCGTAAAGTGAGTATTGCCTCCCGTGTTCCTATATTTCTCCTGAACCCAAATTGATTTTCTCCTTATGTAAATAATTTGTGTTAAAATTTTGCAACCATAGTTTATTAGACTGATGGTTCTGTAATTTTCACACCTGTCTGCACCTGCTTTCTTTGGAATGGGCATTATTACATTTTTCTTTAAGTCTGGGGGTATTTCCACTATCTCATAATATGTTCAACCTAACAAAATTAGGGAAGAAAGTGTAAATAATGACTACATAAGAGATTTTTTGGTAGGTTATGATGAAAGTGATGTATGAAACAGATTTTGGGCAGAATTAGTAGTATACTGGTTCCGTGCATGAATGAAAGTGCTAGTATCATTATACAGGTGATTTGTGAATCAGAAGAGTAAAGCTGTACAGAATATTTTTGCACCTTATGTAGACCATGTGTCCTGATTTTCATACAAGGAACTCTCTGCACCTGCACAAACATTTCAATAAAAAAATTACTGATTTTTGTGGATTGATCTTTGTAGGTGAAACTTTAATATTGTTCTTGTTGCACGAGATACACAAAATTCAAGAAGGTAATGTGTGGTTTGGGTTGGTTCGGGAGGCCTACATACTAGTATAGTGGTTAAAATTCATGTTTGCAATTTCGAATATATTTCTTGTATTTAAATTCAGGTATATCAGTGACTTAAATGTCTTGTTTCCAGAATGTTTTCTTCGATCTGCAGGAAATTGTGTAAGGTAGTTTATAATATCGCATAATGTTTGTTTCAACATTTCTCCAGTTCTCTCTCCTTTTGGCTCAGATATTACTTTTATTCATTGTTTTACATTTTAATTTAGATAAACATTATTTGCTCTGAAGAGACTGCAATACTTGATTAAGGCAGGGTTTGTCATTTTATGCAACTGATAAAGTTTTCAAGGAAATGGGTTTATCGAGAAACAGTGGGGACCATTGTCAATGCTCTTCTTGCATACACTTATAATATTTATATCCTAGAATTAAAAGTAATAACCTGAATTATTAAATTGTGTAGCGAGTGTCATATGACTAGACATACTGTAGCTCAAAACTCGGTAAAAACTATCTCACCTCACTTTTACCAGGGTATGATTATAAGAAATATCACTGCATTTTTATTCTGAAAGCAAAATTAAAGTCACTGTGGCCTGCAAGGTTAACTTTATTGCATTTCTATTTTTGTCTAATATTTAGTATCTTAGAAGTTGGTGAAAGTACATTTAAATACATAATCTGCACAATTTCAATATTTTGTTATATTCACTTACATTTGGCCTCTGTGTGTCACAGTAAGTGGCAATAACAAAGACCATTTTTTGTGTTAAATATTTTCTGTAAGTATTTGTCTTCCTTCAGAGATGACAAAAATGTGCAACTCTTTCTTTTAGGTCTACAGTTGCAACTGCTGCAACATCCCCTGGTTCCTCCTATTCTGGTGGTAGCTCAAGCCGTTGTCAGTACACTACAGGCCTGGCAGGCTTGCCCCTCGGTCAGGAACACCGAGGCTTCAGTATGGGAGGCCGTATTGGTTACCTGGGAGGCTCAACTGGGGCCCTGCACAGAGCTGCTGCTGCCACAGGATTGTCATTTTCAGCTACTGGGTCAGCAGGCAGCTGTGGGCGTTTGCCGCCCCCACCACCTCATCTGCACGCTCGTCGCTTTTCTCCACCACCCCCGCCATTACATCCCCGACAGCCACCACCACCGCCACCGCCTCCTTCATCTTCCAGCCTTGCAACTGTATATACGTCACAGGTGAGAGACTCCTTGCAGTAAAATGTAAAAGTGTTGAACTCCATAACTTGTAGGGTTTCATTAATGAAGTGCTCAACAGTCTACACAGTTCATTGTTAGCTGGAACAAAATAAATCATTTATTTTCAAGCTGTGTGCCATAACATGTGGCATTTATATTTTGATTGTGTTGTAGTCTGATATGAGTGGTAGACTAGAAATTCTTGAAACATAATCATCATCTATATAGAAAGCAAAATGTCAGGACTCCAGTTGTTGTTGTTGTTGTTGTTGTTATGGTCGTCAGTCCAGAGACTGCTTTGATGCAGCTCTCCACCCTACTCTATCCTGAGCAAGCCTTTGCATCTCCTCATAAGAACAGCAACCTACATCCATTTGAATCTGCTTACTGTATGCGACTCTTTGTCTCCCTCTGTGATTTTTACCCCACACACTTCCCTCCAGTGCTAAACTCAAGATTCCTCGATGTCTAAGAATGTGTCCTACCAAGCGATCCCTTCTTTTAGTCAAGATATGCCAGAAATTCCTTTTCTCGCCAATTCTGTTCAGTACCTCTTCATTAGTTACGCAATCTACCCATGTAATCTTCAGCGTTCTCTTCCTGTCCGCACTGTTTATCCTCCATGTTTCACTCCCGTACAAGGCAACAGTCCCCACAAATGCCTTCAGAAAAGACTTCCTTACACTTAAATTAATATTAGATGTTAGAAAATTTCTCTTTTTTCAAAAATGTTTTTCTTTCCATTACCATTCTGCATTTTATATTCTCTATACTGCAACTGTCAAATGTTATTTTACTACCTAAGTAACAAAACTCATCTACCACCTTCACTGTTTCATTGCCTAATCTAATTCCTTCAGCATTGCTTGATTTTCTAAGGCTGCATTCCATTATTTTTGTTTTGTTCTTGTTAATGTTCATTTTATACGCTCTCTTGGACACACTGTCCAGTCCATTCAATTGCTCTTCCAGGTCCTTTGCTGTCTCTGACAGAATTACAATGTCATCAGCAAAACACAATGTTTTTATTTCTTCACCCTGAACTTTAATCTGTCCAGATTTTTCCTTGCTTTCCTTCACCTGCTCGATGTTCAAATTGGATAACATCGGAGAAAGGCTACAAACCCTGTCTTACTCCCTTCCCTTTCATGCCCTTCGAGTCTAATAACTGCGGTCTGGTTTTTGTAAAGTTGTAAATAACTCTCCTTTCCCTGTATTTTACCCCTGCAGTTGTATGTATAGAAAAGTACTTACACTATTCTGACTTTTGGTAACAATGATTACTTCCTTGGTGAAAAGGGGTTAAAGAAAGATTAAATTATAGGGCATGCTGGTTCACACCTTTTGTCAAAACAGAGCTACACAAGTATTTGGGGTGGGGGGGGTGCTATATCATGCTTGTTCCCTTTTTATCGTTTTTCCCTACTCATTCTGACAAAAGGCAAGTTCTATTCATCCTTAGGTCTCAATGGCATGCTATTCCTTTTAACTTGCTTTAACCTATCCCTCTCCAACCATCAAGGAAGAAACTACTAGTTCTGAAAGCAAGGATATTGTACCTACTTTCATGTGTGTCCATCGGCCAAACTGATATTTCTCTTATGGGCAGCAGTTCTGTATCATAAATTTATAGTAATAGTGTATACAGGCAGCCATTCACCTGAAGCGGATTGATGTGCAGAGTGCAGCAACACCACAGTATCTCTGGCCATGGGAGTGTGTTTTTGATTTCTTGGATAGCAAAAATGAGCTTAATCAATTGAGATATTCTATAAGGGCCCCACTTTTATCAATTGTTATATTGATCCCTAAGAAGGTTATGGAGAAGATTATGTCGTGATTCCATTGAGTTTTATGTAAACATTGCATTTAAGGCAACTTCCAAGTTTAAGAAGACACTGTATCGGAGGCTATATAATACATAAAACAGCATATGTTGATGTGTAATGACAGATTTGGGAGTTAATTGTGATATTGAAGGGAATGAATGAGGATATAATATTTGAAAACCTGTAGTCATGAGAAACTTGGGTTGAACGTGACAAACCTAAGAAATGTGTATAATGAACATCTCAAAGTATATCTTTATATATTACAACTATTGTTCCAGCTTAGTCTGATTATTACTTTATGCACTATTTACACAAGTCTACACAAAGTATGTAATGATTGATTTAATCATTGCCTGTTAAAAACTGGCAGAGAAACAAAACCACATAAATGCTATGTGAAACAGTGACAATTTGTTAATGGGGTTCTCAAATTCCAGTAGTGGTTGAGCATGTAAATCAGTTAAGGTAGAAGTATAATTTATGAACTTCCTCTTTTGCAGGTGACACGTGGTCAGATTGAACAGTTCCGCCAACAAATGTTTTCCGATGTGGATTATGTAATATATCCTATGTGTGATCCAGCCCTGAGTAGGCAAGAATACGCTGATGCGAAAGCAGCGAGTACATTGTCGTTGTTATCGCTCTCTTCTGCCTCTGCATCAGCTTCTCGGCAGGCTGGAGCTGCACCACCACCCCCACCTCCATATGCTTGGAGCAGTGGCCTCCCAGGATCTAGCCAAGGTAACAGAATCGAGTACCACTGCTATGCTAAATATTTTTTTCCACATCGTGTTTGCTTGTATTTATTTGTTGTTATAGGCAGAGATCAGTTATTCATACAAAGGTAGTTTGGAAAGTAAGCTCCATACTTTTAATATATTTGTTTCACAAAAATTTATAACACTCTACTTTTCAACATAGTCGCCATAATTTTCGAGGCATTTTGTGGTATGTGGCATAAGTTTATGTATTCCTTCATCCTAGAATCTTGCTGCCTATGTTGTAAACTATGTGGTAACATGTTATTTTACCTCTCTATCATCGTTGTAGCACTTATCATGTAGAAATGACTTCAGATGCTGAAAGAGGTGGAAATCGCTAGGAGGGAGATAGGACTGAATGGTGGCTGGACAAAAACATACCAGACGGAGCTCTGAAGGAGTTGATTTGTCACAGCCACAGAGTGGTCAGGCATTTTTGTGGATGAAAACCACACCTTATGAGAGAATTTTTCTGTACTTATTATTTATTGTGTGGTGCAGTTTCTTAAACATCTCCAAACAAACATCTTTATTGATTGTTTCACCTTGTGGTTCCCAAAACACTATGCAAATGACTTTTTGGGCTGTCAAAAACTACTTATTTTCAACCTTTTCTGGGGCGAAGTGTGCCTCTATTCGATCAACTTCTGCTTCAATTCCGAGGTGTTAAAAGCAGCCAAAGTTTCATCACCCATGACTGTCAGTGAAAAAAGTTACTCAATTGTCATTGTAATATGCCAAATAATCAAGTGCTCTGTATCTGTTGTTGTTCTTGTTTTTCACCAAGAAGAGAGAAAAATTGAAACCGAATTTAGTTTCCAAACTACCTTCGTATTTGGTGGCCTTAAAATACAGTCTTATAACTCAGTTTCTGCCTTATTGTTGGATAGTTTTTTCTTAAGTGTACTTAGTACTAACCATTTACTTTTTTCTCAACTCAACTGCATTGTTTTAAGGTAGCCATACATTTATGGTGATGGTTGCATGCAGAATAAAACTAAATTGTTTTACAATGTTTTAGTCCTCTCTAATTATAAACTCACACTGTGACCTTACAGTTTCAAACGTAAGTAGTAATGTTTTGCAGCTCTCAGGGATAATAATAATGATGATGATGATGATGATGATGATGATGATGATGATTATAGTTAGTATTAATGATGAATAGAAAGTACCGATAGAGTAAATGGACAGCAGTTAAATCATTTTCATATCTTTTTACTTTGGGAGCTCTAGTAAAATGTTATTAGCTTCTAAAGAAGTAAAGGCAGAAATTAGAGAGCGTTCATAGAAGTACTTTCTAAAGAAAAAAAACTTGAAGATAATGTTGTGGAATGGAAAGGTGATACATGTATGGGAATTTGATGTTGCACAAAATTGCCTTATCCCAGAAATATCTTAAGGTATAAAAAAGGAATGTGGGACAGATGACAGTTTCTTACAATTGTTTAAATTTTTTGTGGTACCTTTCCAAACAGTTTCACGTACATAGGATAGGCTCTGAACAATACATGGGAGAATACTGTTTTCGTTACATTGAATTTTTTTCAAGGATATTCCAATACACTAAGTATTTTGTTTAATAGGTTTCTGCAATTTCTTTATTAATTTCTAGCCAGCCTTGTTGAAACACGTGCTTCTAAATTTTATGAGTGATTGATATTTATTTACTTGTTAATTTGCATTTTCATTGTGAAATTTCATACTAAAATGTATGTTGGAAGTGCTCTCTGAATATTGTCTGTATCATTCTATTAAAAAACAATCTACATCATCTTTCTTGTGTAATGGTTCCTTATGCCCATTAAAGCTTGCTTCCCATTTTACATATATCTTAACCTTTCATTTAGTTATAAGAAATAGTTTTTCAGCAAAATTTTTCACATGACCAACTTTACAACTGTTCCTGCTATAGGTTTACGCCGTGGCTTTCCTGCATATTCTTGCTCAACGGAGAGTCTCTTGGGTCCGCCAACCCTGTCACGTCCAATCCATCAGAGTGCTGCCAGGTACCAGTATGCGCCATCTTCACACCGTGGGCTAGGTGGAGACATATTGCGAGGGGCACGCTCCCACGAAGATCTGTTGGGATGCTCGACAGGCATTTCAGCAATATGTGCACCTCATACCTATGACAGGCCAGTACCTGCACCGCCGCCTGTAACGCATGGTTATCGTCGACTACCACCTCCACCACCGCCTCCGCCATATGACCAACAGGTTAGATTTTGATCAATGTAGTCTTATTGTGATACTTCTATATCATAGAGGTTGTTAATCCAGGCTTATTTATTGTCTTTAATCTGATGGCATTCCAATTATATTTTTCTGTCACTATTGTGTTGTACAACTGCCCACCATATAGCTATATTACTGTTATATTCCATTTCCTCTCTAGGTTTCTTTCTTAACTACTGTTTTCATCTGTTTAAACTAAATTAAGACTGAATTCAAACAATATAATGTGGACAGTTTACAACTCACCTCAAAGACGTAACGACGCGCTGCGGCAGGCACAGGCACATAAAAAGACACACGCACATACAACACTTCAGCTATTGGCCGTGGCCTCCTTCAGAATATAGAACATTCACGCAATCAAACAGTCAGACAAGTGTCGTCTCCAGCTGCTGCACTCTGAATCATGCTCTATGGTGTGGAAATAGGGGAGGGGAAGGGGGAGGATAGGAAGGTTGCGTCATGGTGGTGGGGATGAAGTACCTTCATCCTGATACAAAATTAATTAAACTCCACTTCCATTAAGCTTACCATTATTGATCTTTGGAGGAAAGTAGAATTTAAATAATTTGAAAAATATATCTAGGTAATGCTTGATATCAAAAGTCATCTTGTCATCTTGATGGGAAATCTCATTCAAAAGATTTATTTCTTATTTATGGTTTATTCTACAGTTCCCATTTTCTATAAATTTTAGTAAATATTTGTGGAGTACATTTTACAAAGGTTTAATCATTCAGGGCCTTTTGGAAGTGTGGCCCAATTAACTCTTTCTAGAAGAATTGCCATTTGTCATTTTGAAGGGTGCAATTAACAGAAATAAAATGACTGGAATTTAGTAGTTTATGAATTATGATGACTCTCCACAACTAAGGAAAAATTATTTTGCACCTACTACTTTTTTGTGTGGACCTTTCATTGTCAGTTCTTAGCAGTGTTAAAATCCAAGCAGCACCCCAAAGGTGCAGAGCTTGTTGTATATTATACAGCCTTTGCTTCCATAGGAAGAAATATTAAATGCTAAGAGTACAAGAAAAAATTTAGAAGGGAAATGCCTTAATCAGAAAAATCTGCAGTAACACTTCACCCAAAAAGATACACTGACATACAGTCAGAGGAAGAAGAGAAAAAGGTGCTTCTTTGGAGTTCAATGCATGACACAGTTGCATTCAACATTCTAAACAGGTCACAGATTCGGTGGCAACTACAGTAACATCAAGTATGGCCTTGAAGTCATTCACTTTACTCTGATAAGTATGGATGTTGTAGATGCAACCTGCACTTTTTCTTTAGTTCATGTGACTTGTTAGTAATTAAATACATTGGTACTTCATAAGAAGTCATAGCTGAAAAAGTAAGAAGACACCAGTTCACTGAAAAGTTGGCCTCAAAGAATGTCACAAGGCTACAAGATACACTGCTTAAAACAGTATTGCAGCATTTGCAACAATTGTCAAATTGGAGATTATAAAGGGAAGAATAGGAGCAAGAATTTATATATGAAGTGTAGAAAGGATGCTTTTGAACAATGTTTAGGAAATGCTGAAGGCATGTGTGTACATTCCAGCATGTAAGATGTTTTGAATGAGTGAAATCAATGTTATAAATGTTTCTACCTGTTGCTATTAAAATTTTTATTTTAAAACATATTTTGTTACCATATATACCTGGATTAATTATTAGATGTAAATGTTGAGAGTACCATGTAAGTCATCAGAAGAAAGTAAAACTATATCCTGAAAAACTATATTAATTGTATAAAATAAACTAGTGTATATCAGAGTTTGTTAATTATTTTTAAAAAGCCACAGTCGCCAGCCTTTTGGTATTTACTTGCCTCTTCCATTATGTAAATATTGTTCAATGTTCTTCGCATACTGTCTTGCTGAGATATTTATGATTTTGTTGGCCAGTAATATTTTTATTTTTATTTTATGCATGTACTGGGTGATCAAAAGGTCAGTATAAATTTGAAAACTTAATAAATTGTGGAATAATGTAGACAGAGAGGTAAAAATTGACAAACATGGTTGGAATGACATGGGGTTTTATTAGGAAAAAAAAAAAAAAAAAAAAAAAACAAGGTTCAAAATAGTCCGACAGATGGCGCTTCATCTGATCAGAAAAGCAATAATTAGCATAACAAATTAAGACAAAGCAAAGATGATGTTCTTTACAGGAAATGCTCAATATGTTCACTGTCATTCCTCAACAATAGCTGTAGTAGAGGAATAATGTTGTGAACAGCACTGTAAAGCATGTCCAGAGTTATGGTGAGGCATTGGCATCGGATGTTGTCTTTCAACATCCTTAGAGATGTATCACGATACACTTGTGACTTCAGGTAACCCCAAAGCCTATAATCACACAGATGAGGTCTGGGGACATGGGACACCAAGCATGACAAAAGTGGCGGCTGAGCACACGATCATCACCAAACGATACGTGCAGGAGATCTTTCATGTGTCTAGCAATATGGTGTGGAGCGCCATCTGGCATAAAAATCGTATGTTCCAGCACGTGTTTATCAGCCAGGCTGGGGATGATGCAATTCTGTAACATATCGGCGTACCTCTCACCCGTCACGGTAGCAGTTACAAGACCAGAATCACGCGCCATCTGTCAGATTTTTTTTGAACTTTTTTTCTCCCCTAATATAACCCCATGTCATTCCAAGCATGTGTGTCAATTTTTACCCCTCTATCTACATTATTCCCTGATTTATTAAGTTTTCAAATTTATACTGACTTTTTGATCACCTGGTGTATCCTCAGCATGTTTTGTTGCAAACATCTGACCATCAGAATCATATGTATAATCAGTGCTCTTTTTCTGAGGGATGCATACCCCTAAACATTTTTGTTCACAAAGTAAATTTCTTACGATGTTGAGAACTTAGAAGAAAGCCAAAGATTTATTTCACGGACATACATTTTTTATTTAATTTTTTCGTGTTGGTAATTGCAATACGAGCGAGTGCAGTTTCTGGTGGGAAAAGTTATGTCTTTGACCGTTTCAAGGATTTCGAAGCTGCAGCAACCGTTCTCGACAACTGTATCACTGGCAGCCAGTTGGACAAGTATGTAGTGCCCTCGTCCACTACAATTGGGCGATTGTAGTGCTAAACAGATATGCATTCGCTCAAACCAAAGCAGCTGCTCAAATGCCGAGCTACCGATAGATGTCTCTATGGTCCTGCTACCCACGATTCATTGCCATTTTTGTTTTATGTTCTTTATTCGTTTGCTGTTCCGTTCTCTCGTTAGTGGTGTGAAGTTTTACAGTGTGTCTTTCTTTGCAACTTTAAAGTTAAGTTGGAGGTGAGAGATGAGCAGAAAAATAACAAACTATTTAACTTGTTCTCCTGTATCTAAAAAACCAAAATCTGTCAATAATTTGTGTGCAAGTTGATAGTTAATTGCATGCTTCATTTGAGGTGATGTAAACTGAAGTGATCAGTACCACATTATCTTGTGGGTAGTATCCCATGCATCAGTTATAAGTAATTTTCGATGCATTATATCTAATGTCAGAGTACCCCCAAACTCTTTAGTAGAAAAAAAGCACTGTGTATAATTGTATGTAAGGCTCCATCGGTGATTGACAGTTTTTGTGTGGATGCACACACACACACACACACACACACACACACACACACACACCCGATAGCCTTGCAGAAATACAGTCAAAGCTGCTTGCAAGGGGAAATAATTGGCAGGGGCACTACAGTTATACTATGTGATAAGTTGAGAATTGGGGCTTGAAAGTTGTGTGTGTGTGTGTGTGTGTGTGTGTGTGTGTGTGTGTCTGGATATCTTAATTAGTTAAGGCAACTGCTGGCCTGAAGCAGGGAATCCAGGTTCGAATCCCAGTACAGCACAAATTTTCAACTCTATCAATCAATTTATTTCAATGCCCTGTAACAGCTTGAATCTAAATGGTAGTTGTCAGTAGCTATTGTATTAATTTCAATAAACATTACCAAATTTAATGTGGTAAATAACTCAGCGTTGGACATTAACAGCACTAACCGATATTAAACAACAGAAATTATGCATGATCAATACTAAAAAGTTAACATCTAATTTTTAATGTCCTACTGTCGGTTCTCACACACCTTCCATTAGTATGCATTCAATTTCAACAATAATATTGCTGTCTATATCCACCAGTTTCAATTTTGCAGTACTGATGACAGTTGCAGTATAGACCGTGTGGGTGTTATCATGCTATTTTGTTGCATCCCCCTATATGAAAGAATTGCTTGTGTAAATCTATGGATAAATAGTTTTAACACACAAATTGACTAGTGCCCTCTTACTTAGCCATTTACTTAATTCAAGTGACAAAGTTGGTCAAAGCATTGATGTCTTGTATTTTTCCCAGATTGCTGTTCCTGTTACAACACCTGAGAAGCAGACTTGCCCAGCAGTTCCTGAGTCGCAGAGGGATGCAGAACCACAGGGTGTTCTCGACATACGCACTCTTCGTGAAAAGAGTAAGAATCTGGACCTACCCCTCATATCTGCATTGTGCAATGACCGCTCCTTGTTGGAGCAGACAAATGCTTTCGTAATGCCGAGACACCCCCGTCGCCGTCAGCCCTCGAGATCTTCAGAGGGAACTGCAGATGTTCCAGCTAGTGTAGACGTGCCATCTTCAAGTGGAGGTAGTGGGAATGTTAGTAGGAAACTCTCAGGTGTAAGTGGTGGAACACTCCTATCAGGACTTGGAACAAGCAAGCTCAAGTACCCTGTGTCAGGGTTGTCCACAACACAAATTTCTAAGCCCCGAAGGAAAGCGTCATCTGGAACACATGTTCACACTCATCCTTGTTCTTCAGTGAGTGCTAGTCCTGGTGCTATTAAGAATGAGGGAAGGAACGTTGGTCGCAGAGATACCATAATGCCATGACAAGCTGTGGACTTATAATGTCATAGGCATCAAAATAACAGAGGCACAGTGTGACTGAGAGAACATTTACTCTGTTGTAACATATGAAATACGTAATGTGTCTTTAATTCTACTCAAAAATGCTTTATTGTTACAGATGAAATTTTATGTGATTGCTTTTTTTGTGAGTTAAGTTGTGCATGCAGCAGGGAGTTGCCTGTGGAATGTCTTAAATATACACACAAAAAGGGCATTTTCTTCTTAATGGTACTTCAAGGAGATGGGAAAGGAAGTAGAAAGCAAAAATTGATGATAAGCAGATCCATCACTACATGCAAGAATCAAAATGCCTCAAGCAAATCACAACCATCAGTTACTATATGTAATTGTATCAAAAGGAAAAGTTTGCTTGAGACAACTATAAGATATGAGACTGAATAGATAACTAGTCCTTACCTTCAGGAGATGACATTTTTAGTTTTATCAATGTTGTTGTTATGGGCTTTAGGCAACTTTCCTCACTAATCTGTCCTGTGCAAGCCTCTTCATCTCTGCATAATTACTGCACTCTACATCCATTTGAATTTGCTTACTACAGTCAAATATTGGCGAGTCTGTGTACAAGTTTTGTCTCCATATTTCCATGCATTACCATACTAACAATTCTTTGATGCCCCAGGCAGTGTTCTGTTAGTCAGTCCCATACTTCAGTAAAGCCTTGCCACAATTTTGTCTCCCCAACATGATTCAGAGTCTCCTATCTCCTCATGGAGTTAGGTAGATACATTGCATAATTGTCCAGGTTGGGGAAAGTTAGAAAAGACCCCTTAATTCTCTACACAGTATAATTATTCATTTTATAGATGTAAGAGAAGAAAAAAATATTTCTTACACAATTGAATATAAGTGGAAGGACACAAAAACTGCACAAAAGACAGATAATGATATTGAGTAAATGCTACAAAACTTGTTGTTTCATTTGTAGTGACAAAGTTAATACAAATGTTATTAAGTAAGTTGCACATGTTGTTGAGTGTGATCTGTTTATGATAATAATGATATTTTGCGGGCAAGATCATTTGATCTTGACTGCAAATTATTATTAATACTAGTTTTATTGTAATCAAATTTCACCCTTTGTCACAGTCTCAACAAGACACAATTGATAGAACATGCAGCAGACTTGTTGGTAACTTGACTCTTCTAATAACACTTCGCTTTAAATTTTGTTCAAAGCTCGTATTAGCATTGTTCTATTATTTTGTAAGAATGAAGAACCACCACACAACACACAGATTATTACTCTTATGTAGTAGCAAAATATTGCAAGATTCTTCATGTTACATTTGACTGATTCATGCTTCTTCAGTTTGATCATGAACTGTATTTTCTTTCCTCCCACCTTGTAAATTTACATCTCCATTCCACTCTCTCCTCCCACCCCCCCACCCCAATTCTTTATTTGTTCCTCCATTTTAGGATAAGGATTGCCATATGGTGCATTTGTTTTGAATAAACCATCCTAGTCTTTTGGAAAACTATACTGAAAAGGTCATGCCCTGAAATATATGGATATTGGAAAGTTTATCTTACTTGTTTCCATGAAACACTAGTATGAGTACTTTGAAATGTTAGAACATGTAGGGAATTTACTTACGTTCTCCGGATGTTTATGTTGCCATAAATATTCAGGTTAGAGCACCGTGTTTCTTAATTTCAAAGGAGAATAATGTATTTAAGAATTCCACAGTATTATCCCTGCAGCATTGTGAAATGTACCTGTTATTCGCTGTGTCTCTGTTACATCACTACCTGCAGTAATACAGATGCAGATAGTGATATATTCATGTGAGGCTATTACTGTTAAGTTTTATTTCCTTACAGATGTTTTTGTTGCAACTCAGTCTCAAAATAATTGCTTTGTGCTTAGCACAGTCTCTGAAATCTTGGCCTTCACTTGTGTTCACTAAAAAAAAAATGGAAGATTAAAAAGCTTTATTCATAGCATGATCTACAAGATCTAAGGGAAAAATTGTGATGGATTTCAAAATGGTGGATTGATTTAACAGTTTGTATCTAGCCATTAGTTTTTCTTATCAGTGAATCTGAGTGGATGCTATCCGAATTTTTATCAGAGACTGGGCTTAAGCAGACAGATAATGAGTGTCTGTAGTAGCATTATCATAATTTCTGTTATACTTCTCCAGTTGATACATTTATTAATCATTAATGTGGTCAAATGCATTTACTGCATTATTAATAAGGAGATAGAGCATTTCAGTCACTGCACAATGCAAAAAGCTGTAAAAGTATGAGAACGAGCAGCGGAGAGCTATGCTTGATTCCCAATTCCATCTGAAATTGTAACTGTAGCAGCAAAAGGGAAAATGACCCCACTGATGTACATGCTAAGTGAAGTGTACAGCTTGTGTGTGCTGTAATTTGATTTGTCACAAGTATGGACTATGACAGCAATACTTGTAGAGACTGAAAACGTGTAACTTCATCCACAAGCCAAGTGTATGAAAACAGTGGGTGACTTAACTCCTCCATAGAATATTATGCCAGTTTTTATAAAAAATAACATGTAAGAGACATTATGCTTGTCAGTTCATGACTGCTAAGTATGTATGTATGCACTGGAATGGAACTTGTATTGTGATTGTATAATTGAAAAGAGACATTACCTCATTCTATGGAGGGGCGTTATGATTGATGAAATTGTCATGAAGTTAAATTAAGTGAATCATAACGGAAGGTTTAAAATTATAAAGCTTCTGTTGTAAGAAGCTTTTATATTAATAAATAGATATAAATAACTGAAATACAAGTATATTCTCAAAATTACTGTTTTTGAGCTCAACATTCCATTCAAATTATTTACAAGATATTGCTAAGATTTCAGCCCATAAATTTATGTTGTAACCCACCGACTGAGCCACTTAACCCCAATTATTATACATCCACATGAGTAATTTTTATTGTTGTGTTCTTTTATGAAATTTAGGCAATTCACAAGACTTATTTAGATACTGTAGTTACCAAAATATGGAACCTTCTGAGTAGGATTCAATTTTCAGTTTTAGAAACACATACTGAATTTTGTGGCAAGTTCTAAACTGTATACCAGGTGCTCACAGTGAACATAAATTGACAAGCTAAGATACAAGATTATAGGAAGAGTTGGTGCTATCTTACCCTACTTAAGTTGGCTCTTCATTTGTACAGCTTGACAAATATCCATTGAATCTCATGAAAACCAGGGCTTTGCTACAACAGAGGTGGCAGCAGTATGGAATTCAGGTGTATCTGATATAACTGTTAAAACTAAAGAGGATAGTAAAAATAAATTTTGGTGTTCTAACATTCGTAATGTGTTTTTAAGTTATCCACAGAACTTGAGTACTTACCTTTTTTTTTTTTTTTTTTTTTTTTTTTTTTTTTTTTTCATACTTCTGTTTTGTTTTTGTTGAGGCTCAATTTAATCCAGAAAAGTATCTTAATCTGCTCTTTCCTATGCAGAACTTTTTAAATTACTACACACAATACAGAAGAAAAGGACTGCAGGTAAATTAATTCAGACAGTGATGAAATACATTGTTTATAAAAATAAACTGCATGTATATCAATATATCTATGCATGGCAACGAGTTAAGGGCAGACATAACAAGGAGGAAAAACAAAAAAAACGAATTGTGTAACTTGTTTTTACATCATTTTCCATACTGCTGCACCTTTGCTACTTCAGATTAGTAAATTATTTGTATATCTTTATCAATAACCATTACTGAATGGCATTATTACTTCCCTTTTTAACTCACTAACAATTAGAAGCTTTGAGGCTTCTGTTTCTCAGGGTGCCATTTTATTCTGTTTCCATACATTTCTTAATTTAATATCTGTATGTAAGTATGTAATTGTTCAAGCGTAATTGGTTTTCGTGGCCACATTTCATTGTAAAAATGTCAATTGCTCAACTTTTTGTCTTTAATCATCGTGTATGTGAGCCTGCATAAACAAACATTGTGTATAAAAGCATCGTGATGTATCATCATTTGCTGTTATTATATATTTTTTAAAAATCCTTTGTGCTCCTGCAGTAACCCCAGTTTCCGAAAGTTTGTGTTAATAGGTAATTGGTATAGTTTTAATTATGTGGACTGCACCTTGTTACAGTTAGTTCAGGAGCTGAAATGTTTTTGTCCTGGCGATTAACAATAATATTTTTTGGGGTGGCAGTGGGGGGGGGGGGTAGGGGGAGTAAGGCAGCTCATCTTTGGATATAGATTTGGCTTGTAATGAAATCCCTGTGTCAGAAGTTATGCATGGCTTTCATACTTAAAATTGTTGCTTAATAACATAACCCCCCCCCCCTCTCTCTCTCTCTCTCTCTCTCTCTCTCTCTCTCTCTCTACACACACACACACACACACACACACACACACACACACACTAGGACAAAAGCGTTTCACCTCATGAACTATTTGTAAAAAGGTGCAGTCAACATAATTAAAAATATTTGAGATTTTTTAAAGCATTTCATTCTAAGCCAATGGTAGTGTGTTTTCAATTAAATGTGCTGACTCTGGAGATATTGCTAGCAGAATAGCAGAATACCCTTATTTCATAGGATTTTCTTAAGAGCAATAGCTGTAATCAATCAATAACTCAACATATATTTTGGAAAAAGTAATTTCGTAATAACATGTATCTGTAAAACTGAAGTGCCGTATTTACCCAAATCTAAGCCACAAATTTTTTCCCCCAATTTTCGGTATCCAAATAACCGTATGCGTTCTTGGGTGCAAAGCAGACTTGAAGTTCTGAAAAATGAAGCTAGGAGCCATTATAACTAACTTTTATCATCAAATATAAGCAGTGTTGCACACCATTTGCAGACTCAGATAAATACTTTCTTCAAAATGTTCTCACTAGTAAAAATATACAAAAGGATAGGAAAAGAATAAATAAACACACTAGAAGATACAGTAGATATTGGGTCTACTTACTTTGTAAGCTTCCGCCACTGCTTTTGAATACATCATGCAAAAAAGGAAATAAATATTCAGTATTGCTCATCTTTGAATATAGCAGCCTTTCAACTATTCATAGCAACAAAAATATATTTCTTTACATCTGTACCAACTATGCTCAAAGATTTTGGATTTTTGCATGGGATGGTAACCACAAATTCCAAGATTTTTGAATATGTGGTTAGGTAGGAACCTAATAGTACAGTGTAAAAATACACTGTTTTGCATCTTGGAATATGTGTTTTACATCTTTCAAGTACTCAGTAAGAGATGAGAGAAGACGAAGGAAATTTATAGTGCCATAATTGAAGTGATTGTCTGGTTTAGTTTTTTTGACAGTGCTAATTTGCTATTGTAATAATTATATGTGATTATGGCAACAATAGATTCTGATCCACTAATGGTCTATCTAGTCTCTTGATGTAATGAAAAAGTACTAATATTTAGAAACATTGTTTAATGGAGCATTATGCGAAAGCAGTTTTCTTTGTGAATAGTAAAAATCTCATATTTAATAGCATTTTTCTTCAAAATGTATTTCCTGTCTGTCCAAGCATAAAATAGCCAACAATTTCCCACACTTCTTTCTCAGAAGATATTTTTCTATGAATATTCTGTGATCTTAGAGTTCGTGGTTATGCAGAACATAGTAGCACAGAGAAAGTATGACAGAAATGCAGATTTGTTTAGATTTGGAAAGACTCAATGGCTCTCTGCAATGGTACATGATTGGCAACATGCTTCCCATGATTTCTCACACTGTTATGTTACAAAGCAGAAACTGCCAAAACCAAAATAACCTTAATGGCTAAGTGTAAGATTCAAACACAACTACTGTTGCTGCATCTTAACAACATTCATGTAAATTGAATCTCATGTTATAATGACTACTTTGTTTTGATTTTAAAGTGCAGCTTCAACTTCCTCATCCCCTCTCCCCTTGAATTTAGAGTCTCAATTCTTGAATGTAGCTTAGATTTGGGTGAATCCTGTAAGGTAACCACTTCGTATTTCTGATCTATTTCAGTCCTTCAATATATTGAAATGCTTTACCATTTGGCTTTCATAAAGGATTCTTCACATAAGAAGAAATCCAGAAGTTTGTGACTCAAATACTCACACAGCTAAAAAAGAAAAATTATCATGTTGGTATATTTTTTTAACATTGCCAAATCCTCTGATTGTGTGGATCACAACATTAGGACTTAAATGAGTTGTCTTTGTATGTATGGCTCTTACTTTCATAAGAGAAAACTCAGGAAGTCTTTTAATTGGTGTGTGAGACACATACATACAGAGAGAGAGAGAGAGAGAGAGAGAGAGAGAGAGAGAGAGAGAGAGAGAGAGAGAGAGATGCAGGAATGTAATGTGCATGGAAGTACTGTTGTAAGCACTTTTCTCAATGCTGGCCTTCACCTGAAGAATGGCTACAAACCATCAAACCTATCAACAAACAGGAATACCTCTGATTTAACAGTATTCCATACCAAGAAGTTATCCACACATCCTAGTCATCCATGATTGTCACTTCTGCAGTGATAAGTAGTTCCTCTCCAAATATACCAAGTGTCTCACTGAAGCATTTGCAAATCCAAATTACCCTCCTAACCTGATATAGAAACAGATTATTCCCTCCATCCCCCCTCCATCTTACCAAGCACCCATAAAGCATCACTACTTTCATGATCCATTACTACCTATGACTACAGAATTAGAAATGCGGAGTCTGCCAGGGTTTTAGCTACCTCCCATCTTGACCTATCATACGGAATGCCGTACTCACTATCCTCTACCCAACTATTACAATATCAATGTCTATCCCTACTCTAATCCTGTTTGTAAATCCATGCCTCATGACTCACATCCCTGAGATAAATATCCCTGTCCCATATGTTCTCCCACCAGATCCTTCTCCTGTCCTATGTAGGAATCTTTATTCCATCAAAGGCAGAATTACCTCTTTAAACCATCCATGTGAGCTGCAGTCAATGTGCTGATTTCTAAAAAACATGGTGACTAAAAAGCTGTGTCTTAATAAATGGCTATCAACAAACTGTGGCTACAGACAGTTAGTCCACCCAACTGCTGAACATGCTACCAATATGATATAATGACTGCTTTATAGAGTGCACCATCTGGATCCTTCTTACAAATACAAAATTTTCTGAGATGCACAGATATGAACCCTTCTATTTTTTGTTCCCATAGTTCCTCTGGGAGGAATACAGCAGAGGAAATAAGAAAATACTGCATGGGATGGTCAAAAATAAGAGGAGGTGTGAGAGAGGATGTGGTGGTGATAGACAAAAATGGAAATGAGATCCACAACAGGGAGACTCTTAACACATTGTGGAAAGAGTATTTTGATGATTTGCTAAAAGCAAATGGACATAAGGATGGCAGTACTGTAGGAGACAGAAAGTGTAGAACAGGAATGGAGAAGGACATGACTTGGAGAGAAGTGGAAGTGGCAATAAATAAGATGGAAGGAGGAAAGGCATCAGGGGTGGATGAAGTGAGTGTGGAAATGGTGAAAGCAGCAGGGAAAGTTGGGAAACAGTGGCTGTATCGGGTGATGAGGGTGATATGGAAGGAAAAGAAGTCCCCAGAAGATTGGAAGAAATGATTGATAGTCCCAATATTCAAGAAAGGAAATAGAAAGGAATGCAGAGATTACAGAGGAGTCACACTGTGCAAAAGTATGAGAATATATTGGAAAGTAGAATTCTAGTCAAAGTCGAGAGGGAAATGAGAGAACAGTATGGGTTCCGACCTGGAAGATCGACAGTGGACCTTATATTTGCAGTAAGGCAACTTCAAGAACAACCTTGTGAATATGGGTAGGACCTGTTGATGGCCTTTCTAAACACAGAAAAGGTGTACGATAATGTGTGTAGGAAACATGTTTGGGAAACGCTTGAAATTAGGGGAGTGGAATGAAAGACTGTAAGCAGAGTGAAGGAGATGTATTGTGGAAGTATGAGTTGTTTGAAAGTGGGAGAGGAAAGAACAGAATGGTTCAAACAAGTGTGTGGGCTGAAGCAAGGCAGTGCATTGTCACCCCTTCTCTCAATTGTTGTTATGGATGACGTAATGACAAAGGTAGCAGGGAAACTTTAGGAAGGAAAGATGAAACCAATGGTGTTTACAGATGACCTCACGGTCTGGGGCAACAAGGAGGAGGAAATCCAGGAGCAGCTAGATGCTTGGGAAGAAACAGTGGGAGAATGCGGATTTGAAGTTCAACACACGTAAATGCGAGTTCATGGTAATCAGCAGGAAAAAGAATAGATCAGGGAAGGGAATAACACTTGGATGTGAACAGCTGAAGAAGGTAGAAAGCTCCAAGTACCTGGGAAGTGTAAAAAGGAAAATGGGAGAAATGACAAATATTTCTGAGAAGTGTTGGGAGTTTAGTGTGGAGTAAGGATGCACCACAGAAAAGTAAAGGAGTGCTATACCAAACTTATTAAGTTCTGATATTGACATCTGCATTGGAAATTTGGGGGACAAAGAAAAGAGATAGGAGCAAAATACAAGCAGGGGAATTGAAATTTCTACAAAGCAGAATGGGGGTAACAAGAGACATGATGAGGAATGAGAAGATCAAGGAGATAGTGAGAGGAGCCCTTACAGGATAGTATAGAAAGATTAATACTGCAGTAACATGGCCATTTAAAGAGAATGGAGGAGAAGAGGATCCCCAGGAGAATACATGAAATACAGATACAGAAGAAACAACCAAGAGGAAGACTAACAGATAGATGGGTAAAAGGAGTGAAGGATTGTGGCAAGAAGAGAGAAGAGGACTGGGCCAGAGTGAAAACAGAGAGATGGTTGGAAGACAGGACGAAGTGGCGAGGCTTGTGTTCCAAACAGACCCAGCCTGTGGCTGGAAACTGTGCAAGATGATGATGATGATGATGATTTTCCTCTGGCCTTGACCTTTGCTAACCCTAATCTTTCACCACCTTCCCTTTACTCTGTTTGCACCCATCCCTGCACATGCTTGTCCTCACCTAGACGTAAACAGTCCATGAGGCAGCTCTAGCACCTTGCCTCACCCATAGCCTGCTTATCCACATTCAGTTACTGCTCGCATTAAGCCTGGAGACAGTAATCATGTGGTATTGTTTGTTAGGCTTGTGTGAATGTTTCCTATTCCAGAACTAGGACTTTTTGGGCCCAAAGTTTAATTGTTAAGCTATGTTCTCATTGTTGTTTAACTCAGTGTCATCTACAAGGTAAGTAGCAATCTATCCTTTTCAAAATATTGTTATTCCCTCCTGGCTGTTGCATTGTTTGTTATAATGTCATTCTTACACACACTCATTTTTGCAAAACTGTTTCCTAAAATATTATTCAGGCACATTAAAAATGATGCATTCATCTTTCATTAAATTTGCTAATGCACACTGAATTCAGGATAACAGAAAAGGGAATGTATTCAGCACAATCTTCTTACTGCATTCATCTACCCACATTTCTTGTGGTGTTGCTGTGACACAGGTTTCCACATAAGGGGGGAGGGCACAGGGGTTCTGGACCCCCCCCCCCCCAAAAAAAGGGGTTTGGAATTACACTAGATTAAATGAAAATTTTTTACTACTAATATGATTTCTTAATAATACAATAATACTTAATAACATTGATGCTTGATTACATCTGAACGCCATGTGCAGAATTGAAGAAAAAAAAAATTGAAGATTCATGTAACTATTATGATGCTTCAACTCTTGTAAAGTAGAGTAGACAGTGAACTACATAATATCTTTTTAAAATCTTTTTTTCCTATAAAGATCTCTGTGTGTTTGTATGCAATCACCCAAGGACAGGTTGGAGCTATTTAGCTTAGTCTCAGAGCCATATTTAACCATTTACCGTAAGTGCAATATAGCTGTGTCGAGGCTATTTTGCAACAGAAAAGAATAGTCTCAACATTAGTATCATTGTTTGTAAACTTATGGAAGTAAATAGATCCCTTGCACATAGAAAAAAATACATTGTTTGACATCAGCAGGATGGGTCAAAGGGAGTGGAGTAAACTCGGTGCCAGTTTAAGGGTTTTGCAAGAACTGCAGCACTGAGGAGAGGGGGAGTGAGGTTCGGGGGGGGGGGGGGGGGAGGGGAGGAGGAGAGGACAGCCAAATTGAGGGGGGATCAGAGCTTGATCACTGCCAGTATTTTACTTTACATAAAGAACAGTTTGGTTTCTTGCTAAGAGCAAAAAATCCAGATCTTAATAGGCAGCTTTTACATTAGTCTTACTGTTGAAAGGATCTTTATAGTCCCAACGTCGTTTGAGGATCATTTTGCAAACAATATTGCAACAATGTAGTTTTACTTCGTAACATAATGTAAGGGCTAGGGTACTTTTTCAAATGTGCAACCTATTTTGACAGATGTGTGGAGAAACTTTCAGAAAGATGTGGAAAAAAATTTAGTAATTTTTCTTAACAGACACAAATAAAATCAATTCATAAATAGTTTAGTATTACTATACTGGCAGAAATGCCCGATACATTGTCAGATTACCACTTTTTATGATTCTGTTTAGTGTCTTTTTAGGTACAGGTTCGTTCATTTTCAGTATGTTTCCTAGATTTATAATACCTATTTCTTTGTATTACTGCAGGACTATATTTGCTGTACAGTACTTTTGTGGACATTTTAATGCATGCATTTAATGTGGCTAGAACAACTGGCAACACTTCACATCACCTTCCTTTTCAGATTAGTAAAAATAAAAATGGTAAAGGAAGGTATTATGAGACTTAAGCTATTCACTATTTTTACAACTTGACATTAACACTTTCCACTCTATAAATGATAAATATTATGGAAAGTGGCTGTACATATGACTTGCTGAGTTTGCTTTGTCAAGCTGTGCTATGGTTATGTTAATGTATTTGATTCTGTTTGCCATCTGAGACATACAATTGTTGCCAATAATGAGGTGGCAGGTATGAAAATGTTTGTAAATCTGTAGGACTTAACTGTTGAGGCCATCAGTCCCTAGGCTTACAAACTACTTAAACTAACTTATGTTAAAGATAACAAGTACACCAATGCCCAAGGTAGGACTTGAACTTCCGACGGGGAGCAGCAACATGCTCCACAGCTAGGTGCCTTGGAACACTCAGTCACTCCACCGTGACTGGCTGGTATGCTTGAGCCACTTAACCTTCTGCCACACATCTTGAATCCAATGCAAATAAACCTGATTTTTTCAAATGAAATTTGTTGCTTAGCAAATTTCTTGAGAACCTTCTCGTTTGTTTGATAGGTATGATTCCGCTTACATTAGTATCGCTAGATCATTTGTAAAGACCAGGCTGAACTTTACCTTGAATAAATAAATAAATAAATTTCATCAGTAAGAGCTAGTTTTATGATAAGTAGTGTTTTGTGTCAAGTCTATGATCGTCTACGCCATTAAAGAGGATGTAGTAACATTAAACAAACTTTATTTCCACTTCCGTAATGCATACAGAACAAAATACACTTCAGAAACTAATCGATGTTTACACTAAGGTGGTTCTAAAGGAACTGTCTTAGTAGCTGCGATCTTTATGGCCCAGCATTCTGGGTGGCACTGCTGTAACACTATATTGAGAGCAGCACTCCTACAGTCAGTCGTGCACAATCGCACGGCAGCATCGTTGAACTTCCAGGGGACCACAACACTTCTCCGCCTTTGGTTTGAGCACTCACTTGCTGTAGGTGGTGTGAAGAGCACTGATGTTTGTGTGTTCTGCAAATGTGTCTGCAAACTCCCTGAGAGGCACCTTCATGTATGGATGAAAATGTCCCCGACTAGACCTCAGTCTTGTAGGAAGATGCCTCGAAGCGATGATAGAAGATAGTGGAGAGCTGCCAGGTGTTGGCTCCTGGTGTGGAACACATGATGGATGATAGTGTCTTGCAATGACCAGTGAGCCCTGTGTTTGGTCGTTCTGAATATTCAAAGGGGATAAGGATGACTCTTCCTGAGGTGTTTGTTCGAGCTCTTGCATGACAATGTCTTCTTGTGATTCTGGGTTGGTAACAAGTACAGGAACTATCAGTGGTTGTTTCTGTGCTCGTGGTTGGTTCAGTGGGCCATAGAACAAATTGCGGCACCTCCATCCCGTCGGCAGCAGCTCTTGGTGGAGATGGTGTTGCCGCTGCCGGAGTCACTTGGGGATGAAGTTGGTCCACGTGGCGCACGACGTGTCTAGCAGTCATGCAGATTCTGTAAAGGCGTTTGCTGTGAGGGGTAAGGATCCAACTCTGAATTCATTTTGGGTTCCTGCTGTAGCCCCGCACCTAAACACTATTGCCTTCCGAAAACGTAGTGTTTGCCCCGGCTGGTGGGGCGGAGGGTGAAGAAGGTGGAGCAAGGTACGTGGCTGTCGGCCATGAAGGAACTCAGCCGGGCTATGGTTGTCTGTGGGAGTGAAATAGTAGGACTCCAGGAACTGGAACAAGGCTTCATCAGAGGAAGAAGAAGTGAGCAATTTTTTCATTTGTGATTTGAAAGCATGAACGAGGTGTTCAACCTCCCCGTTTGATTGAGGATGGAAGGGCGGAGCAGTGACGAGTGTAACACCCCATTGAGTAAAAAAATCAGAGAATTCAGAGTAAGTAAATTTCAGACCATTGCCCAACACGTGTGGAAGGGAGGGCTTCCAAGGAAAATATTATGGTGAGAGCCAAGGTGGTCGCTGCTGTAGAAGGCGAAGCACGATGTACAACAAAGGGATAGTTAGAATAGGTGTCGACTACAAGAAGCCAGTAGGTGCCAAGGAAGGGACCGACATAGTCAATGTGTAAGCACTCCTACAGGTGTGAGAGTGTAGGCCAGGGATGAAGATATGTCTTCAGAGGAGGAGCTTGATTAGCACACTGTTCACAGGCAGCGCCCATGCGTCTGATGTCCGCCACTCGTGCAGAGGTCCCATCTGTGGAGAGGAGGACAATTGTTTTATGAGCAGAGAGGCAAAAATGAAGGGCAAAGTAGTTACACAATGGATTAGAGGCCCTCCCAGATGGGCAATCAGGCCAACCCTGTTGAATGTAACACAGCTCATGATGCAAAACAGCATCGCAAGCAGTAGGTGTGGCTAACCTGTCACTGGTAATGGGAAACCTGTCCACAACACTTTGTTTGGCATCGTTCACATGGAAGCACAGCAGCTCATCATGGTCAAAAGCAGGGTCCGGCCCCACTGGCAGATAGGACAATGCATCAGTATTAGCATGTCGAGCAGTGGGTTGAAATGAATCTTGTAGTAGAAGCGAGTAAGGAACAGAGCCCAACATTGTCAGGGAATGTGGTTGAGGGATGGAAGAGAGAAAGTAATGGCTTGTGATTGGTGATTAGATGAAACTTCGCCCCTACAAAGAAAGGCACCAAACTTTCTCACAGTATACACGATGGCCAGAGCCTCCATTTCTATCTGGGAATACTTCTGTAGCGTGTCAGTGAGGTCTTCGATGCATACGCAATAGGACATTCCGAGCCATCAGTATTGATGCACCAAAACAGTGCTGATCCCGTAGTGGGAGGTGTCAGTGGCTACAACCAAATGTTGTCCAATGCAATGTGTGGCAAGACGGGGGGGGGGGGGGGGGGCTGCTACAGTTGTTCTTTTGAGATGAAGAAAAGCAGTGTCACAATCAATGGACCAATGAAAGGGGACATTCTTACAAAGCAACCGGAGTAGTGGATGGGCCACCTTTGCAGCATATGGCAAAAACTTGTGATAGTAGGCTATTGTTCCCAGAAAGGTCTGAAGCTCTTTGAGAGATATCAGACGAGGGAGAGCCTCATTAGCTACAACATGCTGTTGAAGAGGACGAATACCTTCACCTGATAACTGAAAACCCAAGTAGACAATCGACTGTTTGGAGAAACACCAGGATTCATGGAGGTTGCATTTTAACCCCGCATATGATAAAATCATGAAGAGTGTCCGGAGGTTGCTGAGATGTTAGACAGTGGTGGCCCCAATCACAACAATGTCATCTTGATAATTGATACAGCCAGGAACAGCGGTGAGCAACTGTTCCAAAAATTGTTGAAATAGCAGCCACAAATGGCAACCTTTGATACTGATAAAGACCAAATGGAATGTTGATAACAAGAAACTGGTGAGATTCAGTGTCAACAGAAGCTGGTGGTATGCTTCAGATAGGTCGATCTTAGAAAAGTACTGACCCCCAGCCAACTTTGAAAACAATTCTTTAGGGGGAGGCATACGCTACTTGTCAATAAGGCACTGAGCATCAACTGATGCTTGGAAATCACCACAGAGGCGAATACTGCTGTTAGGTTTTTTTTTTAATAATAGAGGTGAGATGACCACTTGCTGAAAGAGATGGGATTCAATACATCTGAAACAGTCAACCTATCTAGCTCCCGTTTGACCGAATCATGCAAGGCAGCAGGAACAGGCCAGGCCCGAAAGAATCTCAGCCGAGCAAAAGGCTTGAGAGTAATATGTGCTTCAAAATTGATGCCACAACCAAGACCAGAAGAAAAGATCATCGAAAAGGCCTCTGATAAATAATCAAGGAGCATAAGGAATGTCATCAGAGATGATGTGCACAGTGTCGTCCACTGAGAATCGAAAAATGCGAAAGGCATCGGACTCGAGATAAATTCTCAGTGCCACTGCTGTCCACAACAAACACACTGACGGAGTGCACAACAGATTTGTAGGAAATATCAATGTCGAATTGACCCAGAAGTAAAATCTTCTGCTGATTATAAGTGTCTTAAGTGATGCAGATGGCCGGCAACGGCACAGAACCCAGACTTAAATATGTCAATGAGTTAATAATAGTGGCTGCTGAGCCAGAGTTGACCTGTATCCTCACATCCTTTCATTAGCATTTGAACAGTAAGATGAAGTTCGCCAGAATGAGGGGACTTACAGTTTACATCCACTACAGAATCATCATCAGCTATCCCGTTGTGCACATCATGTACTTTTACTGACTTTAAAATAGATGAAACATGTTGCTTCTTTTTATATTGGTGGCAAATCGCCCAATACTGTGGACAATCTTCTTGCACATGTTTGGTGAAATGAGGACAGGAAGGAAGAGAATGCGAATCCCTGTTTGACTGCTTTATGGTGTGTTGACCACCTACCCAACGCTGCAAAAATGTGTTTACTGCAATAACCGTCCATGTTTGCGCTATTGCCTGATGAAGACAAGTTGAGGTCTTGTAAATGACTTAAACTATGGAAATTATACCATCGTTAACAATCTCAAAGTTTTATCTTTTTATTTTTGGATGGATGAGTGTACATTTCCAGCCTTCATACAGGTGTTCCACTTATAGGATTAAATTTTTCACAAGTCTTTGAGATCTGAAAGTGGGCATAGATTTTTTTGAGAGTTTCTCAACTATGCCATCTTCTCCAGATGTTTTATTGGTTTTAAGTCCAAGGATGTCTGTGTGGCTTTTATATTTTTGGGTGATTGATATCCATAATTTGTGCACGCAGGAGTCTCTTAACGAGATTTTGATGTTGATAGTGGACATTTGAGAAGCTCTGAGAAATTTCTCTCTCTATCAGTTATCTTGGTTAGTCAGTGCAAGTCTTGTATCTTCTTGTTGAAAGCATGTCTTTCATTGAATGTAGCTGTGGTTATTTCCTGTGGAAGTCTTGTAGAAGTCTCCTTTGTTGTAGCCTCTAAAGTATTTTTTGATTGTGTGCTTTTGCTTCTACATCTACATCCATACTCTGAAAGCCACCCGACAGTGTGTGGTGGAGTGTACTTTGAGTACCACTATCAGTTCTCCCTCCTATTCCAGTCACGTATTGTTCGCGGAAAGAAAGATTGTTGGTATGCCTCTGTGTGGGCTCTAATCTCTCTGATTTTATCCTCATGATCTCTTCGAGAGATATAAATAGGAGGGAGCAATCTACTGCTAGACTTCTCGGTAAAGGTATGTTCTCGAAACTTTGACAAAAGCCCATACCGAGCGACAGAGAGTCTCTCCTGCAGAGTCTTCCACTGGAGTTTATCAATCATCTCGATAACGCTTTCACAATTACCAAATTATCCTGTAACGAAGCACACTACTCTCTGTTGGATCTTCTCTACTTCCTCTATCAACCCCACCTGGCACGGATTCCACACTGGTGAGCAGTATTCAAGCAGTGGGTGAACAAGTGTATTGTAACCTACTTCCTTTGTTTTCGAACTGCATTGCCTTAAGATTCTTCCAATGAATCTGTCTGGTGTCTGCTTTACCGACGATTGATTTTATATGGTTGTTCCATTTTAAATCACTCCTAATGCCTACTACTCCCAGATAATTTATGGAATTAACTGCTTCCAGTTGCTGGCCTGCTATAGTGTATCTGAATGATAAAAGGATCTTTCTTTCTGTGTATTCGCAGCACGTTACACTTGTCCACATTGAGATTCAATTGCCGTGCCCTTCACCATGGGTCAATTGGATGCAGGTACCCACGACACTCACCTGTGGCACACCTGACATCACTCTTACTTCGGAAGACTTCTCTCCATTGAGAATGACGTGCTGCATTCTGTTATCTAGGAACTCCTCAATCCAATCACAAAATTGGTATGATAGACTATATGCTCTTACTTTGTTCATTACACGTCTGTGGGGAACTATATCAAATGCCTTGCAGCAGTCAAGAAACACAGCATCTACCTGAGAACCCATGTCTATGATCCTCTGAGTCTCGTGGATGAATAACGCGAGCTGGGTTTCACATGATCGCCTTTTTCAAAATCCATGCTGATTCCTACAGAGCAGATTTCTAGTCTCCAGCAATGTCATTATACTCAAACATAATACATGTTCCAAAATTCTACAACTTACTGACGTAAGAGATATAGGCCTATAGTTCTGCACATCTGTCTGATGTCCCTTCTTGAAAATGGGGATTACCTGCACCATTTACCAATCTTTTAGAACCCTACGCTCTTCTAGAGATCTACGGTACACCACTGCAAGAAGGGGGGCAAGTTCCTTCGCATACTCTGTGTAAAAACGAACTGGTATCCCATCAGGTCCTATGGCCTTTCCCCTTTTGAGCGATTTTAATTGTTTTCTATCCCTCTGTCAATTATTTCGATATCTGCCATTTTGTAATTTGTGTGGCAATCTAGAGAAGGAACTACAATGCAGTCTTCCTCTGTGAAACAGCTTTGGAAAAATACATTTAGTAATTCTGCCTTTAGAGTGTTGTCCTCAGTTTCAATGCCATTTTTGTCGCAGTGTGTCTGGACGTTTTGAGATAAGACGAAAATTTCTTAAGATTTTCAGCCAAGTCAGTACATAGAACTTTACTTTGTAAATCACTGAACGCCTCTAACATGGCTCTCCTTACAATAAATTTCGCTTCATGTAATTTTTGTTTGTCTACAAGGCTTTGGCTATGTTTATATTTGCAGTGAAGTTCCCTTTGCTTCCATAGCAGTTTTCTAATTTGGTTGTAGTACCACGGTGGCTCCTTTCCATCTCTTGCGATCTTGCTTGGTACATACTCATCTAATGCATATTATGCGATGACTTTGAACTTTGACCACTGTTCCTCAACAGTATCTGTACTTGAGATAAAACTTCTGTGTTGAGCCGTCAAATACTCTGAAATGTGCTTTTTGTCATTTTTTCCGAACAGAAAAATCTTCCTACATTTTTTAATATTTCTATTTACGGCTGAAATTATCGATGCTGTAACCACTTTATGATCACTGATTTCCTGTTCTGCATTAACTGTTTTGAATGGTTCGGGTCTGTTTGTCACCAGAATGTCTAATATGTTGTTGCTATGAGTCGGTTCTCTGTTTAACTGCTCAAGGTAGTTTTCAGATAATGAACTCAAAACAATTTCACTGGATTCTTCATATGTCTCCACTTTGTTTGCCTATTTAATTTTGTGACTTGTCTTTCTTTAAGGCTCTCTTTCATCCATACTTTGTTTTTTCAGAATCAGAATTCCACCATGGGTGTTTCATATTTTTCTTGCTGGACTTGCAACCAACAATGATGCACTATATATATATTCATAAAAACTGCAGAGTGCCTAAACAAAATTATATTCAACAAAAATGTTAAGAGGGTCCAAAATAAGGCCTCAGACGGAAAGTCATTAGAAGTGATATTTAAGACCCTCTTCAAACATCTCACAGAAATCATTTCCAACCACATAAAAAAAGTGAAGGCAGTAGCTCAGAGCCACTTAACTAGGAGGTTTTCTTCAAACAACTTATAAGATAGTTTTTTGGCTGAGTTATTTACATGAAGTATATTTTCCGTTAGTTTGTGTGTTATCAATAAAAAAGGCAGATTGGTAAGCCAACACATTCAATAATTTGCATCCTTTCTTTTAACTGTACTGTAGACACAAAGCATCTCCTGTCAATAGAATTATTGCAAGTTATGCAAATTGTGTTACTATACATATGCTCAAATGTTTCAAGAGCTTTTTAATTAATATTTTTGAAGTTGCTAGTATTCTTAAAATACTCTCCCTTGTTTAAACAGTAAGCAGCTGCAAACATCACAAGACATTATTAGTTCCTTTGCCAGCTGGCTTTGTCAAGTTATACTTCGGTAACTTTATATCATTTATTATAATGACTTATTTCTGCTTAAGCGAAGATATTAACTTGTAATAGGAATCTGCTTAGAGGGAGGGGAGCCAAGATTACTAGTTTCAAATTGCTTTATTTTGCCATCTTCAAGTCAATTAACATTTAAATATCGGATGGTAATATTTTGTCATGTTAATAGCTCTGAAGATGGCAACATAGAATTGCTGAAACCAATTTAAAAAAGCAATTTGAAATTAGCGATCTTGGCTCCTCTGCTTATGCAGATTTCCATTACAAGATATTAGCTCACATCCTTGGCTTGAATGATGTCAAGCACATACAAGATATTAACATTCATGGAGGGGAGGAGCAGGAGGGTGTCAGGAAATGTGGATGGGTGCTTGACCACAAACTAACCTTCCGCCACGTGGTGATGCAACATACCATGGCTGCACCCATGAGGCATATTACAAATATCTTTACTAATTAATTGTGTACAAAAAAAGAAAGAAAAATAACTTTCCTAGTGCCTCCTGTGTACTGAGGATATAGGACAACCCTGCATTAGCCTTGATGTTGTGCTTGGTATAGATGGCATGGACGAGAATTCGTGTCTCAGCCACTGATGTAATGTTCTAATAATAGATTTCTTTCAGTTAACCATGTTTGACCAAACATCACACTTTCAAGCAAGTGACCATTTCTAACCAACCCCATTAACCACAGGCATTGCTATAGTGGGGTGGCTTGCATGCCTCAACAATACAGATAACCTTACCACAGGTACAACTTCAGTAGAGGGGTAGACAAGTGTGTGGTTCCTCAAGAGGAGCAGCAGCCACTTCATTAGTTGCAGTCTGGATGACTGACTGAGCTGGCCTTGTTGCAATAACTACTGTGAATGGCTGAAAGCAAGGGGAAACTACAGTTGTTACTTTTCCCAGGGAGATTCAGCTCTACTGTATGAATGTATGATGGTATCTCCTTGGGTAAAATATTCCAGAGGTAAAATAGTCCCACATTTGGATCTCCAGGTGGAACTGCTCAGGAGGATGTTGTCATCAAGTAAAACAAAACGGGCATTGTACGGGACAGATAGTGGAATTTTCTATCCCTCAATTGAGTAGGTAAGTTAGAAAATTTGAAAAGGAAATGGATGCATTGAAGTTAGATATGGTGGGGATTAGTGGATTTTGGTGAGAGGATGAATAGGATTTCTGGTCAGGTGAGTATATGGTTATAAATAAAAAATTAGTTGGGGAGAACAGGGGAGTAGCTTTAATAATGAATAAGAAAATAGGAATGCAGGTAATTTACTAGGAACAGCATAGTGAATACATTATTGTAGTAAAGATAGGCATGATGTCGACTAGCTCTGTTGATGACTTTGAAAAAATGTATGATGAGATAAAAGAAGTTATTCAGAGGAAAACTTGATTGTGATGCGGGACTGGAACTCGGTAGTAGGGAAAGGAAGAGAAGGAAAAATATTAGATGAATAGGGACTGAGGAAAAGGAATGAAAGAGGCGACTGCCTAGTCGAACTTTGCACAGAGCACAATTTAAGTATCACAAACACTGGGTTTAAGTGTTATTCAAGAAAGTTTATAGTGTTACTTGCCCATTTGTGACTGGGATTGGATTTTTGGGATTGAAACTGAGAGTTCCTTAAAATAATTTTCAGAAAGAAAGAAATTTTTAATTTGGAATCTATATTGAAGTGCCGAATAATTTTGAATGTTTTTTGAGGCTAGAATCAGAATAAAAATCAGAAAGCCATCTGTGATAATTTCAAATAAAAATGAGGTGGAGTGCAGCACTGAAAGTGGTGAGAATTTACCCACTTATTTAGTTAATTCAGATTAATGTAACTATAAAGTAAAAGAGAGATAATTGTTGCCTACGTTAGTAAATTATGAACTGATATTGTGGTCACAAAGAGTTTTCCGGCATATTAACTGTTGATCTTCTTGTCAGGTTTCCAGCCGAATCGTCGAGTCATCTGGATACAATATTTCTGCACACCACCTGGCTGCAATCTTCAGATGAGAGTACTAATGCTGAGTCTCTTTGGAAACTGAAGACCTGCCATAATCAGCGGCCTTGTATATACATGAAGTACTAACAGCGCGTGTGACAATGAGTCGTGGCTGCACCTTCTACTGCAAGCAGTTGTTGCAACGCCTTAGTGGAGGATATATTGCAGTATATGTGCTAATTGGCACAAGTGGTGAAAAGAGTGCACTGTTTTTTAACATTAGACAAAACTGGATTTCACATGTTACTTAGAGGGAAACCCTTGTCTTGATTTATCAAATCGTCCACCAACCTAATCTGTCAATTCCTTTAAAACACATTTAAAATAACAAGATGTGGGAGCAATGTGTACATTGCTCCACTTTCTCCACCTGTACCAATTAGTGCATGTACTGTGATATATCATTACTGCCAGTTTTCTCCACTAAAGGACTGCAACGACTTCTTGCAATAGGGGGCGCAGTCACGAATCACTAGCCCACGTGCTGTTAGTACTTTGCGGCATATGTAAGGCCACCAATTATGGCAAGATTTCAGTTTCCAACAAGACTCAGCATCACCACTCTCACCTGAAGATGGCGACCAGGTGGTTCGCACAAATATTGTGTCCAGGTGACTCAGTGATCCAACTGGAAACCGACAAGAACATCATCATGAATTGATATTTCTTGATGGTGTATTGTTGGAACAAACAAATTGCCTACTTTGATTACTCTAAACTCCATCTGGCAGACCTTCAGAGGCCCACTGCCCCCAGGAGGCTCACGGTTCTTTCATGAGTATGTGCGTGGCAAACAAGTGGCCCCGAGATAATGGAGTCTTCCTTCCTTCTTTACTTCCCGGACTGCATTTCCTTTCCCCCTCCCCTCCTTTCCTATCCTCACTCCTTCCCCTCCCCACTGGGGGACTGATAACCTTAGTAGTTAAGTCCCCCTATCCCAAACAAAAAAACCCAACCCCAGAGGCCACTTGGTACCGACTGGCCGCCGTGACATCCTCCACCCGAGGGAGTCAATGGATGCGGTATGCATGGGGATGAGGTCAGCGCCCTGCACTCCTGGCCATTATGTCAATTTTTGTGACTGGAGCTGCTACTTCTCAGTCAAGTAGCTCCTCAGTTAGCCTCACGAGGGCTGAATGCACCCTGCTTGCTAACAGCACTCGGCCTAGCCAAGCCCGAAAGTGCTTAACTTTGATGATCTAATGGGAACCGGTGTATCCACTGCAGTACAGCCAGTGGCAATTTTTATTACTATCAAGTAGTAAATCTCAACAATTATTATTACTTGATAATATACTGAACCTGAAAAAAAATTAAATTGAATTATTTGTGCAGAAAAACTGATTACTCATTAAGATGGCTGCTAATTTTCGTTACAAAAGGTGATGGTGTCGAAACTCTTATATTTCTTATCTATACAATCAATAAAAAATGGCATAGATCTCCATGGCGTGTCTGTCCATAGTAAAGATACAAAGAAGAAGAGCAAGAAAACATTCCTTGTAAGCAAATAAATGAAGGTGCTGCAAAAAGACAAAGATAGGAAAGGAGAACACTGGCAGAAATGTGAAAATTGTCACAATCTGTGACTTATAGGAAATGGTATAAAACTTCAGGTTGAACCCATGAAAGAGATCAGGAGACAGAGGAAGGTACAAAATTGACTTAATGATGATAAGGCATAAATTTAGAAATGAGGTTTTAATCTGCAACACGTACCCAGGGCCAGATACAGCCTCTGAATCATAATTATTGGTTATGAAGATTAAAACTCAGGAAAGTGCAAAAATGTAGAAAAGTAAGAAGATGGAACCTGGATAAATTAAAGGAACCAGAGGTTGTTGAGAGTTTCAGAGAGAGCACTAGGCAAGGACTGACCCAAATGGGGAAACATTATACAGTAGGATGGGTAGCTCAGAGGGACAAAGTAATGAAGGCTGCAGAAAGTCATGCAGGGAGAAGGACAAGGCCTAATAAAAATCCTTGGATTATACAGAATATACTAAATTTAATTGATGAAAGGAGAAAATATAAAATGCAGCAAGTGAAGCAGGCAAAAGACTACAGATGGCTGAAAAATGTCGTTGACAGGAAGTGCAGCCGGAGTGAGCAGTGCACAAATGCGTATTTGGAAGAATGTATAAATATCGGAAAGATAGATATTGCCTACAGAAAAATAAGAGAGACATTTGGATGCAAGTAATATGAAGAACAAAGAGGAAAAACCAGTTCTGAACATAAAAAGGAAAGCTGAAAGGCAGAAAGAATGTGTAGAAGGGCTGCACAAATGAGATAACATACAGACACTATAGTATGAAGGCAAGAGGAAGTAGATAAAGATGAAATGGGAGATACTATACTGAAAGAATAATTTGACAGACCACCGAAAGATTGTCATGACAAGGCTTTTGGAGTAGATGATATTTCCTCAGCTATTGAAGTCTCTGGGAAAGTCAGCCATGACAAAACTATTCCACTTGGTGTGCAAGATGAGATGTATGAGACAGGCAAAATAACCTCAGGCTTTAAGAAAAATGCAATAATCCCCATTCCAAAATAAATAAATAAATAATAAAGAAAAAAAAAGCAGAAAGTATGAAAATTACCGAACCACCAGTTTAAGAATTCATGGTAGCAAAATTTTAACACACATTATTTCCAATCTCTATCACAGATTATTTGCAGAAGAATGGAAAAGTTGGTAGAAGCCGATCTCGGGGACATTAATTTTGAATTTAGAAGAAAGGGAGGAACACATGAGGCAATACTCATCCTATACTTACATTAGAAGGTAGATTAAGGAAAGGCAAACCTACATTTCTTCTTTCGTAGATTTAGAGAAAGCTTTTGATTGGAACACTCTTTCAAATTATCAAGTCAACAGGGGTAAAATTTAGGGAATGGAAGGTTATTTAAAACTTGTACAAAAGCCAGACAGTAGTCATTAGAGTCAAAGGGCATGAATTGACAGAGTTTTAACCTTTCCACAGTGTTGTTAAATCTGTATGCTGAGCAAGGTGTGATGGAAGGAAAGGAGAAATTTGGAGAAGGATTTAAAGTTCAGGGTGAATAGTCTAAATTTTGTGGTTTGCCAATGACATTGTAATTCTGCCAGAGACTGCAAAGGACCTGGAAGAGCAGTTGAATGGAATGGACACTGTCTTGAAAGCAGGTTATAAAATATTAACAAGAGTAAAACAAGGGGGGGGGGGGGGGGGTAATAGAATGTAGTGTACGAGAATTAGGTAATGCTGAAGGAATGTGATTAGGTAACTAAAGATAAAAGGTGGTAGATGAGTTTTGTTACTGAGGCACTAAAATAATATACAATAGTTTTAGTACAGATGATAAAAAGGGCAGAATAGCAATTGGCACAAAAGCATTCCTGAAACAGTGAAATTTGTTAACATCTAACATTAAGTGTTGAGAAGGGTTTTTTTGATGGCATTTGAAGTGTTATCCTGTACAGGAACGGAACATGGACAATAAATAGTTCAGACAGGAAGAGGACAGATGCTTTTGAAATGTGGTGCTACAGAAGAATGCTGAAGATTAGATTCATAGATTGTGTTACTCATGTGAAGTTGCTGAATAGAATTGTGGAGAAAAGAAATTTCTGGCACACCTTAACTAAAAGAAGGGATCAGTTGGCAGGACACATTCTAAAGGAATCGTGAATTTAGCAATGGAGGGAAGTGTGTGGATTAAAAATTTCAGAGGTAGACCATGAGACGAATACAGCAGTAGGCAGATTCAAAAGGACATTGGTTGCTGCTCTTATTCAGAGATGAGACTTGCACAGGATAGGGTAGTGTGGAGAACTGCATCAAATCACTCTCTGGACTGAAGGCCAAAACATCACCACAATGCTTAGGTACAGTCTGCTACTATGTATTGTCACACAGGGACCAATTGGCCACTCTTTTAATAAATTATCTAGAAGTCTTAACAATTTAAGGGTTGAAAAGCCATTTCCCATATTCAGTAAGTAGCAGCATTTGGTTATACACGTGTTCTTTATACTGTATATGGGTCTTTATTTTTACATTCTTACTTAACTACTGTTTCTGAAAAATAAAAACATAATTAACAAAATATATTGTTCACACTAAAATTCCAACATGATTTTTAAATCAGGAATAGTACATGATAAAATTTGTAGGGGGGCTTACGCACATACGGGTCAAGAAATTTAATACACGGGATCACCACTCTGGCCATAGCAATGGTCGTAAACCCAGCTAGGCATTGAGCCAAGCAAGCAACCTTGGATCACAGGTACATATTATGCTGTTCCAACTCTATACCAGCATTTATCTGTCACAATGACTGATGATATGCCAGTGTTTGTACAACCAATAACCAGATTTTTTTCGGTGCATGGATATTTGAAGACTGTAACAAGACAAAAGTCGAACATCTTCCGTGTAGTCTGCTCCAATATGATGATGATGATGATGATGATGAGCATCATTTGGTCATGGGACCTACACAAATGAATATAAATACTTCAAAACCTGAGAGTTATTTGAAAAGGTGACACTGTTGTGTACAGAGTTATTGTTAAATTCTCTGTTGTTGGAGCACCTATCTACAGTACTATGCCAAAGGAAGTTATAACATTGCTATCTGTGCTGACAGTCTGTGGTAGCAGATATTGTTGCATTGTATATATCAAGTCTTGTCTTCTTAAAACAAATACAAACATAATAGGTGTATAATGAAAACAAAATTTCAGTGCCACATATTTCTGTGAGGCAGTGAGTGTGGGCACATATACAAATTGTGCACTACGTATGCATAGTTATGACTCTTGCCGTGAAAGGTGCGAGCAGAACAAGTGCAGGCAGTGCACCACATCCTAATGCCAGGCGGAGAGAGCAGGGGCAGTCAGTACTGTTGTGTATCTTCTAGAGACAATAGATGACAGCTGATGAAGGCATTTTCAGTTAACAGTGATATTGAATGTGTTTGAGTATACAACACATTGGCAATGAGTGTGTCACAATTACACACGTTTGGTCTCTTCTGTCATCATTTCGTTAGGTGCTTTCCTCACAATGACAGAAATGGCACTCGAAAAAGTGCTATAACGGCTTGTTGACCATCAGGAGACTTTCGACACAGCGTTTCAAAACCAGAATCGCCTTTCTGCCACAGTGTTGGAGACTCAAACTCAGGTATTGCATTCTTTAGCTTTGGCTATGTCTGGGCCCCCTGCACCCTACATGATGTCACAGGTCTTCCTCAGTGTCTTACTTGCCACCCTTTCCTGCATACGACTAGACCACGGAAGAGTGGAAGGCCAATGACAAACAATTGTGGCAACACTTTCAGGTGCTGGAGTACAGGATGCCCTTCTTTGTTGGGTCCTATTCCTCTCATGGGTTTCCCTCAGGATTTATCAATTGCTGTGTCAACTGGCTTCCTTGCATGATCCTGCATCTCTTACTTTCAAACAGTTGTGTCACCAGCCAATGTTAGATGAGCCTACCAACTCTGACATGGCCGCAATTCAGTGACATTCTGAGCGGTCGGGCAGTGGGGTTCATACACAGAAACAACCAAGGGCACACGGCTCACAGCAACAAACGACACAGGCTCGTTCTCATTCTCCTTTGCCTTCCTGCCCTTCTTGTTTTGTCAGTCATGATTGTACTGTTTGTCCTCGGTGCAGGGCCAAATTTAATCACTGAAGAAAGAAGGGTCATATTTCGTCTGTTTGTAGATGGAAACCTCCCCCCTTCCCCTAAATTATCAGGATTTGGACACTGATGTAAATTGTTTTGGAGAGTTCACAGCACCCATTTCAAAATTCTTCCTTGACCTTAAAGTATTTTGGAAGGTCCTCTGTATGTAGGTTGATACAGGCAGCAGTCACCTAGTTAAATTCATAAACGTATGTTGACTTGCGCTCTATTTTCATCCTTATTTATGCTGGAGTTGGGTTGTGCTTTGTCATTCCAGGCTCACATCACAATGAAGTCTTCCATACCATCACGTAACACCCATTTTGGCTCAGCCTAATTCTTCATCGGTGAAGGAGTTTCAGGTCTTTTTAGGCATCCATTGCATGCCCTATTACACAGAGGCATACGTTTCCAGTGGTCCTCGTCATGTGAAAAAGCATTTTCTGTTTTGAAACAAAAGCTGCAGTCATGCCCTTGCTCGGTTCCTTTCCATCCCAGGCAGCACTTAGTCTTGGCCATAGATGCTTCTCATCACAGAGTGGGGGGCCACATTGGCCCATAGGTATGAAGACGGAATAGAGTGGCCCATTGCTTCCAAAAACTTTCAACTCGGCACAACTCGAGTACTCACAGATCGAAAAAGAGGCACTTACTATTGTTTATGCATTAGACAAATTCCACATCTTCTTGTATGGCACAAAATTCCATCTGGCCATGGGCCACAAATCCCTGATCTCATTGTTTAGCCCTTCAGCATCACTTCCGGGTAAGCCACACACTGCCTCTAACAATGGGCTCTCTTTTTATCAAGGTCCAATAGTGAAATTTATTTCTATCCTATAGATCAACATGCAAATGCAGACGCACTCTCCCATCTTCCAGCGGGCTCTGATCCTATTACCGACAGTAATGAACTGCTTTGTCTTCACCTGGATGTGGAGGCTCAACAGGTAATGTCTCCACCTCAAGGTTAGTGTTGGCCGCCTCCACTGATCCTGTGCTATGACAGGTGGTGTCGTGTACAAAATAGCTGGTTGGAGAGGCCCTGGACCATGGTTTGGATCTGCTTCACAATTATTTTGGTCCAGGATTATTTTGTTTTGGTCCAGGATGAAGTCCTCTAGTTATCTACATCTGATGCGGCACTTCCTCATCTCTCCATTGACATGTTCTCAGTCTTCTTCATGCAGACCACTTGTCGCGTACAAAAGCATTGGCTCGCCGCCATGTGTTCCGGTCGGGGTTAGATGAAGACAGTCTTCTTTGTTTCTGCCTGTTCGAAATGTGCTACCCATCAGACAGCTTCCCACACGTCTTTTTCTCTGTGGCCGGAACCGTAACAAGCATGAGAATGAGTTCATGTAGACTTCGCAGATCCCTTTTTGCATTCTTTTTGGCTGTTGGTGGTAGATGCATTCTCAGAGTTTCCATACATGGCTCGCTGTAGTTCTACATTGACAGCAGTAAAAGTCACAGCGCTTTCAAAAATCTTTTCTTTGGAAGGCCTGCCAGTCATGTTGGTTACAGATAATACCCTGCAGTTCTCTTCTTAAGAAATTTCACACATCTGTGCCCACCGGGGTATCCGTCATGTTTTGGCGCCTCTGTTCCATCCCCAGTCCATCATATTAGGTAAACCCAATACCAGTAAATGCACATAAAACAGAGAAAATTTGAAAACAGTCTTGAGTACAGGCAGATAAGTCATTAAATCTTGGCATGAGCAGGTAAATGTCAAAATTCAAATAAATCCAATGTCGTAATCAGTGTGAAATCAATTTAAACACAATGGTACCGTATACTTCAATATGTCTGTAGTTCCTTCATTAAATAGTGAAATTTGCCTGCTAACAACTCATATTCAACTCGGCATCATAACAATATGAAAGAGTAGCAAGAATGTGTAAAACAGTGGTAAGATAACAGTCTATATAATATATATGTATTAGATCTTCGTAATAAACCATCTCAGTTGTGGATGTGCTTAGTATCAAGAAACATCTCATCATCATTAAGGTTCACTGAAATTCATGTAACTTCCATCATATGTAACCAACAACACATCAAAAATGCTTAATAAATGTACATCATGTCCGAACAATCACTATATTCAATAACCACTTATAATATGCAAGTAAAACACCTCTTCACATTAAATCTCATAATAGCCTCACAATAAGTGAGGACTGGCCTCTACATCCAAAAACCCCTAAAATAACCATCAAATCATCAACTTCTCAACATAACCTTATAATAGGAAAATTATAGAGGGAAACTTTCCCGGTGGGATAAACAAAAATAAAAAAATAGAAAAGAGATGACTTACCAAAAGGACCGGCTCGTCGATAGAAACAAATAAAATAAAATAAAATTACACACAAACACACATACAAGCTTTCACAGCCTAGCTGCTTCGTCCGGCAGAAGGGAAGGAGAAGGAAAAGGAAATGATGAGGGTTTTAAGGGAGTGGATAAGGAGTCATTCCAATCCCGGAACAGGAAAGACTTACCTTGGGGAGAAAAAAGGAGGGTACACAAATACACCCACACCCACACATTTACACCCTTATCCACTCCCTTAAAACCCTCATCATTTCCTTTTCCTTCTCCTTCCCTTCTGCTTGACGAAGCAGCTAGGCTGCGAAAGCTTGTATGTGTGTTTGTGTGTAATTTTATTTTATTTTATTTGTTTCTATCGACGAGCCGGTCCTTTTGGTAAGTCATCTCTTTTCTATTTTTTTTATTTTTGTTTAACCTTATAATAGTATCATCAGAAAATGTGGGGAGTGGTCTCTTCACCCAAAACACCTACCAATAAGCAAGCACTAGTGTAGCAGCTGGATGTAATAGTCTCATCTCACTAACTTCAATCACTAATTACATATGTAACAATCCTCTTAGCATCCTGATGTATGTGTACAATTCTGTAAACATAAAATGAAAGCATAATCTTATAAAGCTGTTCATGTCATAATAAGCAAAGTAATAAGCACATCACAGATAAAATTCTCACTGTTACACTTCTTGTGTTTTCCTTCCTTCTCTTCGAACTTATACATATGAGCATAGATTTCAACGTAAGGAAAAAGAGAGAGAGAGAGAAGCTATCGGAACACAGTTCTTTCTTCAGGTAGGAGAGAAGGGAAGAAAAAAAGAATGGGAATGGGAATGGAAGGGAAAGGTAATTCACAACCTAGGTCATGAGGATAGTGTTTGAAGAGTGTGGAAGTCAGAGATACTGGATATTAGTACTGAGCCAGCACAAAGGTAAGTACTGGCCAGCCAATCTATCTCTTTTGAAAAATAATTTATAAGATATTTTACCAAATATGACATGTTTTTGATGAATCTTCAATGCACCAAAAACAAATACGAAGGGTGGATGTTGGCTTCATGGAGGATTTGCGCATGCGCAAAGTGAGGTCTGCAGTAGCTCCATCGTCTTTGATTCGGGACCATTTGTGCATAACCACCAGAGCTTTAGTAGCTAGGAGCTGGTGTCTCTACAAGCTCCAACACCAATGTTAAAAGTGGTGTTTCCCCTTGCCCCTCCCTGCAGCAGGAGCACACACATGCTGCCTCTAGGGGGTGCAGAAAAGAATTTGTACCTCAGCTGCACTTGCACATTGTAATGCTGTGGTCACTGCTGCCTATATTAGGCAGCCGCACTATGACTCCTATGGGTGCTGTCTCCACGACGTAAAACATTTCTCATGTGATAAAAATACTTTGAAAGTACATATAAAATGATCAGCTAGAAGAACGAAACAAAGAATGATAGTTTAAAAACACTTTTTATTTAATTAATTTACTTATTTACTTTTAGTCATGATGAGCTTTTTTCCGGGGTTCACTGAACCTGAACACATACGATGCATAACACTGCCATTGACCATTGACATGTAGTATTTACGAGGATAAGTAATTTACTCACTGGACATGGGTACATCAACAACCTGTCAACCACAGAGCAGAAACAGCAGTAATTACTTATTTTTTTTGATGAACAGAAAAGATAAATGCTCTGTTAAACTCAATGATAGAGAATGAGGAAAATAATCTTTTGTGTCCACCATTAAATAAATACTCCATGGTTGACAGGTTCTTGATGTACCCTTGTCTGATTGGTATATTAATTATTCTCATACATACTATATGTATACAAACCATAAAAACTAAAGCTATTTCTTATTGGCCACTTGAATACAACTCCCGCCATTCAGCACACCATTGCCAGTGTCTACATGTCAAGCACCAGTCACAGACTCATAAACTGCACTTTAACCGACAGTGACAATGGCTGTGAGAGCCTTCCCTTTACTACATTCCCTGCTGCATCTTGCATTCCCACCTATCAGAGCCTTTACAATCTATTCTCTGACACATAACATCCTATCCCTGTCTTACTCAACATACTTTCCCCTTCTCTCCCCCTCCTCACTCATTGTAAAGATACTTGTTGCACTGCAATGATGATGGTCATGTGAGCTTGAGTTACATCTGAGTGAGTGTGTGAATGTATATTTTTCTTTTTCTGATAAAGGCCATGGCCAAAATTTAAGTTGTGTGAATGTGACTGACTATTTTACATGCATGTCTGTGGCTCAGTGATCATCTGTATGGTGAGTTATTATCTATTCTCTATTATTGACAAAACTATAACCATTATTTATAGAACTAAAGAGTCAAGAAACGAATGTGTGTGTTGTTTTTGACTGAAATGCACCTACTTTTGGTGTATATGTGTTGGCTGCTGCTGCTGCCCATGCATATTGCAGATGACTGCCAATATAGCTTGTCCTGCTGCTCCGTGTTGACTCACTGAACATTATATGCGCTGATTATCAATCTGCACAGTGATCCTTGAGGTGCCAGATGTCAAAGTAAAACTCGTTATTCCTTTATCAATGTTCATACAGTTACCTAGGTTCTCACTTTAAATAGCTATTGCAGTACCAAAAATATCTGTTGTTTTTCAAAATTAGTTATAATGGACAGAGAACCAGTTTTACAGTTCTCATTTCAATTGTGTGAATTGTGTTGTTTACTTGCATATTGACATCTTATTTAATATGTAGCTATTCTGTATTTATGCAGTTTTATATCTTTTTGAAATGTCACAACTTTTTTTGAAGTTTTTATAGTTTTTATGATGTTCAAATCACAATGCTACACTTCTGTGCCTTGAAGTAGCACGTCCTTGGGTAGATTGTCCTATTCCATGGCTCTTAACTATAGAACATATATATGTCTATTCCTAATAATCATTTCATATCCATCATTACAGTATCATAAAGGGACCTAGAAGGAATGAAGAATGATAGATGGTGGAAGAGGATTTTTGGACACTCAATTATGCATCATTATCAAGAAAGAATACAATATTTTCCAAAATTAATGTTTGATTTATTTTTATGATTTCACATAAATACATACAATTTAGCAGCAATATATAATCAGTCTTCCTAGTTCTCTGTAGTTTAAAGTTTTGACCAAAAATGTTAAAACCACATGAAATATGAAATTGTATTCCACAATAAACAACTAGAAGGTAGTACTGTATTTAGCATCTAACTGGCTCTTTAGTTCTTAAAAGAGTAAGTTGATTTCAGTATTGTGGACTTAATACTGTCTTCTCCATCACTTCATTCAGAACGATGTAAATTCTGAATGAAAATTAGCTTTTTAAATATTATCCTCCGACATGCTACATTGAGGTTGAAACCACATTTACTAATTACTGAAAGGTGGATATTGTCTTTTAGTTGTCCAACTGCAAAACAATAGTCTCTCCTGGATACAGTGTCAGAGAACGGAAAGTAATATACTCTCCTGTGCGCCCAAGTAGGTCAATCTTTATGGTTCCACCATAATATATGTATGATAGATCTCGTACCTGTTTATTTGGTGCCAGATTGGTAACTACAATATATGTGTGTCGGCGAGGATAGAACCGCTCCATCACTACAATTTCATTGTCAGCATAACTGTAAACAAAATAAATATATAAACTACAGTTTGAAATGAAAGCACAACCAAACACAGACATAACTAATTTATAGTTGCCAGATGAGGGAGGGAGAGAGGAATGAAATGGATAGTAGGAAAAAGGTAAGTTGCAAAGTTCACTAGTTTTTGGAATTCTCCTCTCTTTAATTTCAGGAAATGAGAGAGAATAACACTTTAACATTCATTTCTTTTAAAGTCATGAACAGAGTTCCCACCGCATCATAAATGTGGATAAGGTCTGATAAAATTCTCTCAGGCTTCCAGCCGCGTCAAGTGGTTTGATATCCACGAGCTTTCGGCTTAAAACTCCTCGGCCACAGTCAAATGGTGACTATCTCATCATTGCTGCCACCGTCCTTATATACCAGCATGGCCTCCTGTGTCGTCACTAGTGCTCAGACGCATCACCACATATGGTAATGTTTTGGCCGTGTGCCTGCCGCACCCGCTTCAACTGTCCAATGGCCAGGTCCCAAGCTGTGCTCAGCTGCAAGCTGCCGTCTTTATTAAGAGATGTATCAGATATTTTGATTTTGATAGCCTCTTCTATTATGCTATCCCAGAAAGCATGACATCACAGGAGGCCGCACAGGTATATAAGAACAGTGGCAGCAATGAGAAGATGCTCAGCACTTGACAATGGCCCAGGAGATGTCGGCCGAAAGCTCGTGGATATCAAACCACTTGACGCGGCTGGAAGCCCAAGAGCATTTTATCAGCATAACTCGCCATGAAACTATGCATTAATGGATAAGGACTGTCAGAAAAACAAGTTCTTTGAGAAGTGTTGAAGAATGTAAGCAAGAACACAAGAAGAAAGACTGGAAAATAATATTCCAGGGATGAAAAGATCAAGGAAATTAAAATACTGGCAGGTAATGGACGACTGGGAGGTAAAGCTATTAGAAGTTAGGTGTGTGTGTGTGTGTGTGTGTGTGTGTGTGTGTGTGTGTGTGTGTGTGTGTGTTTGTGTGGGAATCAATGAAAGTATATTTAAATACTGTTAAATGATAAATAAGAAGCTGTTCAAGAAAAGAAAATTTATATTATCTTATAATAATAACTGCTAAAACTTGGAAGGATGGATATATTCTTCAAAATATGACTGAATTTATCTATTCTGAGTTGGTCTGTTTCATTAACAGTAAATACTTCCTATTTCCTTTGCCCAACCCCCTACTACATTGTATTTTAGCCATGTCTACTATACTGACTTTCAGCTTAACTATGGCAGTTACTCAGATGTCTGCCTCTTATTAATTTATAACAGATTTGCCAACTATTAAATTGCTTCAGTTTCTCTATCTTGAATATTTATTTTTAACTGTGTATTTTCAGCAATTAACAATTTCCCAATACTGTGTTTCCATTGGCCATTCTTATGTATGTTGGGCCTGTTCTAATACTAAATATGCCAGATCAAGTTTACATGAAAATCTTGAAAGTTAACAACCTTAAGATACTAAATAACAGTTTCATGACTTGTGACTTGGTCATGGGTTGGGAAAACTAATGCTCCTCATCAATAATTTTCAGCTTTTGGATATGCAACTTTACCTATGCAATTAATTTAATTTCTGGTCATTATTTTACACTTGAATTATGTTTTACCTTATATCATAGTTGGGCCGTATTTTACCATCCTTGCACACACCATTCATGTAGATGACAGGATTATCTTCACGCAAGTCTGACATTTTGCTTATAGCGTGGTGGAGTCCTTCACTCACAGTGGTATAACTGTCAGAAGGAGAAACCCATGGCAGAACTCTAGAAGTAGTGAATCCTAGGCCTGGACCATTAGTCCAATGCATAGGAACAACTTGTCTTGGATGGTCCACATCTGGATGCTAGTGCAAAAATATCAATCATTATCTATGACATCAATAGTAGAAACCACTAAACTTACAAGGAAAGTACTTGGGCTCGAAAAAACACACATACACCAAAATCGTATGAGAGATAATGTAAAGGTCCCTTATTGCACTAGTGATACGACCGCATCTGCAAAACTCTGCAGTCATCCGTTAGAGGCCTTTGCATGTGCCTTGCCACATTGCACTTTGATCTGTCAGTTCACCAGTAGGGACGGTGCAGTGTGCCTCCAAAGTTGCGTTTTGTGACGTTATTTGTGTGGTGAAGCGTCAGATGAGGCGCCGATTGGTAATCAATCCTGCTAATGTATTGCGATTGATTGAGATGAAGTTACAAAGAACCCTTCTTCCTGAAGATGGTATTAGTGTAGAAGATCAATCATTCACATGCTTTCTCGTATCTGTTATGGTACAGAAACATGAGCATAAGTTAGATACTGTTGTCACACTAACACATAATGATGGATAATAGGGATGATAAGTGGTAGTGCTATGGCAAGTGTGGGAAGAGGCGATGGAAGCAGTGGCAGTGAATACCAACCGTCTTCCGAGAAGAAGGTTAAAGTTGCAACTATCATCACGGCTTTTGATGACAATATGCTAGAGAACATGTATGATGATAAATTCATAAGTTATAGTTAACATTTCTGCGTTACGTATGGTGTCTACAATTACATCTACAGTGCTATCTAGTGCATGATTGCAGAATTTTGCAGAAAAACAACACCAACCAGCACATTGTGGTGTACATAGAGATCCTGTAACCAAACGTTCATACAGATATATTTGATTGAGCCCATGTACTTTCCTTGTTAGAAACATAGGCCAAAGTACTGATAGTTAATGACACAGTAACACATACTAACTGTAAACAACTGCTAAAAGTTTCAACATATTCAAGAGCTTAAAAGGTAATGTATTTTATACATAAGGGACAGAGATAAATATAACATTATTATTATTATGATTATCCGAAGGATAATATTTGAACAGCCTCTGGTTTTTGTTCTTTCACTCTTCTCTAATAGTGTGTTAATTGTACTTATTATTCACTGTACATTAGCTTTTAATTTATTCAGTATAATACAACTGCCTGCTCTCTGATCTAAAGAATAATACAAATAAAAAAATTACACTCGAGGCCATTAAAATTGCTACACGACGATGATGACGTGCTACAGATGTGAAATTTAACCGACAGGAAGAAGATGCTGTGATATGGAAATGATTAGCTTTTCAGAGCATTCATACATGGCTGGCACCAGTGGTGACACCTACAACGTGCTGACATGAGGGAAGTTTCCAACCAATTTATCATACACAAACAGCAGCTGACTGGCGTTGCCTGGTGAAACGTTGTTGTGATGCCTCGTGTAACAAGGAGAAATGCGTACCATCACACTTCCGACTTTGATAAAGGTTGGGTAGCCTATTGCAATTTCAGTCTATTGTATCGCAACATTGCTGCTCACAATCCAATGACTGTTAGCAGAAAATGGAATAGGCTGGTTCAGGAGGGCATGACGGAATGCTGTGTTGGATCCCAATGGCCTCGTATCACTAGCAGTCAAGATGACAGGCATCTTATCCACATGGCTGTAACGGATCTTGCAACCATCTCTCAATCCCCAAGATGGGGACATTTGCAAGACAAGAACCATCTGCACAAACAGTTCGACGACGTTTGCAACAGCATGGGCTATCAGCTCGGAGACCGTGGCTGCGGGTACCCTCAACACTGCAAAATATCATTTTTTCAGATAATCCAGGTTCTGTTTACAGCATCATGATGGTTGCATCCATGTTTGGTGACAATGCGGTGAACGCACATTGGAAGCGTGTATTCGTCATCGCCATACTGGTGTATCACCTGGCATGATGTTATGGGGTGCCATTAGTTACACGTCTCGGTCAGCTCTTGTTCGCATCAATGGCACTTTGAACAGTGGCTGTTACATTTCATATGTGGCTCTACCCTTCATTCAATCCCTGTGAAACCCTACATTTCAGCAGGATAATGCACAACCTGCCCTGGCCAGCACGTTCTCCAGATCTCTCATAAATTGAAAATATTTGGTCAATGGTGGCTGAGAAACTGGCTCATCACAATATGCCAGTCACTACTCTTGATGAACTGTGGTATTGAATTGAAGCTGCATGGGCGTCTGGACCTGTATGCACCATCCAAGCTCTGTTTGACTGAATGCCCAGGCGTATCAAGGTCGTTATTACAGCCAGAGGTGGTTGTTCTGGGTACTGATTTCTCAGGATCTATGCACCCAAATTGCACGAAAATGTAATCACACGTCATTTCTAGTATAATATATTTGTCCAATGAATACCCATTTATCATCTACATTTCTTCTTGGTGCAGCAATTTTAATGGCCAGCAGGGTATTTTAATTTTTAATCTTGATATTCAAAATTAAAAATATGTATTTTTATATTTGTCCAATACAAAATTTGCTTATGTGACCAAACTTTTCCATTTTGTAGAATATTTGTCATGCAGGGTATATAGTGTAAATGTGTAACCATCAGAAACATTTCTGATTTCTAGTAGATATATTACATGATTTATTCAGCTTATTCCACAGAACTTATTGCAGGGGAAATTGTCAAGGTATACATCAATAACAGAAATGTTACTGTAAGAAACAATATGTATTCATTTATTAACAATAAACTACCATTACATTTCTGTATACCACATTTTCTTACATAGAATACAGAAAATCTAGCTGGGGAAACACTAATTGTTTCTTGAGTTATCACCAGGGGCTATCATTCATTAACTAGAGCTTGCTTGATATTTAAATGACTAAACTTGAAGTTTTGAAAAATGGCAAACTGAGAATGACTGCTAGATTATATTCAGATGGAATCTGTTTCACAGATTATCAATGATGGTGGTGGTGGCTGAAAAGTTTGTAGGAGAACCTAGATAACAAGGTAATTTGTTAAAGATATTATATATATAAATATTGTTTGACTTACCCAAAGTACAGGCTCGCCGGTAGAAACAAATAATACAAATAAAAACACACAAACATTCAAGCTTTCGCCACCGCTGGCAGCTTCTTCAGGAAAAATAGGAAGGAAGGAGAGGAGAAAGGGAAGGATATGGGTTTTAAGGAAGTGGAAAAGGAGTCATTCCAATCCCAGGAGTGGAAGGACTTACCTTAGGGCTCCTTAAAACCCGTATCCTACCCTTTCTCCTCTCCTTCCTTCGTCTTTTTCCTGAAGAAGCTGCCAGCGGTGGCGAAAGCTTGAATGTTTGTGTGCTTTTATTTGTGTTTTTTGTTTCTATTGGCGAGCCTGTACTTTGGGCAAGTCAAACAATCTTTATTTTTATACATTGAAGATTACTTACTAGTTAAAGGAGCACAGGTAGTGATAGTCACAAATAAATAAACACACACACACACACACACACACACACACACACACACACACACACACACACACAAACGCTAGCTTTCACAGCCTAGCTGCTTCTTCAGGCAGAAGGGAAGGAGAGGGAAAAGGAAATGATGAGGGTTTTAAGGGAATGGGTAAGGAGCCATTCCAATCTCAGGAGACGAAAGACTTACCTTGAGGGGAAAAAAAGAGGGTAAACAAAAAAACACCCACACCCACACATATACACATACACAAACACACTTAGGAAGACATACTGTAGAAAGCAAAGAAGTTGGACAGAGAAACCACTTGAGTCAGAGGCTCTGTCCAGAGAATTGAGGCAAAGATGTTAAAAATGGTGGGCGGGAATTTGAATTTAGCAGAGGTTGAGACCAGGTGGGCAACAGGAAGAGAGAATATGCTGAAGGGCAAGTTACCATCTCCAGAGTTCTGAAAGACTGATGTCTGTGGGAAGTATACCTCTTAGTGTATCAATTCCCATGTTTGTCCTGTGTTTGTTTGACAAACTCCTGCCTCTCATGTTTATAAAATATTCGTCTGTATACATGCATTTTATTTTTTATTTCTGGAGCCACTTTTATATTTATGATCTGACTGGAGTGATTAAATGATGCTAGCTCTGTTACAACTACCATGCAGTATTCTATCCTAAATCTGTTAACACCTGATCAATATGTCTTGGAATGGTTTGTTATTCTAGTTGCACTATTAACTATTGGCACTAAATTGAAACTTTGAGTGAGGCTTAGTACTGAGTCCTTCAGTCTGATATGTCTCCAATGCACATCTTAGAAAACAGGGTAAGCCATTGTTTACTCCTTTTATTAATTTAATCAATTAAATTTTATACTCATTCATGAACTTCACTCCACTTTCGTTACTAAATTCTCAGCAATGAACGAACCTCTTAAAGGTTCTCATGAAAGGTCCAAATTGACAATAACATCACATTAACATAAAAGAGGACACTAACACAAACAGTACAGAACACATTCTTCTTAAGCCCTCATCTTACAGCCAGTTACACCTATTCCTGTTTCATTTACTTACACACACACACACACACACACACACACACACACACACACACACACACACACACACAGTTATTTGTGTCTCAGTACTGATTGGACAATTTATGCAAACATGTATGTCTTTAAGATGTGTGTGTGTGTGTGTGTGTGTGTGTGTGTGTGTGTGTGCACATGCTGTTTCCTCGGTATTGACTGGACAATTTTTGCAAACAATGTAGGTCTTTAAATATAAAGTTAAGAACTAGTACCTCAATGTTGTGGTAATTTTCCAAGCCAATTTCATCTCCATAAAACACTGATGTTGTACCAGGCAACATCATGTTGAACAGTATGGCTGCCAGACTTCCATTGGCTGTCTGTAGACGATTAACAAGCCTATCGGTTTCCACACTCCCCATATTCCAGTGGATCCAAGGATAGTCAGGTCTACAGAACAAATAAACCACACAATCAGTATTCACAAATCAAGGTTGTTGCAACATTTTTTTGACGAACAAGCAACACACTTTACTGTTTTTAGCACTACTGATCCAAATTACTTTCATATCAGCATTTTGCACATAATGTATTGAATTTTGCAAGACTGTAATAATGGAAATATAGAAAGGGGGGAGGAGGGGCAGTAGAATCGCAAAACCCTCAAGGTCTGTAGGCAAGGTGTTAATGACCCATTTGTCAAGTCATCAGTGATCAAATGGTGCTCTAAAAGTCTAATAGTGCACCCAATGTTCTGACTCTACTGTAGGCATTAATTGTGCTGAATTGATGGGAAACATTGTTTGCAACATTGAGTCTACTGTAAGACTATGCACCACTGATGAGTCTGTATACCTGTTAAACAACTTCAGCCATTTGAACCTGTGGGAAAAATGGATGGATGAATAATAGGTTGCTGCTGTTGGGAACAATGTATTGGTGTTTTTTTCTGCTTTTAGCACTGATATGTTGATCTGTCCCTCACCCACACACCAAATATTGGATGTCTGCACAATACAGACACTCATAGAGGTTGAATCATTATGAGAGAAGTGGTGGGTGACACGACAATGGATCTCAAACTGTGGGTTGTGGGATCTCTTTAGGTGGGTTGCTGGGCAACTTTTGAAATATCCAAGTAAAATATGGTATCGAGTGGAAAAGTGTATTTTGTAAGTCTTATTTTCATTATATTATTGTTCATACAGTAAAGAAAAGTAACAATTACATTATATCACTTCTTTATTTAAAATGATGATATTTATGGGTTAAAGTTTTAACATTAAGAATTTTAGGAACTGATATGTATTCATTAAGCCCACTTAAAGCTGTTTGTTTGTGCAAGACTATTACTTAATATTGAAAAATATTTTAGTAGTTATTTGCCAAGAATTCATGATTAACTGTTACTGATAAAAACACTTGTTTGCAGAGCACAATCTTAAAAAGCTTAAATGTTCAGCATCTGATAAAGACTCTGGGATAGAACTGCCATGTAATTCTTTTTTGAAAACTTTCTTTAAAGGCTAAAACTTTATACCAATAAAAGTAGAGTATCGAGTACTTTCCAATGAGGGCACAATATTTTGAGTGGTTCTTCCCTGCTCCCCCCCCCCCCCCCCGCCATACCACGTGGCCAGAGCTGCTTGCAATTATGGCTTTAAAGGAATTACAACTACTTACTTATCCGTGTTTTTAGAGGAAATCTAAAAATAAATAGGGACTAAAAAGACCAACTTGTTAAAACAACAGGGACTTAAAGAACTTTTAAGGGACCAAGAGGAATGCAAAATAAGAGACATAAATAAATTTCTTTTTAATAACGAACTTACCCAATGACTCATTTTTTTCCTTTATTTAATAAAGAAGTCTCGATTGTACTTCATTTCTTTACTGCTAATATGTTTTGCCATTTTGAGGCATCATGATATATACACAAAACTTAGTCTTTTAGGGCTTGAATATTTTGACTTCATAGTTTGATTTATGAACATCATCAGACACAGACCTAGTGTTCTGAGGATGACCAAAAATGATGAGACAAGTTAGCAGTATACAAAATAAAGTGCAATCAAGGCTGTTTTTAATTTGCAAATCATTATCACAGCACATAGGTGAACATTACGAGTTGTTTTTATTGTGCTTACTAAGCTCCGTGAACACCAACTTAACAAACAACTGCGGTCTGCCATTACAGCACTACTGTACTCAAGTATAACATTGTTGCATGCAAGTGTTGTCATTTTAATGTGAGTCGTATGATATATCATGACATATCTTTTTGATCCCATTTTCAGTATTGCTATGCGCTGATGAGAAGAATAGTTGATAAATGTTGAAAGATCCATAGTGTTAAGGGTTTGCATTCAGTGTAAGAACTCTTGGGGGGGGGGGGGGGGGGGGGAAATTGTTTTGAAATCTACAGTACCGTATTCCACATTGTCTGTGATCTACAAGTTAAAAATTGTTTGTTAACTTTAATTTCAATCACTTGCCTGCTCCACTCAACTTAAAAGTACTTGCATATGCAGATCTCATCTTTACACCTAATCATTAATAAAATATCATAAGACAATGCCAATCCGAAAGTCGTTCTATACCAATTAACTCTCTTGAGTGTATTATCGTGACTTTAACAGCCACAGCTAACAACTTACCATTTCGACATCTTACCAAAGAGCTATAATTCGTATGCTCACATAATGGCTTTGGCGCAGCTACGAAGTTCAGTGTGGCCGAGAATAACGTAGTACCGTCACGACACCAATTTCAGTAGCTGAACTTTTCTGATCGCAACTGAAGTTGGTAGCACATTTCTCTGCATTTCTGCCTCCGACCGATATTATTTTGTCAGTAGGAGTAGCAAGTTGTCCTTGTTGGAGCTACTGCCCACATATACGAACTACTTCCAGGTGTTATTTCTACTATAAAAGATGAAGAGGAAGTTGCACAAAAGTTTCTGGCATTGCATAGCACTCTCTCTGCGTACATTTCCTCTCCCTACGGTCGACGATGTCCTACCATCACACCCTGCACAACCCTTGATAAGCCACTTCTGTACGTTCAGGAGTTGAGAAGGTACTAAAATGCTGAGACAAAGGTTAAAGCCAGCTGTAACATGAAAGGTGCCTCAGTTAAACTTTATTGGAGTAATTGAAATACAAAAAAATGTATGTTCCAATTTGGAAAAAAAGGTACTTTAGGGACCAAACTGAAAAAAATAGGTACCTTTTACATGCCTATCTGTGGCTTTATGGTCATCTTTGCAGTGAGTTGTAAATTTTACTCATTTTATTGTTGTATTTCCATCAGCATTTACACTGTATATTGACTTATCTGTGGTTTCTTTCATTAACGCACACACGCACACACACACACACACACACACACACACACACACACACACACACAAACAAACAAACACACACAACTTACAGCCACAGTCTTCGTCAGTAAAGAACACACTTTCACATGCACAACTCACTAGCATACAACCATCATCTCCGGCTGCTGCATTCTGAGTGAACCTTCACGTGACTTGGAGTGGAGTTAGGAAGAGAGAGGAGGGAGAAGAATGCCTGGTGACGGTGAGGATATTTAAGCTTTACAGAGTGTGCAGATAGTAACTGGCGTATGGAGAGAGATACATGGAGTGCCGGGGGAAGAAGGCAGATGATAAAATGGAGAGTAGTTAAGAAGGGCAAAAATATATAGCATAAACAGAGGTAAACAAGGTGTATGATAGGGCAGGAACTGCTGGATGTGGCATGTGTTGGGACATTCAACAGTTTGCACCCTCTATGTCATATGCCTCATGGCTGATATTACAGTCAGCTGTAACAGTGACCTCTCCGGTTAACAGTCATGACAAGTCGTCATTGCGTAACTCAAACCATGCCTTCACAGTACATCCCTCGATGGGAGAGATTGTATCTTTTTCCTCAAAAAAATTATTCAGTGAAATGTTTAGTTTGCCACAAAACATTAAATGATCTTAAGAAATATAATTTGCTGAGGTATTATACCTCATATCACCCTAAAGAATACGGGAGCAGGAAGTTTAATGAAACTGAAATATAAGGCAAGAAGTTGTATGTTCAACACGCATGCGTGTGTGTGTTGAGTGTGTTTTATTACAGTATCATAAGACTGGTACTTCAGTACTTTGAAAGAAGGATAAGACATCAATAGCATCCATAACTATAATGAGTTTATCAACAGATTCCATAATCCCTAAATTCTTCTGTAAGGAAGGCTATTAAATGACCCGAATCATTGCTTAAAGGTAGTTGCTGTCCATTGTTTCAAAACATTTTGGCGGTCTTCGTTAGCCTTTTTGTAGGCCAAGTGTGCAAAATTTCATCAAAACTGGAATGAAAGTGCTTTATATATAATTAGCCGAAAACCCAGTGTTGCCCAGGGTGTTTAATACCTGCCACACAGTGTTTGGCATTGTGCCTTGAAGATGCAGCAAATATAAGTTTTGTTGTGGCGCCGCTATTCACCACAATAGCACAAGCTGACTACACAAGTTGCCGCGCCACTTCAAGAAGACGTGATAAGTCGCTTCACAGTACCTCGGCTGCCGTGGGCGCCAGCAGTCTCATTACCTCTTTGCCTGCCTCGCGCGCTGGCCAATAGGAAGACAGGGGCTTGCCTAGATATGCCAGCGCACCATAGACCTTGAGGGAGAGTACGGAAGTTCCAGTCAGTACGAGGCAGCCACAGGAATACTACAGTTCCAAAAATTCATCACACAGGAACTAGCCTTCTGTCTATGCACAAACCAGCAGTTTTCTAGTGCGTAGCAGAATATGTAGTAGTACAAGAAGTTTATACGAACCAAAGCACACCAAAGTTAAGTATTGATTTCTTTTGTTGATAAGTCTTTGAGAACTAATCACTTCTTTTAGTAGCAGACCTTGTCTGCATACTTGCTAATCACGGCCCTCTCCATCTACTACAGCATCCTGAAGTCACAACAAGCTTAATGTTTAAAACAGTATCATGTAAAAATCTGGTGTAAATTGGTCAAGAACATGGCAAAAAAAAAAAAAAAAAAAAAAAAAAAAAAAAAAAAAAAAAAAAAAAAAAAAAAAAAACCAAAGACTAGTCTTTATATAATAGCCTTAGTACCCGGTATTGCCCAGGGACATATTTATTCCAGGTTTATGTTCTCCTCCTATCCCTCTGTCCATCACCTTCTGTCCCACTATGTCTGTTTCACCTGTATCTGTAGTGAATTTGGGTCTGTTGGTTCATTTTCACATTCAATCCTTATAATAACATTGTTTATTACATAAGATCTCCTGAAGTTTGTGTTGTAGGTGATTCTTACCCCTGCAGCAACTGTTATCTCATGGTAAGTAATATGTGCAGCAAATTTGGTTGAAATCAGTTGAATAGTTTAGGAGGAGATGTGCATATTGTCACATGATGCAGCTGTTTCATTGTATATGATGTCATATCTCCTTAACTGAGTGTTGTACATGATCCTTCTACCCACAGTGACCTTCCTCTTGGTTTGAAGGTCAAACATGCAAAATTTCAACAAGAGTGGAACAGAACTATAGATTTGTATGCAATACTAATACATGGACAAACTACTTCATATATGAAGAAAAAGAATATTTATTTTGTCTGAAACAGTGCATTCCACTGGCATGTTACCATCTTCAGGTACACATTCATTAGTAGAGTACATTCTCTGGTACACAGTACTGTGTGGTACATCTATACCACATATGTACTCTGCATCCACCATCCAGCCTGGTGGGAATCCCATAAAGTCAAGAAGTTCTCGAGAATGGATTGTGCCAATGTTCTGCATGTGGTCTCCTTTACAGATGAAGCACATCTTTCCAAAATTACTACAATAAACTGGAATTGGCCATTTGCCTTCTCTATGGCTTTCCTTATATGCTCATTCCATTTGCTATATTTAATCAACATGACCGTATGAAGCAGCATACCACTAATGTTGTAATCGATTGTTATAGAGTGTCTTTGTAATGTCTATAATAGAGAATAGATAGCAACTTACTGTAATGATGATCACTAAGCCACTGACCGCCATGTAAAACTGACAAGTTCACACTTCAATTTTCGTCCCAAAACCTTTATCAGAAAAAGAAACATATAAATTCACACAATTACTCAGACATAACTATGCATATGTGACTACACCACAGATGGTGGTCAGGTGTGCTTAGTTATGTCTGTGTAATTGTGTGAATCTGTGTGTATTTCTTTTGCTGATGAAGGCCACGGCCGAAAATTGAAGTTATGCGAGTATGATTATTTTACATTTTACAGAGATCATCTTTACAGAGAGTTTTCTATCCTCTATTATTGACATCACAATCTTTTTGAGAAGGATATTGTAATGTAACGGCTAGGGTCAACATGTAGTGAAGCACCCGATTCCCACTTTCTATTTATCCACCAGATACCCCAACCTTTATTAAAGAATCCAATACCTTATAATTGTCTGATAAAACATTTTAATCCCACAGTCTCTTTACACCTATCCCTCAATTACAGCATATTTATAGCTCAAACTAAGACATGGTGTAATTTCAATACTTCTCATATCCTTTTATCATGAAGCTAATCATTGTAGTTAAAAAAAATGCAGACCTCTGATTTGTAATTAACACATTTTATAATAGAATGTTCTAGAAGAAATGATTGTAGGGACAACAGTTGATTACAATGTAAATTATGCAAATAATGATAAAGTTTGAATTTATGTCAATGTTACGATAATTGTTACGATAATTAAATACTGAATCTATTTGTACTGATTTTATAGTCAAACACAATTATTCCACCAAGAAAATACGTAAATTATGTATACCATTTGTTAATGACAAGTACTCATATTTATTTATTTATTTGTTTATTTAGCCTGATCAGATTAGGGCCATCAGGCCCTCTCTTACATCGGACCAGGGTTTTACACATACAGAATTTTTTACATTTGAGTTACCTATAACATACCAATGATTTTTACAGATAAGCAATTAATAACATAATTTATAAAAGTTAACTACATGCAAAAGGATGTAAAATAAAAGGTATTGACTTAATTCTAATAGGATTAATACTAGTAGTACCACTGAGACACCTTCTGCTGCTGTTGGTGTAACAACATTGATATTAGCAGATACAGGATGTACTTTTGAATCGAGACTGGTTAAGGCAAGGCGAATTCTGACAAAAGGAAGTTAAGAAAGCTGTACCTGGCGAGAGCAATGGCAGTAAGAGAATATCTGGGAGGAGGAATGGATGTGACGTACCTGGACCGTAGGGTATTAAAGACTGGCGTAATTATTGCTTCAGTAGATAATCCATTAACTGTCGTTTGAAGCTGGCTGTGTTATTCAGTTCTCTGATATACTGAGGTAGATGATTCCAGAGCCTCGTTCCTGCTACTGAAAAGGATTTTGAGAAACCGGCTGAGTGATGGATAGGGACAGAAAGGGTTTTGCTCTGACACGAACGAGTAGTTCTGTTATGCTGATCAGATAAGAGTGTTAAGGTCGAGGAAAGATATGAGGGACAGTGTACGTTGATAAGAGAGTAGAGGAAACAGAGTGTATGAAAATCTCTGCGCTTGTCAGCACGGAGCCAGGATAGTTGCATATAAGATGGTGAAATGTGATCAAAGAGACGGATGTTACATATATATCGAACGCAGGCATTCATGATTAGTTCCAGACGTCTTGAGCTTTCCCAAGAAAGACCTTGCAAGATAACATCACTGTAATCAATAATTGGAATTACAAGTGTTTGTATAAGTTTCTTTTTGAGATCGAGAGGAAAAAACTTCTTATATCTCTGTAGGGCACGAAGAGATGCTGATGCCTTCCTACACACGGCGGCTGTGTGCTCAGCCCAATTTAGTTTGTCGTCTATTATCACTCCCAGACTTTTTGCCGAGGGCGAAAAATAGATAGGTGTGTCATTTAATATTAATAATGGTTGAGATTCGCGGAATTTGTGGTTAATGAGCCTAGGATGTCCTACCAGAATTGCTTGTGTTTTACTTGGATTGAACTTTAATCCTATATTCTGTGCCCACTTTGATAGTGCACATAGGTCAGAATTAAAATTTTCGATTGCTGTCTTCAGGTTTTTTGGTTTTGCACTTAAATACAACTGGAGGTCATCGGCATACATGTGGTATTTACAAAAGGACAAGACCGATGATACGTCATTTACGTACAATGAAAAGAGGAGTGGACCTAATACCGAGCCCTGTGGTACGCCTGATAATACTTTTCTCCACTGTGACTTTTTGGTGCCGGACATGACGCACTGAAGACGCGATGTCAAGTATGAGCGAAACCATTGCACCACGCCTTGAGAGAGATTTAGGCTGCTAAGTTTAGCAAGTAAAATGTCAAAGTCCACAGTGTCAAAAGCTTTGCTAAAGTCTAAGAAGCACATAATAGTCGCCTCTTGTCTATCCATTGCCTGCTTAAGATCGTCTGTCACTTTTATCAAAGCAGATGTTGTGCTGCGATATTTGCGAAAACCTGATTGGTGTTCGTCAAAAAGGTTATTAATAGTCAAGTAGCTGGTTAGCTGATCATTTACTATATATTCTAGAGCTTTGGATAGTGCCGGAAGAATGCAGATAGGTCTGTAATCAGAGGGTGCTGTGGCAATGTTCTTTTTTGGCAGTGGCTTAACTAGTCCACGTTTCCATGCATCAGGAAAAACACTTGTGGCTAAGGACTGATTAAATATATCTGTTATGATGGGCAGCAGTGGATCAATAATCAGCTTTACCATTTGGATAGTGATACCATCATCCCCAGTAGACGCTGATGTAATACGCATAATGGCTTTTTTGACTGTACTTCCAGTAACATGCTTAAAACAAAACTTATCATGGTTAGCGTTGTTTATCCTCTTGATATGGTCAATAAGTGTTTGTTTCGTTTGGTGATCTATTGTGGTGGTAGGCGTTGTGAAATACTGATTTAGTTCCTCAATGGGGACAGTGGGTTCGGCTGCAGTTTTTACTTTTCCAATACCAAGACCGCGCAGGTTTTTCCAGAGGACGGCCGGTCTATTTATGTTGTCGGTTAATGAATAGGCGTATCTGAGTTTAGCATTTCTCACAGCCTGGCTGACTCTGTTACGTTTCTGCTTGTAAGCGGTGTGGTTTTCAGGTGTAGGGTGCAGTTTGTATGTCCGATGTGCATTGTCCCTGAGATTCATGAGCTGTTTTAGTTCATCAGTTATCCAGGGTGCAGGTTTCCTTCTCACTTTTTTGGTCTTGATGGGCGAATATTTATCATACAGCTGGTTAAGTTTATTTGTAATTTTGTGCAGTTTCTCGTTTACGTCCGGGAGGGTGTCGGAGGTTGGCTCGAAAACTATTTCTTGTGCATCAGCTGTCAGTTCAGGTAAGTTGACGCGTCTTAAGTCACGGTATGTAGTTAGAAGTGGTTTCTTCCTGGGGCATTCTAGCGAGTATGTCATGAAATTTACATCATGGGCAGACATGCCAGGTGCAGATGTTTGTGACGTTCGAATTACTCTGTCTGGAAACCTTGTTGCAAATATATCTATTAAAGTGTGGCTATCAGCTGTGTGATGGGTGGGTGCAAGCTGAAGTAAGGTCAGATTCGAAGACGTAAGCATACGCTTGAACTTCATACAGGACGGACTGTTGAACAGAAAATTTATGTTAGTGTCTCCCGCTATAATTATGTGCTCATAAGGTGATTCGAGGTCTGAGAGGGCAGTTTCGAAGCAGTCCAACGCACCTACCTTCGGAGGTTTATAGAGGACGCATATGAGACACTTTTCTTTGAGGGGTTTTATCTCTACGAACATGTATTCCACTTGTTCAGTTTCATCATTATTTGATGTGTGCAACACGGTAGGAGATAATTCAGAGCGTATGTAAGCTCCAACGCCGCCTCCGCGTTTGTTCAATCGGTTGTGTCTTAGGAAGACATAGCCGTCTAAATTTACGGAACTGGTGGTAATGCTTGGTTTGAGCCAGGTCTCTGATAGAAGAATTATATGAAGATCCAAGTCTTGAAATATATGGCGGAACTCAACTAAATGAGCTTGTAGAGATTGAACATTTGCGTGTGCAACGTGGAGCTTTGTGCGCTCAGTTGTAGCGCGCGCGATGATACCGCTAGTCGGTAGGGCAACGGCAGTGGGCTGTGGGGTGGCGGCGTCCTTTTCTGCGAACGCAGGACACATTGGAATGTGGCGTGGCTGGGGGCTAGCGGTCCGGGGGGTCGGGGGAGGAGTGCAGGACAGCAGAGAGAGAGAGCCGAAGCAGGTCAGGTGGGTTCAGAGACAGGGGAGGGACAAGGAGGCGCTGCAGCCAAGGTCAGCACGGCCTGTGTCCGCCAAGCGGCAGCGTGGCGCTGAGGGGGGGGGGGGGGGGGGGAGAATCTCGCCAAGCACAGTAAAAATAATCTGCACGGAACAACACTAAATAAAGATAACAATATCGATAGTAGAGTGAGCAATTGCCAATGATGCGTGAGACCAACGCTATATAAAAGTGAATTTAAACCTAATATGGTACCGTAATTAATAATGTAAGTATGAGATTAATAGTAAAACAGCACTATCCTAAAGTGAACCAGTAAGTGTCACTAAAAATATAATTTGCTAGAAGAAAGAGAAAAAAAAGTGTAACAACAAATCACACCAATCAAATAATGATAATTTGCTAAAATAATAAAGAGAAAGCTAACTAATGTAGTATAATAGATATTAATGTACATAAGATTTTCTTTACAAAATCGATATAAAGTGTAGCAAAAGAAGAAAAAAAATAGAAAAGAAAAAAAAATAGTAAGCTGAATAGTTTGTATTTATAAATTAATTCTGACAGAATTCATTATGTAATATGAACTAATTTCAACCCAGAATTGTACACAAACATTTGTATTACTAAAAACTATTTATCTATCAAATGCTAATCGTCTGAATAAAGTCCAATAATGAAGCTAATTCACGCTAATTGTAACAAATGTATAAATACAGTATGCACAGGACCTATCAAGTTACTGAGTTGTTGGAGTAGTTATTGTAGTTGTTGTTGCTGTTATTGCTAGCGTATCATATTTAAACCAATAAATGTGAACAATATATAAAACTTAAATTGTGTTCACTCTGAAGTTACACACCCTACTGCAAATTAAAAATCAAGAAGAATAAATATTTCTGCTAAAATAAGCAATTTTCAGTCTACAAAACAAAGTAGAATTTAAGTGACCAACACCAGGACAGGAGGGTTAAAATAGGTTGCTTACTGGAGTAGGTGATGGTGGGATGGCTGATAGGACATGTTTTGCATCTATTTTAATTCTATTGCAGGAATATGCACCATGGGGCAAGGGGTTGGGAGCAGGGATGAAGTCTGGATGGAAAAGGATATTATGTAGGTTTGGTGAGTGGCAGAATACCACATGGGGAGGGGGGGATATTGGGTAGGGTATTTGTCCTGTCACAGGCATTTCCTATGCCACATAAGGTAGGGCAACCTGTGAAAACAGTCATGTTATTTACAAACCGAGCTGCAACCACTGTGCTGCTTTCTACATGGACATGACCAGCACCAAGCTGTCTATCCAGATGAATGGCCATTGTCAAACTGTGGCCAAGAGACAGCTAGACCATCCTGTTGCAGAGCATGCAGCACTGCATAATGTGGCTCACTTCAATGACTGTTACACAGCCTGTACCATATTGATCCTCCCCACAAACAACAGCTTTTCTGAGTTGTGCAGGTGGGAACTCTCCCTACAATATATCCTACACTCCCGCAATCCACAGGCATAAACCTTTGCTAGTTCCTGCCTCCCCCCTTCCCTTCCCACACTCTATCCTTACATTTGTCTCCCATCCCACCACACATTTCCTTCTGCCCTGTCTGCCAGACAGCACTGGTATATTCCCACTTCCCCCACCTTTGCCTTGCATTTCCCCCTCCTTGCCACTCCCCCCCCCCCACCCCCACTGGTTGTTCTTGCATCGGCCATGCTGAGTACTGCAGACTGGCCACAGCTGCTGGAAATGGAGGTCATGTCTGTGTGACTATGGGTATGTGGGTATCTCTCTAACATACAAAGGCCTTAACAGCCAAAAGCTATCAGGTTGTATTCTATTATTTGTGCCTTTCTGCAGCTCATCAGATGTCTCTGTGGTGAGTAGGCAACCTATCCTTCTCCAAAAAAAAAAAAAAAAAAAAAAAAATGTTGAATCCTTCCTGACATTACAATCTGGATTTTACATTGTAAAATTGATCGTCTTTGCTACTCATCTGCATTACCTTACATTTTTTTAATTCTTTTTACATTTAAAATTAGCTGGCATTTATGACAACAACTAGAAAATTTGTCTAATTTTGTGTGGACTATTACTCAACAATGACACCTACCAGTACAGCGTCATCAGTAACCAGCCACAGATTGTTACTCACCTTGTCCCTCAGATCATTTATGTAGAAAGAGAATAATAGTTTTCCTATCACACTCCCCTGAGGCATACCTAATGTTTTTGTCTATGATTAACACTTTCCATTGAGGACAAAATACTGGCTTCTATAACTTGTCTTCAAGCCACGCATATATCTGGGAAACTATCTCATATGCTCATTCCTTCATTAGTAACATGCAGTCATTCACTGTGTCAAATGCTTTTCAGAAACCTATGAAGGTAGAGACTGCCTGTTCCCTTCATCCTTCTTTCGCAGTTTATCATCTGAGTAAAGATCAAGCTGAGTTTCACATGAACAATGCTTTCTATAACCATCCTGGATTGCTTTTCAATATGTATGATGTTCATGTGCTTGGAGTTCCATTTAGGCTATTTGGAGAAACTGGTTTGCCTTTGTGATTAGAACTACAAGTACAGAATCCACTTTTAAAATACTGAAAATTCTCCTTCATTTCAGGGATGGGTTGAGCTAAAGACTTAAAACCAAATTCTGAAAAGGACACATTGCTACTCACTGTGCTTAAAACATGCTGAGCCTTAGACAGGCATGATAAAAAGACAATCATGCAAAGTTTTCGACAGTCTTCTTTGCAGAAAGAAAAGATACAAATATTCATAAAACCACGGTACAACTCATGAACACATGACTTCCATCTCTGACTGCTGTGATCAGCACGATAGCTAATCATTTAGACTCTTGCTCCTAGAACTACTGGAAAGGCTGCTATCCTTGTAAAGGGACTATATGTTATTCTGGCCTCTTCACAGATGCTCTCTAATTTTTAACTACACCATTGTGTCACACTAGCCACCTGTACTATTAATAACTGACACTTTCCTATAATCTGAGGTGTTAGAAATTTAATGAGTTACTGAATGAAAAGACACACTTCTTATAAAAAATTTGAAACATCCTAAAGAAGGCTAGGTACTTCCAAATGTATGACACAGTTTTAGTCTATTGTTATGTAAACACCACATAATGTGGGTTGTTGATGCTTTAAACTTCACCCAAAGATTTTTTCCTCCCACTATCACATCAACATACAAAATTTCATATATATGGATTTAGATATTGTAATATAGTTCACAGAAAATGAAGTAATATGCTGTGTTATTACTAACTGTAATAACTGACATATCTTTTCTAAAGAGATACTGTAATAATTATGAGTTCTTAAATGCCCTATGTCTTATATCAAATTGTAAATGTCTTGAAGAAACCTGGGAACTTCCAAACATATGGGAAAATGTTACTTCTCTTGCTGTGTATGTTCTATATAATGTGACTATCTGCTTCACAGATTAAAACTATTTGCCAGACCGGGACTAATGTATGGGTTTGGTGAACACAGTAACCTCTTAACACACTTCAGTGACCACTGTGTGGTGCAGTGGTGGAAAGTTGTGTATCTCATGGAATGGGGATCTTGGCTTGACTTCCTGGGTCAGAGGAGGGGGGAGGGGGGGGACCAACACTTATGTTTATAACTACATACATACTCCACAATCCACAGTAAGGTGTGTGGCAGAGGGTACACTGTACCACTACTGGGCATTTCCTTTCCTCTTCCACCCCCAAATAGAATGTAGAAAAGAAGAATGTCTATATGCCTCTGTACAAGCCCTAATTTATCTGTTCTTACCTTAACCTTAATGTGTTCTGTGTGCTGGTGAGATCCAGGCTATTGAGTTGGAACAGTCACTAGCAAGCAACCTCTGAGGATAATGCAGCAGCTCAGTTATACAGGACTTACCTGCACATTTAGGGCACTGTCTAGGCAGACTTTTAGAGCCCTGGTCGGGCCCTGGTGATCTTGGGGAAAAGTGCTCGACTGGAAACAAAAGGGTCACTGGTTTGAAACCGAGTGAGCCCTCGGATCTTTTGCAGTCTGTCTTTTAACCCAGCCTTCACCTCTCAACGATGTGAGGAGTCACCAGAAACAAACATGTGGTTCGGATTTCGTGTTAAGCTGTAGGCCCCCTTTCCCTGGTTGGATAACAGGGGTAGGTTAGGGATACGCAAGTCACCCAAGTGGCGTCCAATTGAAAGACTTGCACCAGGCCAATGAGACATATGAAATTATTATTATTTTAGAGCCCTAGTTCCTCTTAGGACCAGAATGGATCCTTCAAAATTTCTGTCTTTCACTGCTAGTGGGATGGGTGTAACACTGGGGAGTTCCAACAGCCAAGCTACCAAGAGAGCTTGGGCAGCCAGTTTCTTTTGATTTTGGAATGAAAACTAAGTTTAATTTTTTCCAATAGTAACAGAACACATGCTGTTATGCATGATGTTTTTATTATGTGAAACACAAAGAGGACACACTTGAGAGAGTTTCACCTTTTTATATACAAAAAGGACTTGACAGTATTGTTGCAAATTAAAATTAATCACAGGCTTGTGGAATGGGACGTTACTGATCCAAAAATAAAGTTCTGAGCAGGTACCTAACCTGCAGAATGCCAAGTTCCTGGGTGAATATGTTACAAAGTTCCAAAACACATTGAAATAAAGCATCGTAAACTGAGTGAGCACAAGAGAGCTGTGGATGTGCAAAACATTATAATAAGTGTGGATGGGTAGTTGGTGGTATCTGACTCATTTGTCCTCACCTTCAATAGTCCCAAACTTCCAGACCATGTCAAGGCAGACTTCCTTTATATGAATGTCTGATCATATGTCCTCAACCCAATGCAATGCTTTAGATGGCAGCATATTGGGCTGGGGTGCAAGGATCACACCACTTGTGGCAAATGTGGATATATTGCACTTGACAGAGCCAACTGCACACCACCTGATAAGTGTGTAAATTGCTCTGGGGACAAGTAGGGAATGCAGTGTCTACCTGGAAGAGAAAAAAGTACCGAAAATTAAGACCACAAAGTGGGACTCTTGTGCTGAAGCCAAGAAAACCTTTAATGCAATGCAACCACCAGTTTTTGTCACATCTTTTGCTTCTGCTCTTCAAAAACCTCCATGCAAATGGAGTTTGCTAGTGTTAGTACTAGTACTTGCACTTGCCAGAGCATCTTCAAGGCAGCAGTAGCTTCAGGTCCTGTTGCCCCAATAAAAATTAACAAATGTACATATATAACTATTGTACAGTCTGTGGTATCTCTGATTGCAGAGGCTGGCCAAAAATCCAACCACTTCAACAGTGGAGAGAGAGCTAAGGTAGAGAGGCTATTTTTGTTAATAGATCCGATAAAGCTGAGCCCCCTGGCTCTCACCACAGGCCGTCCCAGTGTCCGTATATTGCATTATCAATTGATTGTCTGCTCCCTCAATCTGCCCCTTCAATACATGCTAAATAAAGTGGCCCTCTAAGACCTCTTACTCAGATCCCCCGACCCATTCATCTTCTATGGTGATTTTAACACACATAATGTGCTTTGATACTCTGCTATCAGCTGCCCAGGGCAAGAGTAATTGAGAGGCTTCCTTGTCATGAAGCACACATTTACTAAATACAGGCACAAGTACACATTTTTGACCTGCAACAGAATCATTCTCTGACAAAGATTACTTGCTTTGCTCTCCAGACCTTGTGCATACTACTCAACAGCATGTGACTGATGACACCCATGGGAGTTATCACTTCCACTTCTGGATCCACCAGCCAGATGGAATGGAGCCTGTAAGACAACCAACACAATGGGTGCTCAGTAGAGGAGACTCGATGCTTTACAGCCAGCTTGCTGTGTTTGAACGTCACTTCAGTGTTCAAGAATGGGTGAATCATGTCACTAATAGATCCATCACGCTGATGATGCATCAATTCCACAGACTTCAGGATGACCAAGCCAGCCCATCCTTTGGTGGAATGAAGAATGCCATTCTGCTATCAGAACAAGATGGGTGCCTCTGCAGAGAACCTTGCAGTCTTTCAGATAGCAAGAGCAAAAGTCAGCAGGTTATTAATAAGAGTAAAATGAGGTCATGGTAACAGTTCCTGGACTCTGTTAATCATTCTACAAAAAGCTCATGTATGAGAGACAACTGGTAGGATATCTGGGAGAGGAGGTAGGGTCCAGAGGCTGCTGTAATGAGGAATGGCAGCGTCCATACCAACACACAAGACACTGTGCAGTGGCCTGTTTCGCCACAGTTACGCCCACTGCGTATCAGAATCATACTTTCCATCACCACAGGTTGGCTATGGAGAAGGGCAATTTCAAATTCTGGTCCATCAACGCCCTTTTTCCATGAGGAAGCTCGATTCTGCGCTATCTGCAATGTGACACATGTTCTGGTCTTGATAAAATTTATTACAGTATGCTGTGGAACCTTAGTGCCCACAACAAATACATCCTCCTTGCCTTCTTTAAAGTAATTTGGTTGTCAGATCATTTTCCGACTCATGGTGTGAAGCAATTTTAATTGCTCTGTTAAAGCCTAGACAGGACCTCACAATACCAAGTAGTTAGTGTTGCCCTCAGCAGCTGAGTGGGAAAGACCTTACTGCAGATGGTCAACCACTGCTTTGTCTGCATGTTAGAATCCACACAGCTCCTCAATCGCTTTTAGTGTGGGTTCAGCAGGCATAGCTCTACATTTGATAATCTGGCACTACTGGACACAACCATACAACAGGCTTTCCTGCAATGGCATCACCTTTTAGGTATATTATTTTATACCTACAAGGCATACAATAATACCTTGAGGCATCTTATCCTCCGGCAGCTTCGTGAATAATGTTTTTGTAGGTGTCTTCCAGTTTTTATTCAATCCTTTCTTTCTCCAAGCTATTTGACATATGCAGACGGTGACGCCATTTCTGATTGCTTTGAGCAATAGTGTTTTAAGTGTGACTTTGTTTGTCATAGCCATTGATAGTATTATATCTGTCATTGAACGTCCTGTCCAATGTTCTTTATTTGTTGATGACTTCTCTGAACAGAAGTCTGTAGATAAGGTAAAATTTCCAAAATTTTTAGGTGTGTGCATCAATGAGAAATTAAACTGGAAGTAACACATTGATGGTCTGCTGAAACGTTTTGAGTTCAGTTATGTATGCTATTAGGGTTATTGCAAATTTTGGTGATAAGAATTGCAGAAAATTAGCTTACTACCACACCCATTTTCATTCAGTGCCTTCGTATGGCATCACATTCTGGGGTAATTCATCATTGAGTAAAAAAGTATTCATTGCACAAAAGTGTGTAATTAGAACAAATGTCAATATTGACATCTACTTAAAAGAAAATGAACTGAGTGTGTGTTTTGCGATAAAACATCAGGTACTGTTCTTTCAAATTGTGTATTGCAAGTTAAAATGCCAAAACTTCAAAATAGCGCAAATACCACTCAATTGTTGCCAACATCAGGGCAGTATGCTGCCACTGCCATACCCATTATACTGATATTCGTTTTCATTATAGTGTTTGTAATACATTCTGGGGATTTCTCAATAACATAAAAGAAGTATATGCAGCAATTTGTGCAATGTTAGTACAAAACTTCTTGATGTGGTGTATTTGTCAACATATTAAGTCACACATATTGCACTCTAAGTACTGTATGTTCTGGAATGGTTTGCTGTGTTATGATATTTTGGGGCAGAAACTCTGTTGAGATGTAGTACTTTCAAAACAGTGACGCAAAAACTTATTCAACTAAATCCCTGCCTCTTCCAAAACATTCCAGTCTTCTTCTGGGATATCATCTTCCACGACCTCCGCAGAAGATGCTGCCCCACAACCAGCATTTTCAAAGCAGTTTATGATTGTTTACTGTCCAACTGCATTCCAGGCAGTCACTAACATATGCATTGCCTGCAGAACATTCAATTTCATGGTTTGCTTTTTTTTGTAAATATGAAATTGACTTCTGGACTAAAGCCATTCTGCATTTGGCTTTCACTGAATGAATTATTCCCAAGTCCAGTGGCTGTAAATTCACTGGAAGATATACAACACTGATATTCCTCAAAAATGAAATATCTTTCGGATGAGCAGGGCACCTATCAAGTATCAGCACAATCTTTCTTCCTGCTGTGCCCATTTTAGAGTCCAAGCCTCTCAGGTAACCAATAAAAAGGTCTGTCATCATCCACACATTTTTGTTGTGTCTTTATGTTCTAGAAACATCTTGGAGACTGATACTTTCCAATCAACAAGGGCAGCAACTTTTCACTACCATCACTGTTTACACATAATAATGCCATCATCCTATCCTTGCTCTTCTGGCCCTGTGACATTTTTTGCCCCTAATTGCAAGTGTTTTCGACGGCGTAAGGTTATAAAATACACCTGTCTCATCAGTATTAAAAATATTTTTGGGTTCATAAACTTGAAGCAGCCATGGCAAAGTGTTACTCTTCCAATATTATGCACTTTCACTGTCCTCAGTAGCACTTCCACCACATAAATTTTGGGTAGATAGATTATGATGTTTTTCGAAAAGATCCAGCCACCAATTTAATGCAGTGAAGTTAACATCTGTATTTGCAGCTCTCATTGTATGAAACCATTCTAAAAGTAAGTTTTCCATTTGGATGAACATGAACCATGAGCCTCTAGATTTAATAATGTCTCCTTATTTTTTAAAATCCCACACAAAGACGATGTCGCCAAATCATATTTCTTGGCCAAGTGGCATATTTTAATACCGCGATTTTCTTCAAAATCACAAATTATGGTTAACTTCTGCTGAATCATCAACTGTCTCCATTTGCTAGCCATATCACATGCACACCACTGCCACACAGACTGCCAACACTACATATGCTTCGATTTATCATCTGACCCACCAACTGACCAACGAATCAACCAAATTCGTAGCAGCCTACACACGTTCCGACCAACTGCATTCAGCCCTCTGTGTTCTGGTGTCTGTTCGTCGAACTACTTTTGTTTTTCGCGCGTTTGCTGTGCAGGCAGCAGGCGATCATAGGCAGGAAGTTGGTCAGGTAGCCCTACACACTCACAATTTGTAGGGTGGAGTGGGGGGGGGGGGATCATATGGCAAATGGACAGGCTCGACTAACCATCCGACAAGCAAAGTAGCAAAGTAGACCGGGAAGCACCTCCACACATCCAATTTAATGGACCACCCATAAATTAGTCCCGACAAATCAGAATGTGTTTCGACAAGCACAATGCTTTTGTCAATCTCTGTCTGCATTGCAGACTCTGCAATGTGCTGAGGATACGAGACCAACGTCAGAATGCAAATGGTTAAAGCCTAATGATACGATTAAATGTCCGAAAATGGAAACCATCCGACAAGCAAAGTAGCAAAGTAGACCGGGAAGCACCTCCACACATCCAATTTAATGGACCACCCATAAATTAGTCCTGACAAATCAGAATGTGTTTCGACAAGCACAATGCTTTTGTCAATCTCTGTCTGCATTGCAGACTCTGCAATGTGCTGAGGATACGAGACCAACGTCAGAATGCAAATGGTTAAAGCCTAATGATACGATTAAATGTCCGAAAATGGAAAGTGCCACTTGCCAGTCAAATTTTTTGTTTCCGAATTGTCACACTGTTATTCCTTAATAGCGCACTTTGAAAGAAAGGGAGATTTGTTAAAAGCAAAATTCAGTAACATTGTTTATATGGAATTATGGCCGGGGCCAACGAAAGTATTCCTTAAAAGCAAGAATTCCTTAAATGTGGGTTCGTTAAAATGGTTTTTTTTTTTTTTTTGTATCAGCTGTATTGGCATACACTTGTTCTTGCCAAAATTAGATGGCTTACATGTTGTTGGTAAACAATTTTACATTTCGCGTAAAGATCACAAAGACAAGATAAGAGAAATTAGGGCTCGTACGGAGGCATATAGGCATTCTTTTTCTCCTCATTCAATTTGGGAGTGGAATAGGAAAGGAAATGCCTAGTAGTGGTACAGTGTACCCTCCGCCATGCACCTTACGGTGAATTGCGGAGTATGTATGTAGATGTAGATTATTTTATTTTAATATCAATTACCGGAAAGTGAAACTCAAAGATGTCCTCCAGGCACACAAGAAACACTTGGCTAACAGTCCTCATTAGTTTTGAGTACAAAGCATGGGCTTTTCCCAGATTTCCGCCAATTTGGACAAAACCCCAACCTGCTCCTCGTTTTAACCCGATACGTAGCCTGTTTGGCAGCTGCCCCAACTGTTTGCTGTGGTCCACTATCGGCACTTTATTATGACACACAATTCCATTAGTTATACTAATTGCACAACTTCTGGTGAGTTTTGTATTTATATTTGCTTATTGCTCAAATATTCTCTTTAGATTTAACAGTGCCAAGTTGTACTTATAGCAGCACGGTGCATGATGTAATAAATGTCATTATCAAATGTTCATTCTGAATTCCGTGAAGAAAACAAAACAAACATGGTAAGCAATTTGATCACAAAAATATGTTTTTTGCACCTATATTCTTTGTTTGGTCGGCAAAGAAAAGCAGTAACATGTAGAGAAAATCATTTTTGTATCAAATCCACACATTGATGTAAACACTAGCAGAATGCAAGCTAAATAGTAATACTACCTAAATAGTGGGAACATGTTACAGACAGACATACAGACAGTGTCAAATTTTCATTATGTTTGCAAATAACTCTGAAATGGTGAAAGATATGCAAAAATGTAAGTGAGCATAGATATAGAGAATGTTTTCCTCAACAAATTTGTTTATTCAGTTTTCATCTCAGATGACAGGTTAGGGCTTGCAATTAAATTTTGAGTCATCAAAAGGTTATTGTAAATGACCCACTTTTAGTGGACCAATGACCACTACAGTTAGGTCCCATAACTTTACAAACATTCAAAAATTCCACTTTTAGTGTTACTAACCTAAAGTGGGTGGGCCAACAAGGTGACATGGCACTGACGAACAGAGGGGAGGTGGCTACAATCAAGTTTGTGACCTGGTTAGGAAATATTGTAGATCTGGCACTGTCTGAGTCCCATACAATTGCTTGGCCTCCTATGGAAAGGCTTTTACATAGTCGGCTAGGGGCAATGTGGCCTATTGGGATTCATACTCTGGATTGTCTTTTAAATATGGGTGTGGCTGGTTTTATGTCAAGGTTGGAGTAGATTTTCACCTTGGCTACTACAGAGGCCCAGACTCCTTTTAGATTTGACGAATTAAAAAAAAAAAAAAAAAAAAAAAAAAAAAAAAAAAAAAAAAAAAAAAAAAAAAAAAAAAAAAAAAATTTCCCCCAAGGTAGGTGTCATTCTTCTGGGTACTGCAGCTTGTGGAGATTCAGAGTAATGAAGAGGCAGATGTGGCTGCCAAGGCAGCTTGCTGCGAGCAAAAAGTCACCGAATGTGCTGTTTCCTATAGCTATACTATAGCAGTATAGCTATAGTATAGTATGTCTGCCTAGGAGTGTTTGCGTCTGTGTAAATGTATGGGTGTGTGTGTATTTGTTCACCTTCCTTTTCTTCCCCCAAGGTAAGTCTTTCCTCTCTCGGGATTGGAATGGCTCCTTACCCCCTTCCTTAAAACCCTCATCATTTCCTTTTCCCTCACCTTCCCTTCTGCCTGAAGAAGCAACTGGGTTGCGAAAGCTTGCATTTGTGTGTGCGTGTGTATTCATTTATTTATTTGTGATGCTGTCACACCTGTGCTCCTTCGCCTGGTGAGTAATCTTCGTCTATTTTTTATATATAATTTTTCCTGCTAGGAATTTTTCTAAAGATATTTGACTTACCTAAAGTACAGGCTCGTCGACAGAAAAATAAAACACACACAAAAACACACAAACATTCGAGCTTTCACCACCACTGGTGGCTTCTTCGGGAAAAAGAGGAAGGAAGGAGAGGAGAAAGGGAAGGATACGGGTTTTAAGGAAGTGGAAAAGGGGCCACTCCAATCCCAGGAGTGGAAGGACTTACCTTAGGGGACAAAAAGGTAGGGTTTCTACAAATGTCTGCCTAGGTGTGTTTACATGTGGATATGTGTGAGTGTGTGTGTATTTGTTTACAGTATGTCTGCCTAGGTGTTCTTGTGTCTGTGTGAATGTGTGGGTGTGTGTGCATTTGTTTACCCTCTATTTTTTCCCCCAAGGTAAGTCTTTCCTCTCCCGGGATTGGAATGGCTCCTTACCCCCTTCCTTAAAACCCTCATCATCTCCTTTTCCCTCTCCTTCCCTTCTGCCTGATGAAGCAGCTAGGCTGCGAAAGCTAGCGTTCGTGTGTGTGTGTGTGTGTGATTCATTTATATATTTGTGATGCTGTTACACCTGTGCTCCTTCGCCTGGTGAGTAATCTTCGTCTATTTTTTATATTTAATTTTTCCTGCTAGGAATTTTTCGTCTTAATATTCGTATAGGAAAAATTCCTAACAGGAAAAATATATGTAAAAAATAGATGAAGTCTACATACCAGGTGAAGGATCACAGGCAGTGATAGTAACAAATCTACATCTACAACACACAGACAGACACACACACACACACACACACACACACACACACATGTGACCTTCCTATCGGCACTCACCAATAAGAATTGGGCAATACATAACTCAGGGTAGTAAAAGCTTTATAGCTCGTTTTCTCTGTACATGGGGATGAGCTATGTATGTCAGCTTCTATGCCTTAAACAGCTACCCAATCTGTTTAAACAAGATCAATAATTAATCTGTAGTTCAGCCAGTGTATTAATCTGCATATGATGATGCGAAAATATATTTAAACAAACATACATTAAACTTCTGAAAAACCAACAAAATAAATTCTAAGATAAAGAAGTGGTTCGCTCACGAAGTAATTCTTTATAAATGGAGTTTATTACTCATTTTGGACATGACAATGCGGAGGTGATCCTTCTTTATACATCGGTAAATACCTGAATATTTCCCCAACTGTTGTTCATCAGAGGCACAATAAGTATCACACACACACTCGAGAGTAAAAGTTCCAAATTATCATTCATATATTAGTGTAGTCCAGAACATTGCAGTTCTAAATTAATCTGCGATTAAAGTATTTGTTATAAAATATTTAGTCATCACACGAGTACATGATTGCTGAATTATCATAGTTCCACAGCCCTACTACCATGCATAGTTTATCACCTTTCACCAAAGACTAAGTTCTTCAGTTACAGTCCCGTAAATTTTCTAAGTCCACACATGCCTATCTCTTCAAATCACAAATGCATATTGCATTTTGCACATGTCTGCCTTGGTGTGTGTGTGCAGATGTATATGTTTATGGGTGTGTGTGTGTTTGTTTGCCTATCCTTTTTCCCCAAAGGTAAATCTTTTCTCTCCCGGGATTGGACTGATTCCTCACCCACTCCTTTAAACCCACATCCTTTCCTTTTCCCTCTCCTTCACGGCTCTTTGCGTGAAGAAGCAACAAATGGTTGCAAAAGCTAGCATTTGTGTGTGTTTTATTATGTTACTGTAACATACCTGTGCTCCTTAGCCTGGTTTGTTCACCTTCCTTTTCTTCCCCAAAGGTAAGTCTTTCCTCTCCCGGGATTGTAATGGCTCCTTACCCCCTTCCTTAAAACCCTCATCATTTCCTTTTCCCTCTCCTTCCCTTCTGCCTGAAGAAGCAACTGGGTTGCGAAAGCTTGCGTTTGTGTGTGTGTGTGTGTGTGTGTGTGTGTGTGTGTGTGTGTGTGTATTCATTTATTTATTTGTGATGCTGTCACACCTGTGCTCCTTCGCCTGGTGAGTAATCTACGTCTATTTTTCATCTACTTTTTATATATATAATACTTATAATTGTTTATATATAAATTATCTTCTGCATATCTACTATTTTTAGTCAGTCATGCAATATTTAAGTGGCAGTATACAACATAAAAAATGAATGTTACTATGAATAATATTAACTATAATAAAATACATATATAAATGTAATGCACTTTGCTGGGTTCATGTTTTGTGTTTTTATGGTGAAATCTATGTTTTGATAGAAGAATATTATTACCTCAACGAAAAGCAAACAAGAGAGTAAAACAAAGTTTATTGAAAGAATACGGAAATAATGTGATATGTCTTAAGATAGGTAGTGTGGTGCAATGCTGCCCATTTGCTTCTTAATCTGTTACTGATAAACACTACTTTTCAATAATTGTAAATATGAGTCTTATTATTATTATAGTACTGAGATTTATCAGCTTTTATCTGTAAGGGATATTGAAATTGTAATTACGGCGTTTGATTCTCCCAAGTCTCCTGAGTCCATTCATATAATTATATCTGCGGTATGATCATTCCCTGATTTTATATGGATTTTTAGAATAATGTTTGCAGCTATATTGTATTTCAGTTGCAATCTGGAATAGACGCCCTCGCTCAGCCAAGAGCATTTCCGGTTTCCGAGCAGATTAGGGAAACCCTGACTACCTGTATTCCATTCACTAGGTTCAAACTATTAACCAGCTGGCTGGGGAACCCAGCATCTTGGAAAAACCTGCCTTTCACATGGAACAATCAGGTTCCTCCTGTATCTGTAATGTCACATACAGATAAATGAATGGTAGATGTATCAAGGAAGTTATTTGCTGCACTCAAGAAATAAGGAAAGATTAAGAATTTGACCAAGTGGAACATGTGTAAATGGCATTAAAAACACTCAGGTATATCATGGATGCATACAGTGGAAACTGAGTGCATAAAAAAATCTACAACAAGAGTTAGTCCAGCAGTGGATGTTAATCGGTTAATTATGATTATTGTGACTATCCTTTGTTGAAATAAATAATGATTTCTGTGGTAGATGCAACTGAGCTGTGAACTATAACTTTCACAGGAATTTCTCTACCAACTGACCTGTCCACATATCTATCAAAGCATAACAAAAATCCAATACAGCATTATCCCACGAAGGAAAAGATACATAGTCAAATTCTGTTGTGCCACACTATTTAAATGTTTCAAGCTTTACCATCATACAATGCTCTTCAATGCCTACTAGAAGTTCTATACAATGGTTGCTTGTCATATCCTATTTGTTACATGTTTTATGTCCTTAGCACAAAAGTGTGTGTGTGCAAATTAAAAATTATAAATGTATCATTATATGAGACATATGTAATTAAAGACTGAATATGAAACTTCACAAAAGGCAGGAACTGAAATAATGTTAATAAACACATTTCTATGCACACACGTACAATGGACAGATGAGAAGTTTCTCTCCCCTCCTCCTTTTTTTTAAGAAGCAAAAAATAGGGGAAAGAAAACTAAAAAAAAAATCACACACAATAAACTGCATTGCTTCATTTTATGGGATAGCTATAAAACTTATGTCGGTGACAAATACAGCTGGATGGCCATGTTAAATGTGACATTGAAGAGATTTGGAAAATGCACATGCACAGCAACACAGCTAAGAAACTAAGGATGCAGCTAATAGAGAAATATTCTTCTATGAAATCAGCAGAAAAAGAAATGAATAACCTGCCAGAAGGATTTTCAAGTCTTTAGTCATTCTGTGTTATTTATTACTATTTAAGGAGAGGGAACAATTAATTAACAGAGCACAAGGGTACCCTAACAGTTAAACTGCCAGCTTTCAATAGCAAAGAATTGGCAATAATTTTTTGACTGTTTCTTACCTGCCAAATAGAGGGCCAAGGAAGATTTTATTAACATGATCCTTAATTTCAGTTGCAGCATTAGCAGAAGAGATGTTAATATATACATCAACAAGGTCCATACGACTTAACACCATGTGCCTCAGATTTGGATCAAAATTCAAGGCATCAATTGCAGCCATGCTACACATCAGTATCCTGTTGGGAAACTTGTCTACCAACTTTCGCCATCGTATTATGCTGTCTGAAAAATCACTGCCATGCACAACGTATTCCAGCCCTTTTAAATAAAATCCATCAATTCCTTGATTCAACCAAAATTCCACTGCTTGGGCGATCATATCATCCTCAGCACTAGCAAAGATTGCCTGTGTGTAACTCTCTTCATTATTTGTGTCATTATATGTAGTCACTTCACTACCTGTCAACACATGAGTTGCTTCAGCAACGGGGAGATCAACTACTACTGAAATATTCCTTTGGTGCAGAATGCTTATAACGGCTTGAAAGTCTTTCAATGTCCCCAAGGATGGATCTATTTCTAGTAGGTTTTTTGGATAAGCAAAATGATCTGGATAATGATCTGCAGCAAATATAGAATTCAGGTGCACAACACGAACTCCTAGGTTGTCAAGATACTTCATGTGCTGTAACATTCCTGGAAAGTCCCCAACTCCGTCAGCATTACTGTCCTGCATGGAAGAAAAAAATGTAGTTGCAGAAATATGAACTGGTAGTAACAATACAAAGAATACAATTCAATGAGAAAACCTGTGTATGCAAAGCCACCATTTCAATCACAGATTAATCTCATGTGACATGCTTCAGAAGAATATTGTTTGTTACTCAAATAAAGAATATACATTTCATGACCTACACAATGATAGATTTCTCTTCATGAAAGGTAAATCTCAAATATTTTTATCAAATCATTTTAAAGTCACAATTAAGGAACTTATATTGGTGGTGTTCAAAAGACATTTTGTCAGGCTTGTTGGGGGTTTTCACTAAGATGTTCAGGCTATTAACATCTTAAACATGTAGAATATTAAATACCGTATAATTCCACAGATAAGAAGACCTTCAAATAAGAAGAGATACAAATTTTCATCAAAATTTTATAGTTCAAGCATATATCTGGCCTATAAGATGACCCCCAAGTTACCCGAATGCAAGCCGCACTTTTTTTCCAGTTTTTGGGGTCTAAAAATACGCCTGCGGCTTAGATTCGGAGGCAAAGCTATAGGAAGTTCCAAAAAGTGCCGCTAGAAGCTGCCATAAGTAGTTTTCGTGATTGGTACATCTGGATTTAACCCTATGTTGCAGTGTTCAGAGTGTGATTTTGAACTTTTTTGCATGTAGTGCTGTTTGAAGCTTAAGAGAAAAGTAATTTCTTTTGCCGAGACTACATTTAATCATGCCGATGCACATATTATGCAGGTGAAAATGCACGAAATTGTCTGAGAACAGAAGATAAAAGGATTTCAAAAGAGACCGCATTTGTTGCGTGTAGCTCCGAAATATTTTAACCCTTTCACTGCTCCATACGTGAATATACACTAATCGTTTCAGTGCGACTCTGGTATATTGAGAAATTAATTTTAACAAGTGACATTGTAAAATCGAGCTACATTGTAAATGATTAATTTTATTCCTGCTTTATGGCATAAAGGTTATCTATGTACCTTTGTCCACTCACTAAATTAATAAAGCTCGTAAAGCGAATATTTTTTAAAAAATTATGCAAACCTTTGTTTTCATATATTTTTCGATGTAAATTTCAGACTAAAATGCAATCTAATTTTTTTTGTACTGTCTTATAAGACGACCTCAGATTTTGGGACCTTTTTTATGATTTAGCCATCATCTTATCTGTGTAAATATATGGTACATTAACTATTTAACTTTCTTGGTATTAAATATTTTGGGCAACTCTAACTTTGGAGTAAAATTGCATTTCTCTCAAACTGTGTGACTTATTTGTCTTCAGCTCTTTCTCCTGTTTCTCTGCACCAAGGTTGCCTATTTCTAGGTCCTCTATCTAGGGATCTGTACAATGGTCATATGAGTGTATGTTATAGTTGGCATCATTTAAGGAGACACTTCCATGTATAGAGACAGAGTGTTATGGGAAGCATGAAGGGGAGGAGCTACTGCCAAGTGCCAACAGTTAAGCCTGAGGGAGAAGCATTGCATAACTCGCAGACAGCGATGTTCCTAGAAAATGAATATTATTGGCTGCCAGTACGTTAATGGAGGGAGATGCACAGAATGGCTGAAAACAGGGCCGCCTTCCTATGTGATATGGACTATAGTGTGAACCTTCAGTGTGGACAGTTCCTTAAACTTCAGCTCTTCATTAGCTGTTTTCTATTGCCACACCAGACTGATGAATGAGTGACCAAATAGAAGTTTTTGACCCACTTATTGATTTTATGCTTAAATATCTTGTTGCTTGCTGTAATATTTCCATCTGGACTTTTTACAATGTACATTCCTTCAGGAAAGCACGTGTATTTGAAGGAACGAACAGTGAAATGTTACAGCCATACATGGGAGTGTGTATGCCTGAAGGTACAATCACTGTAAAATATACTGAAGGGCCAAAGAAACTGGTGTAGGCAAGCTTATGCAAACACAGAGATATGTAAACACTTAGAGAATGTTGCTGTGCTGAGCAATATCTATAATGTATATACTCGAGTAATCTGTGCATATTTTTTTTCCGAATTCATGAACGAAAAACTGGAGTGCATAGATTACTAGAATTTAGGTTGGTATTACTCCATCTGCAACAACAAAACACACTAGGCGGGTATTACTCAACTTTAAAAACAGATCCCTTTAGGCTGGTATTACACAATAATATCTTTGATCAAATCTTTGACAAAGAAATATTATCAAATATTTGTAATATTTCTTAGACATAAATCACCTCAGTTGCACAGTGGTAGAGTGCCAGACTACAAATCCAAAGGTCACAGGTTCGGCCCCTGCCAGGTCCTAGGATTTTAATCTGTCACTTTCCACTTCTTTCACCTCTGGCAGTATTGCTCATGTGAAAAATACCGAGTAGCGACGTGGTTCGGAACCCACGTTAAACTGTAGGTCCCCCTATAACTGGCTGGGTAAGTCAGTTAGAAGGTCGGAGGAAGGCAACGGCATACCATCTCCAAATAGGACCATGCCTAGTAAAGCACTGTGGTGTTCAAACCAATCTTCGGATTGTTGACTGCTTTGCCTTTTACTTAAATCTTTGTGTTAAGAAGGGGTATTATGTCATCATATTTCAAGTTAGCGGATAATAACAACTTTTTATTGTGCACTACCTTAGCAACTATCAAAACTGCATATAATTTACTTTACAACGACAGTGACACAATGTATCAGTAAATTCGCTGTAAAGGGTCTCCTCACATCACAAACCTGTGAGGCAGAGTAGCGTCTCTTTCCTCCAATTTCTTTGGCAGCGCGGCAGGTGTGTATGAACAGTTGCGATGTTGATGTAAGAATGACTAGTTGCATTTGCTTGTGATACTATCTTTATGAGAAATTAAGTATGTTATTGGGTATTATTCAGTTCAGTACCACCATATTACCCACACCAGTATCGGCACACGATAAAGACTATATCTGGAGAAGACAGGGTTACAGCAATTTCTTGCTACTGGAAGTAAATGTTAATTACGACGCGGCATTGCAGCTATGTTTAAACACATGTACACGTTGATTAGCAACAGCAATGCTAGCAGTCAGAGTGGTTATATTTTGCATTGCAGTGAACAGAAGGCAAGCAACTTTTACAATCAAATATATGGTGAGGCGCTACACTTGATGATTTTTCTTTGATGAAAGACGTTGAAGTTCCCTATTACACTATCAAATATCTTTGATGTAAATACATGACATATCGACTTTGACAAAAATATATGGCCATGTAATACCAGTCTCAACTCCATTTATTTATTAACTGTTCAGGCTCAATAAGGTTCACTTCAGTGTGTGTTACTGTGATACATTATGTAATACATTATGAATGAAATATTTTTCAATTTGTATGAGAATGTTTAGTAGGTAAAATAGGAGAATTTTATGGGGTAGGTACGAGATTCACATGCTCTGGATATGCAACCCTGTGCACCTCTCTGTTTCTCTTTCTCTATCAGTGCGGCATCAATTGTTTTGATATTTATGTATATTTTGAAATTTAACAGACGTGGCATCCCAAGATGGCTGCCCTCATGTGCTTGTTCAAAGCCTACGGGTGGTGACCTCATCTACACAAATCCAGTTTTTTCACCCCCCATCATCAAAATTTGGGGGTGCGTGGATTACTCGACAGAATAGGTGTCTGGCACAAGCATTGAGGTAGGCATTTTGCCATACGACCATTCAACAGGAGCACCTTGAAAGATCTTCCACATCTCTGCAGCTGAACAAAGACCCTGAAAGAATGGGACAAGTGACAACATAAGAGAATCATTCAACAGGGCAGAAAAGCAACTCTTCACAAATTTCTGCAGATTTCAATGCTGGGCCATCAAAACATAGTAGTTCAATGGAACATTATTGATAGGAGACAACCACTTGAATCCATGGACCCTGCAAGTCAGCAGGGAACTATACAAGTTGGTGGAGGCTCTGTAATAGTGTGGACATGTGTGTGTTGGAGTGATATGACTCTGACAGGTAAATGCATGTATGCATCCTTGCTGATCACCTGCATCCATTCATGACAATTGCACATTCCAACAGACTTGGGAAATGCCAGCATGACAATGTGACTCTCCACCACACATCCGGAATTGCCACAGTGGCTCCAGGAACACTCTCCTGACTTTACACACCACCACTGGCCACCAAATTCTCCAGAAGGAGGAAGGAAGCTTAGGATTTAACGTCCCATCGACAGCTTGGTTATCAGAGATGGAGCTAATGCTCGGAGTTTTGGGTAAGGACGGGGAAGGAAATCGGCCTTGTCCTTTGAAAGGAACCATCCCAGCATTTGCCTGGAGTGATTTAGCGAAATCACGGAAAACCTAAATCTGGATGGCCGGGGTGGATTTGAAATACCGCCCTTCCGAATACGAGTCCAGTGCATTACCACTGCGCCACCTCACTCGGTAAACTCTCCAGTCATGAACATTATTCAGCATTCCGGGATGCCTTACTACATGCTGTTCAGAAGTGATATCCAACCCCCCGTACTCTTACGGCTTTATGAACAGTCCTGCAGGATGCTTGATGTCAATACTCTCCAGCGCTATTTCAGACATTAGTCGAGTCTATGCCATGTAGTGTTGTGGCAATTCTGTGTGCTCGCAGGGGCCCTAAATGATATTATGCAGATATAACAGTTTCTTTGGCTTTTCAGTGTAAATTAATTATTAAATGCCTATATGGGTAAATCATGATAGATACATTGGTCTCAAATCTTTGTAGTCGCATTCTCCCCGTTGTGGGAATAATGAAATGTCTAAGCATTAGTGCGGCATAGGGAAGTTTATATAGGTCTGAGGAGCATACTACAGGTGTAGTGGTTAAGATGACTGTTGTGATGAACACGAAATTCTGGTTCAAGTAGAATTCACAGAGTGTGAAGAAAGTTTGAAATATTTTCTTTCTGCAGTCCCTACAGGAAACGTACATTGAAGAAAGGGTGGGTGGGGGGTGGAGGCAGAGGAGGATCACAATCTTTCCCCAGATTTCTCAATTTACACAGGCACTGGTTGTTGAAATTTAGTCCAGAGGCCTTTATAGGATAGTTGGCCTCTGTCTTCAAGTGTCAGTCAGGTGAGCAAAGCTTTCTACAGTATGTCTGCCTAGGTGTGTTTGCGCCTTTGTAAATGTGTGTGTGTGTGTGTGTGTGTGTGTGTGTGTGTGTGTGTGTGTGTATTTGTTTACCTTCCTTTTCCTCTCCCAAGGTAAGTCTTTCCTCTCCCGGGATTGGAATCGCTCCTTACCCCCTCCCTTAAAACCTTCATCATTTCCCTTTCCCTCTCCTTCCCTTCTGCCTGAAGAAGCAACTGGGTTGCGAAAGCTTACGTTTGTGTGTGTGTGTGTGTGTATTTTATTTATTTGTGCTACTATCACACCTGTGCTCCTTCGCCTGGTGAGTAATCTTCATCTATTTTTGATATATACATAATATAGTTTAGTACATGGTGGTGGTAGGGCTTCACATATGAATTGATTTTTTAAATGTATGCCACATGACATACTAAATATGGCATAATCCTTATTTCTGACTACTTAAAATGACATAAAATCAAAACTGGGCACCAGCAGAAATAAATGAGATAATTATGTGGCATATTACAGACATGTTTTTCTCATGAAACTTTTTGGAGGCTTTAGACCAAAATCCCAAATATGAAAGAAAAATTTCATTACAAGGTAGTTTCCCCATAGGCTCATTGCACACACACTGATTTTGGACAGCCGGTAAAATATCTGCCATCCATATTTCAGCAGTGAACCACTAGAGAACATTGAAGCTTGCACACTGGCTGACCACGGAATGGCACATCAAAATCCGGTCAGCTACTGATGACTGCCACTGCAGACCACTCACGCTGGGCCAGTGGTGGAGATACAGTGGTGCATCTCGTCTAATTGGAGTTTGCACAGGCACAGATTTTTACAGGCTGTCCTCCCTACACAGTTCTCGCTGTGCCTTCTCGCTGTACAGTCAATGTAGCACATTTAGGACTAAAATATAAAAATAATGATTCTGTATACAATAAATTGCAAATATTTCAGATTCGCATCTGTTTCAAGGCATTAGATAAAATTCAATAGTGAAGTAAGAGTTTTGTGTCAGACTGGGACTTGAACTTGTTTTTTGTGTTTTTAATTTTTGCTTTTTTATTCTTTTGGTAGATTGTATCATTGTTTTATGATGTCCCTGAGATCTTCACTTTGTTTTATTACTTTCTTTTTGTTTTGTTACTTTCTTTCAGCTTTATCTGATTACCACAAGGGATCAAACTCCTTTCAATATTCAAACGGAAATGGCCATTTGCCTCTTTGAGGCATATGTTTACAATGGATTAAGTGATTAAGACATATACGTATTCCACTAGTGGAAGCACAAAACTTTGGACCCATTTGAAGATAAAAATGCGACTAGAGATACATTGAGACAACTTTCCTGCAAACTGAATGAGAGTTTTAAGGAAAGGGAGAGCAAAGAAAAATAATTCATTTCGTAACTGGTATACTAATGTGTGATGATATGGTACTTTATTACTTATTTGTATCATGTCAGCAATGCCATAATACTATGCAAAATTGTTTCGGATTCATTAAATTATATTTGGAATCAACTTCACTCAATCACAACAGTCAAGCGACCCCTCATTTGACCAGTAAAAGTGTAAAAGTGTGTGCAAGCAGCATTCCACCGATAAAATTTTGGCAGATATTTTACCAGCTGTCCAAAATTGGTGTGTGTGTACAACCTGCCTTAGTGTAAATCAGTTAAAATAATTAATTACAGAACTACAGGACAGAGGTTTTTAACAATAATTTACAAGAGAAAGATATGAAATTGATTGTGACATACACTGAAAATTATTAACTGAATGCTATTATAAATTCAGAAATATATGCATTATGCCAGAAAATGTTAATTCTGACACCATTGTTAACGCTCACACACAATCATTTGATTCACATCACATTAATTTGGCACTTTTACTAAGTCTTTACAAATAATGAACTAATTTCAAATAGAAAAAAATGATATAAAGGTGCATTTGAAAAGTTTAATGAATGGTCCCTTGGTTCATGGTGTGGGTTCCTGTAGTCATGTCCTAGTTCATGAACCATGGGCAACGTCTGAGTGGCCAAGTAAGTGGTCCTGACAGTTAGGATACCAGTTACTTTGGAATAAGGTTGGCATCTCGGACATATTCTGAGTCATGGCCACCTTTGTGCTCAGACGGCAAAGACTACCAAATCTACCGGTTAATACCTCAACCGTTAGGGGTAAAACCCATTGGGGCCCTGGGCAAGTAAGGCTAGCAACCTGCTTCCCAGGTACTTCAATATCATACTGGCAACAATCAGGGCAAAATGCCTTGGACCTTTGGAGGTGATGGAGTCCCACCTCTGACAGACCAGGGACTCCTCCGATATGACTTGGCAAACAATCTGGAATGAGATTATCGAACTATTAATATCAATAGGGATTACACTGGGAAGAAGGTAGAGCTGGCGGAGGCTTCAAGTAAGATGGGGCTAGATGTTTTAGCTATTATTGACAGTAGAGTAAGGAGAGAGAAAGAGGACGAATTCGGAGAATACAAGGTCTACCTGTTAGGAGTCAAAGTTGTAAGAGCACAGTGGGGTGTAGGGTTTTACACCAGGAAGGCAATCGAACCCAGCATAACTGCAATAAGGTATGTAAATGAATGACTGATGTGGATAGATTTGGCCATCTCCAGCAAGAAAATTAGGATTGTGACAGTGTATTCACTCTGTGAAGGGACAGATCAAGATGAGATGGACAGATTTTACAACACACTTAGTGATTTAGTTGTTAGAGTGAAGGATAAGGATAGTGTTTTACTCATTGTTTCTACTGAGATCGATGTTGAAAGTAACTGTGAATTTATTTGGGCACGTATAACAGGTCTAAAAGAAGTAAAGTTAATAGTTGGCTGTTTTTACCGGCCCCCCAGTACTGCTGTAGCAGTTTTAGAATCATTCAAAGAAAGTCTACACCAGGTAGTGCATAGGTATCTGGGACATGTAATATTAGTCAGAGGAGACTGCAACCTTAAGAGTATAGATTGGGACCTTGCTAGTTACATTTCAGGTGGTACAGACAAGCAGTCTCGCGAGCTACTTTTGAACACATTCTCCAAAAACTGTCTTGAGCAGTTAAACCGGCAACCCACGCGCAATGGAAATACTCTAGACCTTATAGCCACAAACAGGCCTGACCTTATTAACGATGTCTGTGTAGAGACAGGAATTAGTGATCACGATATCGTCATAGCATCGATGACGACCAAAGTTCATAAACCAATCAAGAAGGCTAGGAGCGTGTTTTTGTTGGGAAGAGCCGATAAGCAAATGTTACGATCGCACTTAGAAAATGAATGGGCATCATTTAATTCCGGGGCTATGGATGTAGAGGAATTGTGGACTAAATTTAAGTGTATTGTTAACAACGGGTTAGAGAAATATGTGCCAGTAAAGATGATTAAGGATGGAAAAGATCCACCATGGTATAATAATAATGTTAGAAAGCTGCTGAGAAAGCAAAGGCTGTTGCACTCTCCATTCAAAAAAGAACACGCAAAAGTTAGTAGAGATTCGTGCGTCTAGTCACTCGTTGATCATTCTGGGGCAGTAATAGAAGAAAGCAAACGGAAAGCTGAAGTTCTAAATTTAACCTTTAAGAAATCTTTCACGCAGGAGGACCGCACAAATGTACCATCACTTGATCAACATACTAATTCCGAAATGGCGGACATAGCAATAGGTATTTCCGGTGTAGAGAATCAGCTGAGAGAGCTAAATACGAAAAAGTCTGCTGGTCCGGATGGAATGCCAGTTCGGTTTTACAAAGACTGTTGTGCGGTATTGGCCCCCTACTTAGCTTGCATTTATCGTGAATCTTTAATTCAGCGCAAAGTTCCTAGTGATTGGAAAAAAGCGCAGGTGACTCCCGTTTATAAGAAAGGAAAGAGAACTGACCCACACAATTACAGGCCAATATCGTTGACATCACTTTCATGTAGAATTTTGGAGCATATTCTCAGTTCGAATATAGTAAATTTCCTTGAAACGGAAAAGCTTCTTTCCATTAATCAACACGGGTTTAGGAAACATCGTTCATGTGAAACTCAGCTTGCCCTTTTCTCACATGACTTCTTGCGCGCCATGGATGAAGGGCAACAGGCGGATTGTGTTTTTCTCGACTTCAAAAAGGGGCTCAACGCGGTGCCACACTGCAGACTGCTAATGAAGATACGAGCCTATGGAATAGTATCAATAAAATTCTTCTGGGTATGAGACCGTGTCATCATTTTATAAATTCCACCGAATTTATAACATGACGACGCGGTCTCATACCCGGAAGAATTTTATTGATAGTGACAACAGCCACGGAAGCCTACATTTGCACTTATGGAATAGATTCACAGATTTGTGACTGGCTGGAAGGCTTCCTAAGTAATAGAACGCAGTACGTTGTTCTTGACAGCGAGTGTTCATCAGAGATGAGTGTATCGTCAGGTGTACCCCAGGGGAGTGTGATAGGACCGCTATTATTTTCTATCTACATAAATGATCTGATGGACAGAGTAAGTTGTAATTTGCGGCTGTTTGCTGATGATGCTGTGGTGTATGGGAGGGTGTCGTCTGTAACTGACTGTAATAGCATACAGGATGACTTAGACAAAATTTGTAGTTGGTACGAAGAATGGCAGCTAGCTCTCAATGTAGAAAAATATAAGGTGATGTGCATGAGTAGAAAAAACAATCCCATAATGTTCGAATACAGCATTAGTAGTCAGCTTCTTGAAGCTGCCGCGTCATTAAAATATCTAGGTGTAACATTGCAGAGCAATATGAAATGGAACGAGCATGTAAGGACAGTTGTGAGTAAGGCGGACAGCCGACTTCGGTTTATTGGGAGAATTTTGGGAAGATGTACTTCACCTGTAAAGGAGACCGTGTATAAAGCGTTTGTTCGACCACGTCTTGAGTATTGCTCAAGTGTTTGGGATCCGCAGCAGATCAGTTTAAAGGAAGACATAGAGGCGGTTCAGAGACGAGGAGCTAGATTTGTTACCGGTAGGTTCGACCAATGCGCGAGTGTCATGGAAATGCTCCAGCAACTCAATTGGGGATCGCTGGAAGAAATACGACATTCTTTTCGTGAAATTCTGTTGCGGAAATTTAGAGGGCTGGAATTTGAAGTTGAGTGTAGTACGATCTTGCTGCCGGCTACTTACATTACGCGTAAAGATCACAAAGACAAGATAACAGAAATTAGGGCTTGTATGGAGGCATATAGGCATTCTTTTTTTTTTCCTTGTTCAATTTGGGAGTGGAATAGGAAAGGAAATGCCTAGTAGTGGTACAGTGTACCTTCCGCCACGTACCTTACGGTGAATTGCGGAGTATGTATGTAGGTGTAGGTGTAGATAGATGGGTGATTTCAACGCCAGGATAGGAAATCAAACAGAAGGTTATGGGTAAGTTTGGGAGGATATGGAGGCCAACATGAATGGAAAACAGCTCTTGGACTTCTGTTCTAGTATGGGCTTAGTTATCACAAACTCCTTCTTTAAGCTTAAGGACATTCACCACTATACTTGGGAAGGAAAGGGAACCAGATCTGACATTGACTATATAATAACAGACTGGGTATTCAGGAAGACAGTCAAGGACACACGTGTTTTCAGGGGGTTCTTTGATGATACTGATCATTATTTAATCTGCAATGAAATGGGTTTTGTGAGGCCAAAAGAGCAGAAAGTCAGGTCCATATGTAGAAGGGTAATTGTGGAGAAGCTTCAAGACAAGGAAATTAGGCACAAATACATAATAATGAACTCAGAAAGGCACCAGTTAGTTGAATGCAATGATTCACAGTCACTGGAAGAGGAATGTTCAAGGTACGAGGACACACTACTGGAAGCAGCTAGAGAATGTCTTGGAACTGTAGTGTGTAAAGACAGGAAGAAGCAGACAGCTTGGTGGAATGACACAGTCAAGGCAGCCTGTAAAAAGAAAAAGAAGGCATTTCAAAAATGGCTCCATACTACAAATCAGGCAGACAGAGAAAGTTATGTTGAAGAAAGAAACAAAGCCAAATGGATAATTGCAGACTCCAAGCAGAAATCATGGGAAGACTTTGGAAATAAGCTAGAAACTCTGGGTCAAGCTGCGGGAAAACCATTTTGGAATGTAATTAGCAATCTTCGAAAGGGAGGGAAGAAGGAATTAACAAGTGTTTTGGGCAGGTCAGGAAAGCTGCTAGTCAATTCTGTGGCTGCCCTGAGCAGATGGAGGGAAGATTTTGAACAACTGCTCAATGTAAGCGAAACGTTCAATGGTGTGTCAGATTTTCAGGTAGAATGGGATAGGAACGACGATGGAAACAGGATCTCATTTGAGGAAGTGGAGAAAATGGTCAGTAGATTACAGTGCAATAAAGCGGATGGGATGGATGAAATTAAGCCAGAACTCGTCAAATACAGTGGAATATCAGGTCTCAAATGGTTACACAGGATAATTGAGAAGGCATGGGAATCGGGACAGTTTCCGTCTGACTGAACGAAAGCGGTAATCATGCCAATTTTCAAACATGGAAACAGAAAAGGTTGTAACAACTATCAAGGTATCTCTTTAATTAGTGTTGTAGGCAAAATATTTTCAGGTATTGTTGAATGGAGAGTGCGAGTATTAATTGAGGACAAGTTAGATGAAAATCAGTGTGGGTTCAGTGCTCTTAGAAGCTGTCAGGACCAGATCTTTAGCTTAAGGCAGGTAATGGAAAAGTGCTATTAGTGGAACAAGGAATTGTATCTATGTTTCATAGATCTAGAAAAGGCTTATGACTGTGTTCCTAGGAGGAAGCTACTGTCAGTTCAACAAGATGTGGTATAGGAGGCAAACTTCTGCAGGCAATTAAAGGGCTTTACATAGACTGTCAGGCAGCAGTTAGAGTAGATGGCAAATTAAGCTCATGGTTCAGGGTAGTTTCAGGGATAAGACGAGGCTGTAACCTGTCACCACTGTTGTTCATACTATTCATGGATCATATGTTGAAAACAGTAGACTGGCAGGGTGGGATGAAAATAAGCAGTCTCGAATATGCGGATGACTTAGTTGTAATGGCAGATTCGATTGAAAGGTTGTAAACTAATATTTCAGAGCTCGATCACAGGTGCAAGGATTATGATATGAAGGTCAGCATCTCCAAAACGAAAGTAATGTCTGTGGGAAAGAGATTTAAACAGATTGAGTGCCAAATAGGAGGAACAAAGTTAGAACAGGTAGTCAGTTTCAAGTACCTGGGATGTATTTTCTCACAGGATGGCAACATAGTGAAAGAACTGGAATTGAGGTGCAGCAAAGCTAATGCAGTGAGTGCTCAGCTAAGATCTACTCTCTTCTGCAAGAAGGAAGTCAGTACCAAGACTAACTTAGCAGTGCACCGCTCTATCTTTTGTCCAAATTTGTTGTATGGGAGTGAAAGTTGGGTGGATACAGGTTACCTTATTCATAAGATAGAGGTTGTTGTTGTTGCTTGATCTTCAGTCTGGATACTGGTTTGATGCAGCCTTCCACAATACCCTATCCTGAGCAAGCCTCTTCAACTCCACACAAGAACGGCAACCTACATCTGCTTATTGTATCCATCTCTTGGTCTTCCTCTGCGGTTTTTACCCCCCACACAATTTCATCCAATGCTAAATTCACAATTCTTTGATGTCTAAGAATGTGTCCAACCAATCGATCCCTTCTTTTAGTCAAGGTATGCCAAAAATTCCTTTTCTCCCCAATTCTTTTCAGTACCTCCTCATTAGTAACGCAATCCACCCACCTAATCTTCAGCATTCTTCTGTAGCACCACATTTCAAAAGCCTCTATTCTCTTCCTGTCCGCACTGTTTATCGTCCATGTTTCACTCCCATATAAGGCAACACTCCACTCAAATGCTTCAGAAAGGACTTCCTTAGGCGTAAATCATTTGTTATTTTACTGCCCAAGTAACAAAACTCATCTACCTCCTTTATGGTTTCATTACCTAATCTAATTCCTTCCGCACCACCTGATTTTCTTAGACTGCACTCCATTACCCTAGTTTTGCTATTGTTAATCTTCATCTTATATGCACCTTTCAGCACAATGTCCATTCCGTTCAACTGCTCTTCCAGGTCCTTTGCTGTCTCTTACAGAATTACTAGGTTACAGGTAGAGGTTACAGATATGAAATTAGCAAGAATGATTGCAGGTACTAATAGAAGGCAACAATGGCAGGAGAGTGTCCATAATGAGGAAAGCAAAGAAAAACTTGGAATGAACACCACAGATGAAGCAGTTAGAGCGAACAGACTGAGATGCTGGTGTCATGTTACACACATGGGAGAAGCAAGGTTACCTAAGAGACTCACGAGCTCGGCAGGGTAAGAGGAGTCGAGGTAGACCAAGAAGAAAGTACTTAGGTTCGGTGCAGAATGATTTTGAAGTAAAAGGCATATAACATCATATGAGGCATCAACATTAGCATTGAATAGAGGATCATAGAGGAATTTTATTAGAGGTACTATGCTCCAGACTGAATGCTGAAAGGCACAATCAGTTTCTAATGATGATGATGATGATGATGATGATGATGATGATGATGAATGGTCCCTTAGAGACTCATGACCTAGCTGTTTAGTCCCCTCAAAACTAAAAACCACAACGGTCCCATATTTTACAAACTGTGCAGGTTAAGATTAGGTGCCCAAGCATACACATGGAGGGACATATCAACAAGTGCCCCTATTGTGCAAAGCACTGCAGTGAAGCGCTGGTACATGCTGTGACCCAGCTAACAGGTTCAGTATGAGAGCTCGTATCATTGAAACACGGAGCGCAAAACAGAGCAACAAGTTAACATCATGTTTTGTTTCAAATTAGGCAAAATGGCAACAGGGACCTATTTGGTGTTAGTGAAAGTTATGGTGTTGAAGCAGTGAGTAAAATGTGTATCATTGAGCAGTTTCAGATATCCATAAATGCGTGACTTCATTACTTTGAGTGATTCCACTAGAAGCATTTGCTGACATCTACATCTACATACATACTCCGCAATTCACCGTAAAGTGCGTGGCGGAGGGTACACTATACCACTACTAGGCATTTCCTTTCCTATTCCACTCCCAAATTGAACGAGGAAAAAAAGAATGCCTATATGCTTCCGTACGAGCCCTAATTTCTCTTATCTTGTCTTTGTGATCTTTACGCGAAATGTAAGTAGGCGGCAGCAAGATCGTACTACACTCAGCTTCAAATTCCGGCCCTCTAAATTTACTTAACAGAAATTCACGAAAAGAACGTCGTCTTTCTTCCAGCGATCCCCAATTGAGTTGCCAGAGCATTTCCGTGACACTCGCGCATTGGTCGAACCTACCGGTAACAAATCTAGCTGCTCGCCTCTGAACCGCCTCTATGTCTTCCTTCAAACCGATCTGCTGCGGGTCCCAAACACTTGAGCAATACTCAAGATGTGGTCGTACAAGCGTTTTATATGCGGTCTCCTTTACAGGTGAAGTACATCTTCCCAAAATTCTCCCAATAAACCGAAGTCGGCTGTCTGCCTTACTCACAACTGTCCTTACATGCTCGTTCCATTTCATATCGCTCTGCAATGTTAGCCTAGATATTTGAACGACGTGACCGCATCAAGAAGCTCACTACTGATGCTGTATTTGATCATTATAGGATTGTTTTTTCTACTCATGCGCATCACCTTACATTTTTCTACATTGAGAGCTAGCTGCCATTCTTTGCACCAACTAGAAATTTTGTCTAAGTCAACCTGTATGCTATTACAGTCAGTTACAGACGACACCCTCCCATACACCACAGCATCATCAGCAAACAGCCGCAAATTACAACTTACTCTGTCCATCAGATCATTTATATAGATAGAAAATAATAGCGGTCCTATCACACTCCCCTGGGGCACGCCTGAAGATACACTCGTCTCTGATGAACACTCGCCGTCGAGAACAACGTACTGCGTTCTATTACTTAGGAAGTCTTCCAGCCAGTCACAAATCTGTGAACCTATTCCATAAGCTCATATCTTCGTTAGCAGTCTGCAGTGTGGCACCATGTCGAACGCCTTTTTGAAGTCGAGAAAAACACAATCCACCTGTTGCCCTTCGTCCATGGCTCGCAAGATGTCATGTGAGAAAAGGGCAAGCTGAGTTTCACATGAACGATGTTTCCTAAACCCGTGTTGATTCATGGAAAGAAGCTTTTCCGTTTCAAGGAAATTTACTATATTCGAACTGAGAATATGCTCCAAAATTCTACATGAAACCGATGTCAACGATATTGGTCTGTAATTGTATGGGTCAGTTCTCTTTCCTTTCTTATACACGGGAGTCACCTGTGCTTTTTTCCAATCACTAGGAACTTTGCGCTGAATTAAAGATTCGCTATAAATGCAAGCTAAGTAGGGGGCCAATGCCGCAGAATAGTCTTTGTAAAACCGAACTGGTATACCATCCGGACCAGCAGACTTTTTCGTATTTAGCTCTCTCAGCTGCTTCTCTACACCGGAAATACCTATTGCTATGTCCCCCATTTCGGAATTAGTACGTTGATCAAATGATGGTATATTTGTGCGGTCCTCCTGCGTGAAAGATTTCTTAAAGGTTAAAGTTAGAACTTCAGCTTTCCGTTTGCTTTCTTCTATTACTGCCCCGGAATGATCAACTAGTGACTGGACAGGGGGCTTTGATCCGCTTATCGATTTTACATAGCACCAGAATTTTTTCGGGTTCTCGGAAAGATCTTTTGCTAAGGTATGGCTGTGATAATTATTGTATGCTTCACGCATCGATCTTTTTATAGACGCACAAATCTCTACTAACTTTTGCCTGTCATCATTTGCGTGTTCTTTTTTGAATCGAGAGTGCAACAGCCTTTGCTTTCTCAGCAGCTTTCTAGCATTATTATTAAACCACGGTGGATCTTTTCCATCCTTGATCATCTTTACTGGCACATATTTCTCTAACCCTTCATTAACAATGCATTTAAATTTAGTCCACAATTCCTCTACATCCATAGTCCCAGAATTAAACGATGCCCATTCATTTTCTAAGTGCGATCGTAACATTTGCTTGTCGGCTTTTCACAACAAAAACACGCTCCTAGCCTTCTTGATTGGTTTATGAACTTTGGTCACCATCGATGCTATGACGATATCATGATCACTAATTCCTGTCTCTACACAGACATCGTTAATAAGGTCAGGCCTGTTTGTGGCTATAAGGTCTAGAATATTTCCATTGCGCGTGGGTTGCCGGTTTAACTGCTCAAGACAGTTTTCGGAGAATGTGTCCAAAAGTAGCTCGCAAGACTGCTTGTCTGTACCGCCTGAAATGTAACTAGTGAGGTCCCAATCTATACTCTTAAGGTTGAAGTCACCTCCGACTAATATTGCATGGCCCGGATACCTATGCACTACCTGGTGTAGACTTTCCTTGAATGATTCTAAAACTGCTACAGCAGCACTGGGGGGCCGGTAAAAACACCCAACTATTAACTTTACTTCTTTTAGACCTGTTATGCGTGCCCAGATAACTTCACAGTTCCTTTCAACCTCGATCTCAGTAGAAACAATATCTTTGTCCACAGCAATGAACACTCCTCCTCCAGTTGTATCAGATCTATCTTTCCGATATACATTCCACGCTTCGCTAAATATTTCTGAACTTGCCACATCATCATTTAGCCAGCTTTCGGTGCCTAAAACTATCTGAGCGCAATAACTTCCATGCAGCGCTGCAAATTCGGGAACTTTGTTTCTAATACTCTGTAAGTTCGCGGCTAATATTTTTATGTTCGAATTTTTGTTCCGAACGTGGCCTGAATTCGCTGTTTGAATGCTGACAGGCGAGTGCTCATCAGAGTTAGCGCCTAGCCTAAAAAACCCCCATGTGCACTCCACAAGTACTCTGCTACCCGAGTAGCCGCTTCCTTAGTGTAGTGCACCCCTGATCTATCTAGGGGCACCCTACAATTCCCCACCCGATAACGCAGATCCAGAAATCTGCAGCCATGACTGTCACAGAGTCGGCGAAGCCTCTGGTTCAGACCCTCCACTCGGCTCCAAACCAAAGAACCCCGATCAACCCTGGGAACAATGCTGCAAATTGACAGCTCTGCTTGCACCCCGCGTGCGAAGGCAGCAGCCTTCACCAATTCCACCAGCTGCTCGTAGGACCTGAGGATGTCCTCAGAACCCAAGCGACAAGCGTCATTGGTGCCGACGTGAGCTACGACTTGCAGTCGACTGCACCCCGCACCCTCGATAGCCGCCGGCAAGGCCGCCTCCACATCTCGGATGAGGCCCCCCGGCAAACACACCGAGTGCACGTTGGAATTCCTTCCAGATCTGGACGCTATCTGCCTAAGGGGCTCCATCACGCGCCTGACATTGGAGCTCCCAATAACTAATAATCCCCTCCCCCCGTGAGAGTTTACAACAGCTGTACCATCAATGTCAGAAGTGTATTGTAGCCAATTGCAAATACTTTAAAGGCCAGTAAAGGTATTTTGTTTCCTATATTTCCTTAGCCTATTCAATGAACTTCTCAGACACACCTCATACATAATTGTAAGACTAGAGGAAATAAATAAATTAATCTAATCTGTAAAATAATATTTATTTATAGAATATGCAAAAGGTGATGCAGGAATAACTTATTTACATATAAAAAGAACCTTGTAAATGGGGAGTATATAATCATATTTGCATATGAAAGAACAATAAATACTTTCATTTCATTATGAATCATCATGCAAATGATTAATAGGATAGTAGAATAACTAAATTGTTAATATTGCTGCAAAGATATATTTTTAAATTAATATAATGAAATAAAGGAATTTTAACCATATATGCTGCTTTCAAAAAAATTTATGGTTAAAATTCCTTTATAATTTTAACCATATATGCTGCTTTCCCACTCCCATGAACCACAGACATTGCCGAGGTGGGGTGGCTTGCGTGCCTCAACGATACAGATAGCCGTACCGTAGGTGCAACCACAGCGGAGGGGTATCTGTGGAGAGGCCAGACAAACATGTGGTTCCTGAAGAGGGGCAGCAGCCTTTTCAGTAGTTACAGGGGCAACAGTCTGGATGATTGACTGAGCTGGCCTTGTAACATCAGCTAATGTGGCTTTGCCACACAGCTACTGCGAGCGGCTGAAAGCAAGGGGAAACTACAGCCGTTACCTTTCCCGAGGACATGCAGCTCTACTGTATGAAAATATGATGATGGCATCCTCTCGGGTAAAATAGTCCCCCATTCGGATCTCCGGGCGGGGACTACTCAGGAGGATGTGATCATCAGGAAAGACAATACTGGTATTCTATGAGTCAGAGCGTGGAATGTTAGATCCCTTAACCGAGTAGAAAAATTAGAAAATTTAAAAAGGGAAATGGATAGGTTGAAGTTAGATATAGTGGGGATTAGTGAAGTTCAGTGGCAGGATGAACAGGATTTCTGGTCAGGTGAGTACAGGATTATAGATACAAAATAAATGGGGGGGGGGGGGGATCACAGTAATAGGATTGATAATGAATAAGAAAATAGGAATGCGGGTAAACTACTATGAGCAGCACAGTGATCGCATTATCATAGTCAAGATAGATACGAAGCCAACACCGACAACAGTAGTACAGGTTTATATGCCAACTAGCTCTGCCGATGATGAGGAAATCGAAGAAATATATGAGGAGCTAAAGGAAATTATTCAGAAAATTAAGGGAGAGGAAAACTTAATTGTTATGGGAGACTGGAATTCGGTAGTAGGACAAGGAAGGGAAGGGAAGATAGTAGGTGAATATGATCTGGTCAAAAGGAATGAAAGAGGAAGCCGCCTGGTAGAATTTTGCACAGAACATAATTTAGTTATAACAAACACCTGGTTCAAGAATCACAAAAGAAGGTTGTATACATGAAAGAGACCAGGAGACACCTGGAGATACCAGATAGATTTTATAATGGTAAGACATAGATTTCAGAACCAGGTTTTACAGTGTAAGACATACCCAGGGGCAGATATAGACTCTGACCATAACTTGTTGGTTATGAACTGTAGGCTAAAACTAAAGAAACTACAAAAAGGTAGGAAAATAAGGAGATGGGACCTGGATAAATTGGAGGAACCTGAGGTTCTTAAGAATTTCAGAGGGAGCTTTAGGCAACAATTGACAGAAACAGGGGAAAATAAAACAGTAGAGGAGGAATGGGTAAAATTGAGAGAAGAAATAGTGAAGGTAGCAGAGGACAAAATAGGTAGGAAGGAAAGACCTACAAAAAATCCTTGGATATCACAGGAGATACTAAATTTAATTGATGAAAGGAGAAAATATAAAAACACAGTATATGAAACAGGCAAAATGGAGTACAGACGACTAAGAAATGAGATTAACAGGAAATGCAAAATGGCTAAGCAGGAGTGGCTAGAAGGCAAATGCAAGGATGTAGAAGAATGTGTAAATAGGGGAAAAATAGATACAGTTCTATGAATATCAAGGACACTGGTGGAAACCAGTTCTCAGCAAAGAAGGGAAAGCTGAAAGATCGAAAGAGTATATAGAGGGGCTCTACAAAGGAAATGAACTTCAAGACAATATTGTAGGAAGGGAAGAGGATGTAGATGAAGATGAAATAGGAGATACTGTACTGAGAGAAGAATTTGACAGAGCCCTGAAAGACCTAAGTCGAAACAAGGCCCCTGGAGTAGATGATATTCCCTCAGAGCTACTGAAGTCTCTGGGAGAACCAGCCATGAGAAAATTGTTTCACCTGGTGTGTAAGATGTATGAGACAGGTGAAGTACCCTCAGACTTTATGAAAAATGTTATAATCCCCATTCCAAAGAAAGCAGGTGCAGACAGGTGTGAAAACTACAGAACCATCAGTTTAATAAGTCATGGTTGCAAAATATTAACACGAATTATATACAGAAGGATGGAAAAGCTGGTAGAAGCCGACATCAGGGAAGATCAGTTTGTGTTCAGGAGAAATATAGGAACACGGGAGGCAATACTCACTTTATGGCATATCCTAGAAGATAGATTAAGGAAAGGCAAATCTACATTTCTAGCTTTTGTAGATTTGGAGAAGGCTTTTGACAATGTTGATTGGAATGAACTCTTTCAAGTTCTGAAGCAAGCAGGAGTAAAATATAGGGAGCGTAAGGTTATTTTACAACTTGTACAAAAACCAGACAGCGGTTGTCAGAGTTGAAGAGCATGAAAGGGATGCAGTGGTTGGAAAGGGAGTAAGACAGGGTTGTAGTCTTTATCCATTGTTATTCAATTTGTACATTGAACAAGCTATAAAGGAAAGCAAGGAGAAATTTGGAGAAGGAATTAAAGTTCGGGGTGAAGAATTAAAAACATTGGGTTTTGCCGACGACATAGTAATTCTGTCAGATACAGCAAAGGACCTGGAAGAGCAATTGAACAGAATGGACAGTGTGCTGAAAGGTGCATATAAGATGAACATTAACAAGAGCAAAACTAGTGTAATGGAGTGCAGTGTAAGAAAATCAGGTGATGCTGAAGGAATAGCATTGGTAAACGAAGCAATAAAGGAGGTAGATGAGTTTCGTTACTTGGGCAGTAAAATAACAAATGATGGTCGCAGTACAGAGGATATAAAATGCAGAATGGCAATGGGTAGAAAAGCGTTCTTGAAAAAGAGAAATTTGTTAACATCAAATATTGATTTAAGCCTAAGGAACTCCTTTCTGAAGGCATTTGTATGGAGTGTTGCCTTGAATGGGAGTGAGACATGGACGATAAACAGTGCGGACAGGAAGAGGATTGAGACTTTTGAAATATGGTGCTACAGAAGAATGCTGAAGATTAGGTGGGTGGATCACGTAACTAATGAGGAGGTACTGAACAGAATTGGGGAGAAAAGAAATTTCTGGCATACCTTGACTAAAAGAAGGGATAGATTGGTAGGTCACATTCTTAAACATCAAGGAATTGTGAATTTAGCGTTGGAGGGAAGTGTGTGGGGAAAAAATCGCAGGGGAAGACCAAGAGATAGATACAGTAAGCAGATTCAGACAGATGTAGGTTGCCATTCTTATGTGGAGATGAAGAGGCTTGCTCAGGATACGGTATTGTGGAGAGCTGCATCAAACCAGTCTCCGGACTGAAGACCACAACAATGCTGCTTTCAATATTTTTTGTTATTAACTATTGGGTCTTCATCCATGGCCAGGTTTTGTTTTCCATTGTCCTGACTTCTATACAGTAACACTTCTTATCACAGTTTTCACCTGACATTTATTATGTCATTGTTATTACGGTACCAGCTCAATTCCTACTGCTCCATATGTGCAGACTGGATGGTCTGCATTGGTTGTTTCTATTTATAAATACAAATTTTCATAGATTTAGCTCTAAAAATGCTTCCTAATCAAGTATTTTGAGACAACTTGTCACTCCCTATTGCATCTTTGATGGCAGAATTCAAAACACCCTGAAAAACATTTTTGTTTTTTTAATTTAAATTCTAATCATGGTTCCAAATTCATATTTCCGCATTTCTAGCATCAAAATAGTCTTAGTAGCATCCTTAAAAGATTTTCCCTTATTTCTTCTGTTTAAAGGTTGAATTTCAAAAAATATCAGATCATGTGTTTTTAAAATTCCAATCAAAAATTTAAATCCGAAGTTGTATATTTCTTGCTTCAAAATTGCCTTAATAGCAACATATTTACAAAAAATCATTCATCCCATATTTCACTCCCTTAGGGACGGAAATATCAAAAATCGCTGATGTCTACAGTGTATGATAAAAAATGTCTACAAATTTCAAGATACTATTGTTTGTAGATTCACTTTACAGCGTAATTTTCTGTCTTTTAGAAATGGATTGAGAATGCAAAATTTCTTTCTTATGCTTCGGCATCTTTTTTGGTAGTTTTACTTTTCAAACTGCAATATGCACTTATTTTTCTATATTTCTACACTTGTTGCAGTTTTGCTGTATATAACCTTTTTGCTATAGCGTCAAAAGTCATTGCTGCTCTTCAGTCCAAATTTTATATAAGCTGATTACTTTCAATGACTATATATTCCACCCTCTTACAGTTATCGACATGGAACTGCTATGGTGTACAATAGGAGACTTTGTATTATCACAACACAGAGAGATTGTTTGTTTCCATTGTGTAGTTTTTCTTGAAGAGCAGAATATTGACCCACACCTAGAATTTTATATAAGTCGGTAACTTTCAATTCCAATATCTTCCACCCCTTTATCGTTATCAACCCTCTACCACTATAGTGCACAATGGGAGACTGATATCTACTACCACATACAAACACTATTCGTTTGCAATGTGTAGTTTTGGCTGCAGAGAGAAATATAGACACAAACGCCTATATATATATATATATATATATATATATATATATATATATATATAAACAAAAATAAAAAATAGAAAAGAGATGACTTACCAAAAGGAACGGCTCGTCGATAGAAACAAATAAATAAATAAAATCACACACAAACACACATACAAGCTTTCGCCACCACTGGCAGCTTCTTCAGGAAAAAAGGGTAGGAAAAAGGGAAGGATATGGGTTTTAAGGAAGTGGAAAAGGAGTCATTCCAATCCCAGGAGTGGAAGGACTTACCCTAGGGGAAAAAAGGAAGGTAAATAAATACAAACACACTCAGACATATCGAAACGCAAACACACCTACACAGACATTTGTAAAAACCAAAGAAGTTGGACAGAGATACCAATTGAGGCAGAGGCTCTGTCCACAGAACCAAGGCAAAGATGCTAAGATGGTGGGCGGGAATTTGAATTAGCGGAGATCGAGACCAGGTGGGCAACGGGAGGAGAGAATAAGCTGAAGGGCAAGTTCCCATCTCCGGAGTTCTGAAAGGTTGGTGTCGGTGGGAAGTATCCAGATAACCCGGACGGTGTAACACTGCGCCAAGATGTGCTGGCCGTGCACCAAGGCATGTTTAGCCACAGGGTGATCCTCATTACCAACAAACACTGTCTGCCTGTGACTGTTCATGCGAATGGACAGTTTGTTGCTGGTCATTCCCACATAGAACGCTTCACAGTGCAGACATGTCAGTTGGTAAATCACGTGGGTGCTATCGCAAGTGGCTCTGCCCTTGATCGTGTACACCTTCCGGTTTACTGGACTGGAGTAAGTGGTGGTGGAAGGGTGCATAGGGCAGGTTTTACAGTGGGGGCGGTTGCATGGGTAGGAGCCAGAGGGTAGGGAAGGTGGTTTGGGGGTTTCATAGGGATGGACTAGGAGGTTACGAAGGTTAGGTGGGCAGCGGAAAGACACTCTTGGTGGAGTGGGAATAAGGATGGATCTCATTTCGGGGCAGGATTTAAGGAAGTCGTATCCCTGCTGGAGAGCCACATTCAGATATAATAGGTAGTGACAGTAAACAGTAATGTTGTAATATCACTACCACTATTTATTTGAAGAAATAATACATTCTGAAAAAAGCAATATATAAGAAATAAATACTAAAATAATAATGATATAATAACCATAATACAGTAATAAATCACCCCCATGAAGCACAGATATTGCCAAGGTGGGGTGGCTTGCATGCCTCAACGATACAGATAGCTCTACCGTAGGTGCAACCACAATAGAGGAGTATCTGTGGAAAGGCCAGCAAAACGTGTGGTTCCTAAAGAGGGGCAGCAGCCTTTTCAGTAGTTACAGTGGCAGCAGTCTGGATGATAGACTGAGCTGGCCTTGTAACATCAGCTAACATGACTTTGCTATGCAGTTATGGTGAACGGCTGAAAGCAAGGGGAAAATTGAAACTAAAGTCATTACTTTACCTGAGGACATGCAGCTCTACTGTATGAATATATGATGATGTGTCTTCTTGGGTAAAATATTCCGGATGTAAAATAGTCCCCCATTCGGATCTCTGGGTGGGGAATATTCAAGAGGATGCCATCATCAAGAGAAACAAAACAGGCATTCTTTGAGTCAGAGTGTGGAATATTCTATCCCTTAACAGGGTAGGTGTTAGAAAATTTAGTGAAGTTTGATGGCAAGATGAACAGAATTTCTGGTCAGGTGAGTACAAGGTTATAAATACAAAATCAGATGGCAGTAATGCAGGAGTAGGTCTGATGATGAATAAGAAATAGTTATTATGAACAGCATAGTGAATACTTTTTCATTGCAAAGACAGACATGGAGCCAATGCCAATCACAGTAGTACAAGTTTATATGTCAAGTGGCTCTGATGATGACAAGGAGATCGAAGAAATGTATAAGGAAATAAAATAAATTATTCAGACAGTTAAGGGAGAGGAAAACTTGATTGTGATGGGGGATTGGTACTATGTAGTAGAAAAGGGAACAGAAGAGAAGGAATGTAGTTGGTGAATACGGACTGGGGAAAAGGAATGAAAGAGGAAATCGCCTGGTGGAATTTTGTGCAGAGCACAACTTAATCATCACAAACACTTGGTTTAATCGTCATGAAAGAAGTTTGTATACACGGAATAGATCAGGACACACTGTAAGGCACCAGATTGACTTATAAATTAAGGCATAGGTTTAGAAACCACATTTTAAACGGTAAGACATATCCAGCGGCAGATATAGATTATGACCATTACTTATTGGCTATGAACTGTGGATTAAAACCTAAAGAGACTGCAAAAAGATAGAAATGTTAGGAGATGGAACCCAGACAAAATGAAGGAACCAGAGGTGATTGAGAGTCTCAGAGGGAGCATTGGGCAAGGAAAGGAAAGGCTATAACGAGGGAAAGTTATACAGTAGAAGACAAATGGGTAGCTCTGAGAGACAGAATAGTGAAAGCAGCAGAGGATCATATAGGCAGAAGGACAAGGCCTAATAGAAAACCCTGGATAACACAGGAGATACTGAACTTAATTAATGAAAGGAGAAAATATAAAAATGCAACAAGTGAAGCAGGTAAGAGGGAGTACAGGCAGCTGGAAAATGAGGTTGACAGGAAGTGCAGACTAGCTAAGGAGGAGTCGCTAAAGGACAAATGCAAGACCATAGAAGAATGTAGGCCTATAACTAGGGGAAAGAGTTCATGGTTCATGGTTGAAGAACAACACAATAATAGGATACAATTCGAAGTCCATTTTATTACTACCATTGGTAGCAATAGAAAATGGATTCGCCTGCAAGTGGGTAATAATTTTCGTCTTCCTTCCATGCACATTTACGAAATAATAGCCATTGTTTTTGTTCTGGAGCACACCTATTTTTTGAAAATTTCAGAATCAGGAAACGTTTTGCGAAACAAGGGCCTGGCGTGGTTGGCAGATTTTAAAGGCAAATTATGTTCTACAATAAATGACGTAAATAAAGCCCCGGCATTTGTCACAGAATTGTGGGAACAACAAGATTAATATGAAGCTACAGAATCTTCGTTTTAGAGTTTACATGAAAAGTTGAGTTTTTGATTTTGTTCTACACACTGGACACTTTCTTCGTGTTTTTTGGTTTCCACATGTTTAAGAATGTCACACTTCTTGTCATTAGCCACTGAAAAGTCGCTTCTCATACATTGCAAAATGGGTAAGTCTGTCCCTTCCTCAACTCACTTAAACATGGAAACTCTTCCTTTTACACACTCCTGAAAACTTAATTGTATGTATTCAACATTTTTGCTAAGATATAATTAATACCTTCAAGATACGTAGCCAACAAGCACTAATTCAACATTACACATGACTTGCAGCAAAATAGGTAACACAGTGGTCTTGTAAACACAATGCAAATCGCTTCACTTGGAGTGACTATTGGCTAGCTATACCTCGTTGTTCATTGATATATCGAAGGTTTACGATTTTGAAATAATAAGAAAAGTTATTGTGTTCTCCAAGTTTCCATATATGGTTCGTGGCAAGTCTATGTCAGTGGCAGTTATGTTTGCAGCAGTCTCAAAAATGTTATCCTCAAATGCTTGGCTGCCATTACAGTTACTGATAATGGCCCACAGATTTCATACCAAGAAATTACTGATTTCTGTGCTCGTTGAGGTCCTCATTGTTTGTTGGCACCTCTGTTTCACACACAAGTCAATGGGGGAGATGGAACATCTTGTCAACCTTTCAAAAACAGGATGAAAAAATAGGTGGTGCAGTTATCCTCCTCCCCCCAACACACACACACTTCCTTCTCCCCCAGATGCAGTATTAGAGAGATTTCTGTCTTCCTACAATTTCGTACCGATTGGAGAGACGAGACCAGTGTAGCTCTTACACAGCTGCTAACCACGGATGCTGATCCACCATCGGCATCCCCCAATGAGGCACCTGTGAGTGGCACTGTGGCACCTTTTCTGTGCTGATTCAGTTGTATGGGCGAGTGAGTTCAACTACCCTCCAAATGGATCCCTGCTACTGCACATTCAAATACCTGGATGAACTGTGAACCCATGTGGTGGACAGAGCATCGGAAGACATACCACCGATTTCCGACCTTTCGGAGGATGAGTCTACACCGTGCCTCTTCCCTGACAACTCCCCTTAGTCCTCCAGGATGCTGCCTCACCATCACTGCAGCTGCCAATACTGTCACTCCCATTGCCACCAAGGCAATCACTCACTCACACTCCTTGGCCATCGTTACAGGGCCTCAAAGACGACAGCATCATTTAACACCTGCTGCCGACTGAAAAAGGGGGCAAAGCTAAGCTGCTCTGTGCCCTCAGTTTGTGTGACTGTGCTTACCTTAACTGACACGACATCTTTGTTGAGACAGCATTGTCAGCAATGATGAAATGAATGTGCCGTGTTGTGATGTCTCCCATGAAAACTGAGGTGTGCCATGATATGTTGCAAACACGGATTTTGAATCATTTGAGCTACGCTTGTGCATGTGATGGCCATCACTGGGTGCATACACTCACTTACTGGCTTTCATAGCACACCCTAGGTGAACACTATATAAACCAGAGTGCCGAGCACTCCACACAGTGTGCTAGTACCTATAAGAATGTTCTATGTGCCAATGTACCACTGTAGGAGGCTTTTTCAATTCTACTGGTCACTTGCATGTGTTCTGGATTAATACAGTTATGTTATTGGCAGCAATTGGAGTTAGCCAAACATGAAGCACAACTGTAGTGGAATCGTCAAAATTTTGCTTGCAGATTTTTCAGTCTGTAGTAATGAATTTTTTTCAATGTACTGTAGTATAGCAACAGTTTTATACAATCTTGTGCACATTTCAACTATGGCTGTCAGAAATAGTTTTCACACCAGCTGCCATAAATGTGGTGTTTCTATAATTTTCTGTGTGTTGTTTATTCCTTCGACATGATCATTTTCCCAAGTTTTGGTATGTTTCTTGCTCAGTACAACTATCATTGAATAAAATATAATGTCACATTATTTATGGGATAATGGCGACATTGTTACAACAGAACCAGTGTGTGTAGTGTCTTTTATGCTATAATTTTATGCTGGACAAGTTATCAGATGGGCAATATCACAGTTATAAGTGAAGTGGTGCCCCTGACATGTTATTTTTCCTGCAAAATGAATACTTTGTGGTATGATGGAAAGCCCAGTCAAGCAAATCTCAGTATGATTGCCACCCTAATGGTTTCAAAATCCAGGACTCTGGTTTAAGCCAGTCAGTCAATTTTTTTAAAAGAAAAAAAAAAGTAGTTAATGGTGTACAGAAAGAGTAAATTTAAATGAAATAGCTAATACCAAGTTCGTCACCAACAAAATCAGTTTATCATGTAGTGAAAACGAAGTTGATGGTTACTGTGTGGGTTAGAGGGGCACTGGTTGATAGTTCATGTCAGTTAATATGTGGTACAACCATACCTGAGAAAAGTAATAAGTTAGTAATTGGTCTCTTTTAACAGACTCCTGACTTAGTTGACACAACTGCAGAAAGTTTGAAAGGAAGCCGAGTCTAATTTCAAGCATGTACCTAACTCATACCATTATTGTGGATGAGACTTCAATTTACCTTCAATGTTTAAATATGGAAAACACTCCCTCAGAACATTATTTTGAGCAATTAATTCGTGAGCCTATTTGAATAGTAAACAAATAGCAACAAATAATCCAGAGCTCAAAACGAGCATTAAAATGGGTGCAAGTATTAGTGAAAAGAAGTTTGCTGAAGCCATACTTATTATGAAAATTCCTGAATTCACCACAAATAAATGAAAAATATTCAATGCTTCAGATCTATCAATAAAAATATATTATTCAGTAAAGCAGAGAGAGAACTTCACTTGGTGCCTTTCCAAGAGAGAGTGTCTCTACTTGTTCCAAATTATAAATGTAAGAGTAAACCAGATATAACTTAAATTCAAAGAAATGATGTCAAAAGCACTTAACAGATTTATACCAAATAAATAAACGAAAGATAAAGTTGATTCTCTTAGTACACAAAACAGGCCAGAAAACTGTTGCAGAAACTACCACTGTTTTAGTCTATGCCTTTTCATCAATTACTATGGACTGATTTATCAAATTAAGAATCCAATTACTAGAGAAAATAGTCCATTATCATACAATTTGTTTGAAAGCTATTTGTGAGAAAAGGCTAGAATGACTCCAGAAGGACTCACTGACCATCATCATAAATCTCTATCCAAATTCCACTGCAGCGGAGTGTGCGCTGATATGAAACTTCTTGACAGATTAAAATTGTGTGCCAGAACGTGGACTTGAACCTGGGACCTTTCCCTTTCGCGGGCAAGCGCTCTACCACTGAGCTACCCTGACACGACTCACGGTGCCGCCCCACACACAAGTTTGGAAAGTAGGAGGCAAGGTCCTGGCAGAATTGAAGTTGTGGGGCAGCACCGTGAGTCGTGTTGGGGTAGCTCAGTGGTAGAGCGCTTGCCCGCGTAAGGCAAAGGTCCCAGGTTCGAGTCCCAGTTCCGGCACACAATTTTAATCTGGCAAGAACTTTCTATCCAAATTGCTTTTCTAGATTCAGTATCTGACAATTATAATATGTAATTACATGTCTCTTTTAACTAAATGTGAGTAGCTTATTAACAACTGTGACAGGCTGATCACCTAAGTAAGCACTTTTTATTGTTGTGCATCTTTGTTTTCACGGCACAATGACTGTTCAAAAAAGTTTTTGGCGTGCAGCCACATAAACTTGACTTCTTCTAATATTTTGGCTGAGTAATGTCCAGCCATCTTCAGAGAAAGTTGAAGACTGACGCTCCAGAATGTGGCATTTTCTTTAATAAATATACAAAGACACTGCCACAGCACAGATCGTAACACATCAATTTTTCTGCGATATTCGACTATGCAGCCATAGACAATTAATACACACATGTACTTCCTCGCTGCCGAGTAACTTCTTTGACACCTTGTTGTATTTGGGGCCACATGCACATTTATAAGCACGAAGCACATCTTGAAGCATCAGTCTTTGACTCTGTCTGAAGATGGCTGGATGGTACTCAGCCGAAATATTATAAGAAGTCAACTTTATGTGTGTGCACACACAAAACATTTTATTGATGTTAAAATTAGTAATGTTGTTAGCATTGAGAAATGATACTGTCTGAGTTAATGTCAGTGATAACACTATACTTCCTGCTATATAATTTGAATAACAACACACTGAAAAAAGTTACCTTTATAAATGAGAAGAAGACCAAGAGATAAGACAAATATTAAATATTCAGCATGTTACAACCTGCTATTTTCAGAAAGGAGAACTCTGAACCTGCTATCCACTGGTGTCTATAAAAGTAATGTCAATCTATAATAATGGTAATAACTGATAGCAGAAAGAGGACGAGAGTCGCGAACATTTCCATCTGTGTACAAAAATGGAGCAACACACAAAGATGAATCTAATTATTATAACTAATGACAAGAATCATGAAGCTGAAAATATGATTTAACATAAATAACATGGAGGTGAAAAATGAATAAATAACATATAATATTGATTTTATCACTCAGTTTGAAATTTCACATGCATTCTAACATGGCCAAAGAAGTAAAACAATGGTGTCTGATTCACCAGTGGTGAATTTGGGGCAATTATTAAATATAAATATTACTAACCATGAAAGATGCAGGGAATATTTCGTAGAAAAGTGTTCCTTGCCACCATTCATGTGTTGGCTTGCAACTCTTGGGAATGCTGACCATTATGGCAATTACAGCACATGCTGTTGCCACAATTAATGACATAGCTCCCAAAAAAGATAGACGTCGAATTATTCTCCAGTTCCAATTAAGGAATGGGTAATCCTTTGATGATGGTGTCACTGCTAACTGGATAGCAGTCAAAGGTGACTTGCCTCCATTTTCCTAAAATGAAACAAATTTGTGATAATATCCCAGGAACCAGAATATAGACAAAAAGAAAAATGGTGATCTTAAAGATTGATACCATTTCATCATTTATAAGCTTGTACGTTTAGTAAGATAAGTGTAATACTTATGATCTATTTTAGTCGCAAAAATGACAGTACAGTAAAATTTATTCATATTTAGTGCCATGAAGATTACTAACTACTGTAGACACACACAATATTGTAAAATTCAACAAAACATGAGGAAAGTTGCAACTCACTGCAGAGACAATCACTGAGCTGCAGACAGGCACATAAAAAGGCAATCTCACTCACATCCCTAGCTCTCAGCCATAGCCCTCATCAGTACAGAACACACACTCGTTCACACAATCACATGCACAAACCACTAACAGACTGCCATCATCTCCAGCTACTATGTTCTGAGAGATGCTTGGCAGTAAGTGCAACTCAGAGTGGAGATGGTAGGGTGGGGAAGGGGGACTGGAAGGATACAAGGCAAGGGTGGGATAGATATGCCTTTTGGGGTAGGTAGCTATTCATAGGTGGAGAGATGTGCAGCTTAGGAATAGGGATTTTTTTTAAATTTAATTTAATTTAATTAATTTATTTATTTATTTTTTTGAGGGGGGGGGGGGAGGAATCAAGTGCGGAGGAGTAGAGAAGGAGAAAAAATACCCAGTGCAGATGGTGGTTAATTAGATGTAGGATAAAGAGTGCCCTGCTGCCTTGCATCCCCACTATGACTCGCACTATTGCCAAAAGTCACTTGGAATCCAGCATCTGGAGATGACAATTGTGTGTTAGTGACTTAGGCCTGTGATTGTATGAATGAGAGTGTATTGTTTACTGATAAAGACTATAGCTAGAAGCTGTAAATTGTGTGTGTGTGTGTGTGTGTGTGTGTGTGTGTGTGTGTGCATGCGTGTGTGCGCGCCCGCGCGTGTTTGATGTGAGTTATTATTGAATTCCAATTTGGACTTTCCATTGTTAGATTCTGTCTACTGACTCCTCTTTAATACTATAACCCTGTACATCCCTTGGTTACAGCTCTCTGAAGCATTTCTTCAATAGTCAATTCCTTCTCTTCTATTTTGTGTTCCTTTTTATTTACTTATTTTTATATTATTGCCTTTCAACCACTCTTGCTCCAGCATCTGGCCCACTTTATATTAAAGTTACCATCCGCAAATAACACATGAGACTGTGGCAATTGTTGATGCAGCATCTAGTTCACTGACAGTCAGTCACATATGAGTTGTGTTCAAAAAGTAAGGTTACTTTAAATTTTTATGAAAACATATCTATTTATTCACCAATATTCAAGTTGTCCCCTTCAAAGTAATCCGCCTCAAATACAATACACTTGTGCCAACACTTCTTCCAATCCTAGAAACACTTCTCATAAGCACTTTTTGGTACAGCCTTGAGTACTTCAAGCAATGTGATTACTGAAATTCTTCTTTCATAGGTCTTTTCAGTTTTTGAAACTGGAAAAGTTGCAGAGGGAAAAATCTGGTGAAATGGTGGCTGAGGCAGGATTGTCATGTTTTTGGCCAAAAAAATCTCTCACAAGCAATGACGAATGAGCAGGTGCACTGTCAAGATGCAAAAGTTGTGGATTGTTTTTCCACAATTCCAGATGTTTGTTGTATATTGATTCTCACAAATGTTGCATATGTCAAGGCAATACCATTCATTGACCATATGACCTTAAAGCAAAAATTCGTGACATACTATGCAACAGTTATTTAAAATAAATAAATAAATAAAATTTAAAAAAATGGTTTTTAATCAAACTTGGCACGCTTTTTTTTGTCTTGGCTCTCCAGAATGCTTCCATTGGAACGAATTGGCTTTGGTTTCAATGTAAACCTGTTTTGTCGCTAGTTATGACCCTTTAGAGCAAATCAGGATCATTACTGACACCATTCAAGAGCTCCTGATCAGTGCTCGAGAAATGGTTCTTCTCATCAAAACCGAAAAGTGTTTCTCTGACACATGTCTTTTGTCCAAAACATCTGAAAAAAATTGCTGACACAAGCTGACAGATATGCCAACATTCTCAGCCACTTCTCTTATTGTAATTCGATAATTTTACAAAACAATTTTCTTCACAGCTTCAATGTTATCATCTATTATATATTTCCCTTGATTTGTTTTTCTCAGGGAAGCCAAAATAGTCTTGGTCTAACCCGCAACTGCCAGCACCAAAACTAAGTTTATTGTGCAGTATCGCTCCCTGTTTATCTAGTAAAGCCAACCAATGCCCTCGAACAGTGCAAGGAGTCTCTTTACCAGTTCTTTATTAGACAAAATTTCTTCGGGTCTGGTTGTCCCAAATGTTCTGTGCCTTTTACTCTCCAATGCAATGCATTCGAAAATTAGATGTGATGCAGTTTCATCACCGTCATCACAGATCCTACATTTAGGGTCCTCTTCTGTTATTCCCATTGTATGTAGGTGTTTTTTTTTTTTAATTCCCATGGCCTTTCAGTAATCCAACCATGAGTTTAATCTCTCTCCTGTTCAGGCCCAGGATTGCAGAGCTTCTTTTAAAACATGGCTTTGGCATCACTACCTTGCCATGTTTTTGTTGATAGACTTTGGTCCAATATTCTACGTGCTGTCTTCTGAGCCAGTTACTTAGCTCCAATTTGAGCATCGCCTTGGAGATTGTCAGGACAGGTTCCAGTCCAATAAATGGAGTCTCTGCCCCCATCCTGGCTAACCTGTCGGCATGTTCATTGCAACTGACCCCTGAGTGGCCAGGACCCGTTTACTCTATTGCTTTCCCCTAGCTCCACCAGAACCCTGTGACATTCTGCAACAATTTTAGACCTTGTTGCAGGAGCTGCCAGTGATCTCAGGGCTGCCTGGCTGTCTGAATAGTATAGATGCTACGATCTTTGTAGCACCTACGCAAATTCTCCTCCACACACGTCCTGATGGCAGTGATCTCGGCCTGGAATACTGAGGCCAGTTTCCCTAGAGAGATGACGCCCTCCAGTCTTGGCTGCACCCTGTATACCCCGGCCCCAACGCCTTGGTCTGATTTTGACCCGTCAGTGAACCAGACAATATCCCCCGTAAGGTGTCGAACTATTTTCTCCCACTGCTCCCTACTTCCAATTGTTATATTGAAAGGCTTGTTGAAGCAGTATGGGGTTATAATATAGTCGGATGGCATTTCCCCAACCTTTCCTATATTTACCTCACTCACTATTTTAGCGTGTGATTCTATATATTTCCCTTAGTACTTCTGCCATACAAACTTGTTAACTGACCAACCAAACCCCTCATCCCTCAGTGGATCCATTTAAACATGCACTACTCTCAATCTGTCTATATCTTCTATAAATCCGTTCCTATTCCACACAACATTGTAAGCACTTTATGCTTTTTTACTTGACCGTGTGTATTTTTCCTTTGTTCCTGACACACCTGTATATGCCCTATGTGACTCTGCATACTTGAGCTTCTGTGTATTTTTGCATGTTATATGCATATTTTGGCTTACATAGGCATCTCTTTTTCAGGTTTTCAGCTCCTCACAAGTTCCAAACACCTGCACTTTAAATTATTCCATCATTTTCCATTTTCCTAATACCATCAAACGGGCTGATTTCGGATGATATGGTTTATCTTCTCTTTCCTGCTACATAGTAATGAATTAGTGCTAATTTCCACCTCCACATGCAGCTTATTTTATGCACGAGAGTGTAATTCCCTCATCCCGCATTTGGATCAATTGTTTAACGATGAAATAATCAGTCGGACAGTCTCATAGTCGAAAGTTCTCGCTGTATTATAGAGCGGAAACTTTCTGTTGTTGTAACTGGCAGAAAAGTATTGCAGTGTCAGTTGCCAATGAGGCAGCAACACCGTGAGAAGTTTTGTATCAATCTGTTATGAATTTTGTGTAAAGTTTTAAATTAACAGAGTTTATTTTTTAATTGTGTACTCTGTGGGGTGATTTCAGACAATGCCGAGAGCGTAAAAAAGTAAGAAAGGTGTTCAAGATCGGTGTAATTATGACCCAGAAATTTTAAGGAAAGCTGGTCAAGATATTCAGTGTGGCAAATTAACATATAGAAAAGCCTTTAATAAATGAAATTCCTTATCTCAGTCCTTATTCGTTATTTTAATGATGGACGTCCTTAAAATATGTTAAAAGTCACTAAAAAATAAATAAAATAAAAAATAAATAAAAAATAAAATAAAAAATAAATAAAAATATATAAAATAAAATAAAAAGTACAATAAAAAATGTCTGAAATAACCCCATATAGTTCGAATCTCCGGAATCTCCCAGTCCAAGGGGTGATTTCGGACACTACTTCTCTGTCTCAGGCAACAGTAGATGCACATGGACGTTCTGTTTCTAGAATATTTTATTGGTTATATACCCCACCACTTCCATAAAAACAATGAAATCTGACAAAATCTACAAAAGTCATAGTGAAAATAATCTCAAAACTATCTGAACTCACCCTGTTTGAAGATACCATTCCTGCTCCAAAGAAGAAGTTTAAGAGATCTCCCTTACCCAGCTAAAACCCAGTTCCACAATCTATTTCTTATATGGAATTCCTCCCAATTGCCCAATCATATCAGTTACCTTCCCTGGATTCCACCCATTCTTTTACAATGATTCTACCATTTCTTTTCTTTTACAAAAACACATCTCCATGGCACATACATTCCTGAATCACCCCGCTCAGTCTGCAACATAGCTTACTACTAATGTTTAATTTCCACAACATACATTCCATCTCTTAAACTGTATCTTTTGCTCTCCAGTACTTAGAGGAGCACTCCAGACACCACCCCCACAAGTTACCCATCCTGATAACATCACAGATCTTGACAAGCTGGCCTCTTGAACTTACCACTACCTTCAAAACTCCCTATGAATACACAATACCATCTGGATACAAAACAACCCCAGAACCTGTCCATCAAAATCATCAATCCCACTGAAGTATTAGTCCTGTGGGGACATAACCACCTATCGACTATTCTCTTTGTGGCTCGGCTTCTCTTTCCCCACTGGCCATGATGTTTATTTTGTATGGACTTGTAACTAGTTGTGTTAACAATACAGGTCATAAGTTCTCTGTATATAGTGTTTATCTGAGGCCACAACCCCACCTATTCACAGTAGTGACACCGTGTTCGTCACTTTTGAATTTCTTTGTGAGTGCAAGTGGAATTCAGGACTTCTGTGTTGGTTTTTCATTGAAATACACTGGACCTTTGTTCAATGCCTGCTGGCTACAATGACCTCACTGCTTCAACTGACACCAAGATTTCATGTTGCATCTTTCCTTGTGATGCAAGGATCTGCTCTTCTTTCATCGTCAAGCATTTCTACGTGTGCTGTGAGGTATTGTAATGACTCCAGTCTTGTGACTCCTAGTGTTATTTCTAGTGTCTCCCCTGCATTTAGTGCAAATGGTTTACCGAACTACCATCCGTGTGCTCCTAATGTGCAAAATGTGTCTGTTTCAGATTTGAACAATAGGAATATTCCCACATTCCCTCATAATACACACCACCCCTCCTTTGGCTCTTTTCTGGCCCCGATCAGCTGTTTTCAGCATATTCACTTCAACCTGGTTGGTCCTCTTCCTCCTGTCAACGGTTTTTAATAATTTTTAACTGCTATCGACTACACCACTCACTGGGCCGAAGCCACAACTCTTCTGAACATAACCACTGAAACTGTATCTCGTGCTTTCATGCACATTTGGCTTGCTCATTTTGTTTGTCCCTCCATCATCACAATCAACCATGGTAGACAATTTGAGTCTTCTCTTTTCAACACCCTTTGCAATCTCTTTGAAATTTGCCACATTCACACCACTGACTATCACCGACAGAGCAACAGTCGGGTGGACCATTTGCATCACATGTTGAAAACTGTGCTGAGGTTTTATGACTCGCTTTTTTTTTGGTCAGAAACTAATCCAACAATCCCACCTCCACCAATTGAATTATCATCCTTTGTTGAACATATCAGGAGTCATTGCTCCAAGATCCCCCCTCCCCCCGACCTTCCTCTAGCCACTCTCTCCCCTCCACCCGTGTCCCATATTCACTGGGTGTTTGTCCCTTTGTTTTCCTCCGAGATGATTCTGTCTGCCCCCCCCCCCCCTGGCCACTCCAGACCATACTGTGTCTTGAAACTAAGCAACAACACTTTTATCATCTCTGTCAACAATTCCGTGGTTATGGTCACAGTAAATAGGGTTAAACCTGCTTATGTCGTGGTTCCCTCCATGCCAGCTGACAGAACATTGCCTGTGAATGACAACTTAGGCAGTCCTCTGCATTTCTCCATTCCCTCATCCCCACCCCCTTCCTCCCCAGCCATCATTGCCAGCAAACGACTCCCTTCCTTCCTCTGTACTGTCCCCTCTGTCCCCTTCTTCACCCTTTCAAGGTTTCGCATATTCCCTGCTTCCTGCCTCCCCACCCCTCGAGTTCATCATCCCCATCCCCTCACTCTTATGCCCTGACCTCTCCGTTATCTGTCTTATGTTTATCTACCTCTGCCTCTCCCCCTCCGACCGAGTGGCACCTTCTGAAACATGTCAGTCTCCCGTGAGAGTTGCACCTCCCGGGTGTGCGTGCTTTCATTCTTCCAACGTCAGATTGGCCGTTGCCTCCCCTCTTGGTGCTACCATTCCTACATTTCATTTATTAATATTTAAGAAAGTAAACGTTAGATAATAGCATAATTTCAATGTAACACTTTTCTGTTAATAAGCTTTCATTTGAACTCATTTAGTACTTTCTTTATTGTTCATTTGGCACCAAAAAGATAGAGGCAGCAACTGACAGCCACACCTGGTTGAGCACATTCCAGTGCCGACCTTCAAACTCTTAACATGTAGCACCTTGTCTCATTACGGAGCATTACAAAACTTGTACATTTATCATCATGGCACTAGTATTTATTGTAAAGTGAATGTACCATTTAGATTTGTGGATTTCACTGAGCTTGTGTAAATGTTGGAAGAATAAATTTAGAATCCACTGGTATCCTGTGTTTTATGAAGAAAATCATAGTAAGAGTCCTCAATTCATTTTCACAGCATTTTAGCTTCAGACATCAAGAATCTGTAACCTGTGTGCTGGAACTGAGTGGGACATTATCTACTTCAAAATTTAAGGTCAGTAATAAACAAAAAAAAACTTTGTTTCACCAGTCTGAAGAATTGACGAAACCTACGGCCCCTCATGCAATATGCGTTACCTAGTGCAAATAGGACCATAAGTGCATACATCTCTAGTACTAGGAGTGAGGGTAAATCAGTAGAAATTTAGAAGAGGGTGGAAGATTGTGCTGAGAAACTGTTAGGAACTCTCCAACTAGGCAGTGTTAACATCATATATGAAGACTTGCTCTCGGCCAGTGAGTATTTTCTCCCCTCTTGAGGAAGTCTTATTTCATTAGAAGAGTCATTTAAAATAAATTTCCACTGAGCATATTGTAGTGTTCATTTGCTAATGTTTCAAGGGGTGTTCACATTTTTGGACATATTGAAAATGTGAGACAAACTCACTGAAATGAGGTATCAGAATATTCCTATTGATCATGCCACAGTTTCCAGTTAAATGTGGGTTGTCACAAGTGTTTAGAATCAGTTACTATTATCCTTGACTTACCAGTCGCTTGCTGTAGGAGTGTATATTCTGCTGGTATTTTTTGTTAGTTAAATTTGATCTTTGCATTAACTGTTTATGGATTTTTCTTTCAACTCTGACATTCTTTTGACTTCAGAGAATAATAATTTGGCAACCAGAGTAAATTCATTAACTGATTGATGGTGGGTCAGCCACACCTATCCTTTGGTATCAAGTGAATAAACCATTCACATCCTGCATTTGCATACTGTCCTTTCTCTCCCCTTCCTCCCCATTATTTGCACCACACCCTTCATCTGCCTACTGCCAGGATCCACTTTCTCGACCCTCCTACCTTTATTTTTCCCAACATACATAAATATCTTTCAACTTAAAAGCCAACATCAATTCTCAGATTGTAGTGGACATCCATTCTTTACTACATCCTGATTAGATTAGATTAATACTTGTTCCTTAGATCATGTATACGACATTTCGTAATGATGTGGAACGTGTCAGTTTAGTAAATTTTGTCTATACTTGACAATCTATATTTTAAGAATTTTTTTTTAATTTTCTTTTTATTTTTTTTAAAGTTTTATCTAAAAATTCATCTACATTGTAGAAGGAGTTGCCATTCAGAAATTCCTTTAATTTCTTTTTAAATACTAGTTGGCTATCTGTCAGACTTTTGATGCTACTTGGTAAGTGACCAAACACTTTTGTGGCAGCATAATTCACCCCTTTTTGAGCCAAAGTTAGATTTAACCTTGAATAGTGAATATCATCCTTTCTCCTAGTGTTTTAGCTATGCACACTGCTATTAGTTTTGAATTGGGTCGGATTGTTAATAACAAATTTCATGAGTGAATATATATATATATTGTGAAGCTACAGTGAGTATCCCTAGATACCTAAATAAATGTCTGCAGGATGCTCTTGGGTGGGCTCCAGCAATTATTCTGATTACACGCTTTTGTGCAATGAGTACTTTTTTACTCAATGTTGAATTGCCCCAGAATATGATCCCATATGAAAGCAGTGAATGAAAATAGGCGTTGTAAGCTATTTTACTGAGATTTATATAACCAAATTTTGCAATGACTCTGATAGCATAAGTAGCTGAACTCAGACATTTCAGGAGATCTTCAATATGTTTCTTCCAATTCAGTCCCTCGTCAATGCAAACACCTAAAAATTTTGAATATTCTACCTTAGCTACAGATTTATGTTCAAAGTCTAAATTTATTAATGGTGTCATGCCATTTACTGTATGAAACTGTATATACTGGGTTTTATCAAAGTTTAATGAGAGTCCATTTGTAAAGAACCACTTAATGACTTTCTGGAAGATATCATTTACAATTTCATCATTTAATTCCTGTTTGTCAGGTGTGATAGCTATACTTGTATCATCAGCAAAAAGAACTAGCTTAGCATCTTCGTGTATGTAGAATGGCAAGTCATTAATATACATTAAGAACAGAAAAGGACCCAAGACTCCCCAGTTAGAAGAATTAATTGTCTCATCTACATCATGTGAACTGCTTATTTCGACTTTCTGCACTCTTCCAGTTAAGTATGATTTAAACTATTTGTGCACTGTCCCACTCATACCACAATACTTAAGCTTATCTAGAAGAATCCCATGATTTACACAATCAAAAGCCTTTGAAAGATCACAAAAAATCCCTACTGGTGATGTCCGGTTATTCAAAGCATTTAATATTTCATCAGTGAAGGTAAATATAGCATTTTCAGTTGAAAAGCTTTTTTGAAAACCAAACTGACATTTTGTTAGAACTTTATTTATACTAATATGTGAAGCAACTCGAGAATACATAACTTTTTCAAAAATCTTTGATAAAGATGTCAGAAGTGAGATGGGCCGGTAGTTGTTGACATCGTATGTATCCCCTTTTTTTATGCAAAGGTTTAACGATAGCATATTTCAGTCTATCTGGGAAAATACCCTGCTTTAATGAGCTATTACAAATATGACTGAGAATCCTACTTATCTCCTGGGAACTAGTTTTTAATACCCTGCTGGAAATGCCATCATTTCCATATGACCGTTTACTCTTGAGAGAGTTTATTATTTTCCTAATTTCTGAAGGTGAGGTGAGTGGAATTTCAATTGTATCAAATTGTGTGGGTAAGGCCTCTTCCATTAATTGCCTTGCTCCTTCTAATGAACATTTAGATCCTATTTTCTCCACAACATTTAAAAAGTAATCATTAAAAATGTTTTCAACTTCTGACTTTTTGTTAATAAAGTTTTCATTTGTTTTGATGGTAATACCCTCTTCCTCTGCTCTTGGTTGCCCTGTCTCCCTTTTAATAATATTCCAAATTGTTTTAATTTTATTATCAGAGGAGCTAATCTCAGACATGATGCACATGCTTCTTGATTTTTTAATAACTTTTCTTAATGTAGCACAGTAGCTTTTATAATATTTTATTCTTTCTGGGTTATTACTCTTTCTTGCAGACAGGTATAGTTCCCTTTTTCGGTTACACGATATTTTTATTCCTTTAGTAAGCCATGGTTTTTTGCATGGTTTCTTAGAATTAAATTTTACTAATTTCTTGGGGGAACAGTTATCAAATACCCTTACAAATGTATCGTGAAATAAATTATATTTTAAATTAACATCAGGTTCCTTGTAAACCTCATCCCAGTCTAACTGCTATAGACTTTCTTTGAAATTTTTAGTTGTTAAGTCATTAATCGAGCGCACAATTCTGGTGGACTGTTTCGATTTACTGAATGGAGCTATTTCATATACTGTTACTAGCTGTGCACCATGATCCGAAAGACCATTCTCAATGGGACGAGCATTTATGTTGTTAAACTTATCTTGGTCTATAAAAAAGTTATCTATCAATGTACTGCTGTCCTTTACTACCCGAGTAGGAAAATCAATAACAGATGTCAGATTGAATGAGCCAAATAAGACTTCCAGGTCTTTCTTCCTATTACACTCTTTCAGTGAATCTACATTGAAATCACCACAAATAATAATTTGCTTCCCCCTATCTGACAGATAGCACAAAAAGGCATCCAAGTTTTCCAGAAATAACTGAAAGTTCCCTGAAGGGGACCTATATACTGTTACAATTATAAGATAATCATCATTAAGTTTAAGCTGGCAGGCACATGCTTCAATATGCTGCTCTACACAAAACTGATGAACTATATTGTGACAACTGTAAATAGAAGTTCATAAGGAGACCTTAGTTTCATTTTTGCTGTATTCCTCAAGGTTGCCTTCTGCAGTATGAAAATCCATTTCATAATAGTTTGATAGGATTCATACCATAATACTTTTACAAGATAAGAAAGAATACAGCACATAAACAAAAATAGACAGTCCTTACAATTTCAGAATGAAGGTATCGTAATAGCTTCGGAGCCATAGTCAACCTGCTGCTTCCATAATACCATGCAATCTATATACTAACCCATATAGTTTAGATCCAGAACACATCTTGATACAGCTTAACATTCATAATATTTTGAAATCAAGATAAGCACATACTTGGCATACAAATGCAGCCACATCAGAGCCCTTGGCTAGGTGTGCATAATGGTGAGAGTTAAGAAGTTGTGCACAGACAGTGGGTTCATGCAGAACAGAACTGCTTGAAGAAGATGACTCCAGTGTTGCTGCTACTCCTGGAAATGCTCCAGATGGACCATCTGAAATAATAGTTATGACATTATGGTGAGCTGTAATTGTCACCTTAGTTTGTAAGTATCAGCAATCTCTATTTAGTATCTCATCAGTTACTATTTCCATGACACACAAGTCTCCTTTCCTATTTTATACAATTTCTAACACTATAGTTAATGATTCTGAAAGAAGCATACACACTAAAGTATGTCAGTGTAAGTGGATAGTCATTCATAAATAATTCTTTCACCTTCAATAGCAGGGCTGCTGTCATGTGCGGGTATACTGGCATCATTCAGAGCAGTGAAACCTGGTGGATCACCAATACCAGGCAATGACGACGAAAGTTCTGGGTCAGTAATTGATGGACTGATTTGGTGTTCATATGCCATACCTGGAACAAAAATTATTCCATTAACCCTTTCATGTCCAGTGGGACATATGTGTCCCCCATACAAATTTAATTTGTAATGCTAGAATTTGCTAGGTTGAAGCCTACAGTATTTTGGAGTTATGTTGACAATATTTTTGTTGTGTGTCCCCACAGTGAATATAAATTACAAGAATTCTTACACTAAATGAATTCCATGCATAGATAAATCCTGTTGACAATGGACATAAAAAGAGAGACATGTCTTCCATTTTTTGGATATTAGGATATGACACAAAGATGAGCACACACATATAAATATTCTGTTAAGTTGAAAGTTTCAAGAGTTTCACTCACCGAGAAAACAGAAATACACACTAGACAAAAAAGCAAGTCAGTATTCCATTGTTATCCAGTTATGTGTTATGTTGAAAAGTTACAATATATAACTCATCAGGAAAGTAGTTTGCAATCAATTGTAATTTGTATCAAAGAGACAGACAAGAAACTTAATAAATAAAAGTATGTTAACAGAACAATACTCACACTTAACCTATCAGTTGTTATATTCTTACATAATAATCATGAGGTCTAACAGTTATGTATGTAGCAGCAATGTCATGAGTCCTCGGTTATACTGGTATATTCATGTCTTTGCTCTCCTATGTATGCTGTTACAGTTCACTTGCACCACACAAGGGAGTTTAGTGACAGGACTGGTCACATGAGCAGCAGTGTAGCAATGGAGGTTTTGAGCACACAAAAACACCAAGTTCAGAAATCACATTATAGGGCCTTCTGATGAGTTTAAAGAATATATATGGAGCTTATTTCTGATCTTTAGTATCGCCAGCCTTTGAATGGTGCCATCTCCTGCTTGCAATATTTTCTGCAGCACACCAAGCCACAAGCCCACCCAAATGGGCAAGATCCATGTCAAGCAACGAAAAGTAATCTACTTTAAACACAGATAGTGATTTGCCAGAATTCCTTGCATTTTTAAAAACTCTTGGTTTTCAGGCTACTTTATTCTCCAAAGGATGACTGAAAAATTTGGAAACAGGCTAATGTAAAAATTTTAAACATTCTAGTATGGTAAAATGTTTTCAGGAGGGGTAGCCCCATCACCTTGGATTGCACATTTGGAGGGCAAAAGAAAAATGGAGAAAAATAATGGTGAAATAGCCAGGAAGAAGAGGCATGAATGTGGCACCAGGGAGCACGCCATGACACAGGTGGTGTAAGTTACTTATGTGATACAATGAGTAGAAGAATGTAAGTAATACATATTTTCCTTCTTTCTCCCCCCTCCACCCTCTACCTCCCTCCCCCCCTCTCTCTTGTATGTGCACGTGCCCTTAACTTCCTCTGATGTATCTATTCACTTATATACTCTGATTAACCCTCCGGCGGGCGAGTGGCGGCATACAGTGCCGTCAATTTGGTTTTCTTTCAATAATTACGTCAGCATGCTGAGCACGCAACAATGGTGCTAGATTGTTTAGTCACGCGCCCAACTACATTACTGCGCCACCAATATACTCACCATAACAGCTGTGACTGACCTGTGGAGTGGACGACTGCACTGAGAGGGCACTGCATATCGCACGTGCCCAGTAATGTAAGTACATGTAGCCATACCACTGTCAGATGTTTTGATGATTAGAAGCTTTGTCTTACAACTCTGTGGGTGTATGATGATATAGTTATTAACATTGCTTTGGTATTAGAATTATTTTATTGTCTCTCAGGTCCACACAAAGGAAAGGAAACACCAGAAGAAATTGAGCGTCTTCTTCTGCAATAATCTGACGAAGAAGATTACGCTAATTACCACAAGAAGATGGCCCTTAGCATTGTTTTTTAGTTATCTGAATATTGCTGAGATAAATTCCCAGGCCTTGTTCTTTGTTCAATCCAGAGAAAAGATTTAGAAGAAGAACCCATCTAACAAACCTGGCCTCGGCTCTGATGGGCTGTCATTTGAAATAAAGGGCTCAGCTCTCTACTCTACCAAGAGATATTCAAGAATTTCTGTCACCTCATCAATCAATTCCCACCAATCATGATGAGACTGTAAGAAGGTATAGGAGGTGCCATATTTGTGGTGGTAAAAAAATAAATAAATAAATAAATAAAACTATTGTCACTTGCAATACCTGCAAAAGATATGTTTACAAGCAACATTGCCACAATGTTGTCACATGTAATGATTGCAGAGCTTCTCTGGAGGAAGAAAGTGTGTGATTCTTGATACGTATTTACTGTCTGCCTTATTCTTTATCATTACTACAAAGATTTTATACATATTACACTTTTTTTGTAAAACTTGCTTTAACATTGGTAAACAATGGAATCATATCTGTGGTTATAATATTTTTAGAATTTGTTATTAAAGTAGCGCTTACGAAATATCCTGAAAACTTATGTCATATATACTGTAACAATTTTAATTTTCCCATGCACCCTCTATATATGTATACAGTCCATATTAAAAGTTGCAGTTAAGAATGATGTTGTACACAATAAATAATTAATTCCACACAAAATTTAAAAAAAAATAGCTTTTCTATGTTTTTAAAAGTAGCGGCACTGAGTGCCACCCGCTGACGTAACAATCTTAAACGTGCCTGCTGTAGGGTTAAAATTACTTTGTAAGTGACACATTGCAGTGGCTTGGGGAGTGGGATGGTGGGCAGTGTTGCCAGCATGCAGTGAGCCATGCTTCACAAACCTATAAAACAAGCAACACAGCAAGGCTGGGGCACTTAAAAAAGAACTGCAACTATTACTACTAAACAGAGTACAGTAAATAGACAGTTTACAGTGGGCTTCACAAGAATATCACGAACTTATACAGGTATGTCATGAATGCAGCATGAGGGATTGCAGCTGTTAACTGACTTCACGTTTGGTAGGATGGAGTTTGCCCTGTCTGCCATTCCGAATTAGGTTCTCCTTGGAATTCTGTAAGTCAGATCATGCACATGCCAGTATGGTTTGTTCATCAAGGTCACATCTGACTGCCTATCCATGTGTCCTGTACAGTCTGAGCTATTCATTGTGACTGTATTAAGATAAAAGAAAATCCTATGCCACTGTAACATGTTTTTTGAAAGGCATAATGAATACATAAATTTATAAATACAGTCACCTGTCGGTCGAGCTGCAGCGGTGAGAGATATATGGAATGCACCAGCAGGAGGTGACGGTGTCAACAGAGGACACGTGGAAGCAGCTTCTTCATCAACCAGAAATTCACTTCCTGCTCCAGGTGAAGGTGTCTTGTCTGCTGTCTCTACTCCTGATACATCCATTGAAGAAAATGCTGTTTCCGCCAGTCTTGTTGCTTCAAGTATGCTGGACTGACCAGGGATATCCATTGTGCAGTCTGCAATCAGTTTATACATTGACAGAAACATTGTTAAAGTTTTTATTACAGGTGCTAGAGTAAAAATGGCATTACCATTAATTAAAAATTAATATTTTAGGTATTAATCATGTGGAACCCCAACCTTTTCCATAAAGCAGCAAGAGTATGTGCATAGCAACAAATGCCAAGTATTCTAAAAAAGAAGTATTTTTCCTCTTTGCCATTCGGGTGCTTATGTAGGCTCTTCTTTCTTGCTGCTAAGTAAATATTATCTTGTGCTTCTAGCATAGTCCGGCTAACTAATGTAACAAGTGTTATGATTCCAAGTTTGTGGAGTGCCAAGTTCAGTTGTTATAACCTTAGAGTACTTGTCCTTTCTGTTTGACAGTGTAGGTTTTTCACGGGGTGTGAGCCCCAGAAGACACACTTTTCTGTGTATCAATAATTTATTGAACAGACAGTTCACAAGGTTAACACAGACTGACTGAAAGTGATTGTTGGTGGCAGCTGAGAGGCGGCTCACCCAAAGACTATCGTAAAGATATTACTGTATGTCCATGGTCAATTATGGCTATCGCCGCCACACAGCCCCTCCCCCCTCTCCGTACAGTACGCAGTATTCTTTCTGAGGTGAGGACGGAGCACGGAGGTGACAGCAGGCGATGGTTGTGTGTGTGGTGTCCGGGTGATGGACAGCTTCACGGAGTTGTCTGGCAGGGGCGACGATCCATGGAGGCGGCGAACAGTGGGGCCGAAAACCTCGAAGTCCCTGAGGTGAGGGGGCTGCCAAACCCGATGCACCAGCTGGCGTGAGGCTGAGGGTTGCGCAGGCAGGATGGGAAGCACCACTCTAACAACACCCAAGGGGAGGAGAAAAGCTCGTGTGGCATCCAGATTAAATGAAGCAGGAGGGGAGAAACATTTTAGTAGCTTGGACCTACATTGCTGGGGAGGGGGGCGGAAGTGCTGACGGCTGTAAATAATATGAAAATCGAGCCTTCGTGCAAAAAAATTGCAATGTCAGAAGAGAGTTGGGGAGGGATAGAAACCTCGAATTCCAGAACCGAATCATCAGCAAGAGGTTGAATTCCAAAGCCTCGGAAGGAGGAGGCAAGAGAGTGAGGAGAAGGCAGAGGTGCGTTGGCAGGAGACGACGGAGAAGCCATAGAGGCCGGAAGAGGGGAATCTGCCTCGAACGTTATGAAAGGAGAAGGATTCCCCTCGACTAGGTGAGGAGGAGGGCTAGACATGAGCAGGTTTAACACGGTTTATCAACACAGTAGAGGGAGAGTTATTGATAAGCAAGGTGAAGGTGTTGGGGGAGCGCCTGAGCACCCGATGAGGGCCCGAGTAAGGAGGGCTGAGAGGAGGATGGACAATATTGTCCGGTAGCATGACGAACTCTCAAGATTCCAGGCCCTTGGGAACAATGACCTGCAGAGGAGTATGACTGGAGGGAGGTGGAGGGCAGATCCTCACGCAATGCTGATGCACCTGGTCTACCAGGGTGGGGAGGTTAGACAAGTGAGAACTGGGAGAGGGGGAGATGAGTTTGTCAGGTAAAAGTAAGGATTGTCCGTAGACAAATTCAGCAACAGTGCCACAGAGGTCCTCCTTGTAGGTCATTTGTAACCCGAGCACAACGAGAGGAAGTGACTCCGACCATAGTGTGTCGTGGCACCAGAGAGAAGTTTTAAGAGTTCTGTGCCACTGCTCTACCAGCTCATTGCTTTGGGGTGGTAGGTGATGGTGTGGATGTGTTTGATGCTGCAGAGGTGGCAAAATTTGGAAAAAAGAGCGGATTTGAACTGGCGGCCTTGGTCTGTGGTGATGACCAAGGAACAGCCGAACTGAGAAATCCAAGAATGAAGGAAAGCTTTAACCACTGTCTCTGTCGTGATGCCGGTGAGAGGGATGGCCTCAGCCCAGCGAGTCATCTGATTGATAGTCGACAAGACATAGCAGAAACCGTCAGCCAGAGGAAGAGGGCCAATGACATTGATATGGACATGTTGAAATCTGTCTGCGGGAATGGAGAAAGAGCCCAAAGGAGAGGAGGTGTGGGAGATGAATTGTTCCGCTGGCAAGGAATGCAGGCCCAAGCCGAAGCTTGACATATCGCCAGATGAAACGTTCAGTGACAAGTCTGGTTGAGGCGGGGATGCCAGGATGTGAAAGCTCGTGCAATTTTTGGAAAACGTCGCACTGTAAGGGGCGAGGGATGAAGGGGCAAAGCATGCCCGAGGAATCATCACCCGAGGAAAAGAGGTGCGGACTGGGTAGATAGAGGAAGAATGAGCTTGTAATTAGCTGATTGTAGAATGGCGAGGTTAGAGACGTCGATCAGAAAAGATACGGCATCGACTCGGGAGAGGAAGTTGGCTACGATGTTGTCAGCACCCTTGATGTACCTGACATCAGTGGTGAATGGAGAGATGAAATCTAGGTATCAGAAGCATCTAGGAAGAGGATCAGCCGGTGGATTTTGTATTGTGGTGGCCAAAGGTTTGTGGTCGGTGAGGACATGGAAAGGACGGCCCTCGATCTCGGAGTGGAAGTGCTTGACGGCCTCATAAATGGCAAGGAGTTCTCAGTCGAAGGCCGAATTCTTCCTCTGAGCATGATTTAATTTCTTTGAGAAGAACTGGAGAGGAGAGATACTGCCGTCTAGAGATTGGCTAAGAATGGCACCGATGGCAGTGTCGCTGGCATCGGTCATGATAAAGATGTCCGCCTCTGGGTGAGGGTGAGCAATAGTAATAGCATTCGATAAAAGGTGTTTAAGGAAAGAGAAAGCCTCAGACATTGCAGGGGTCCAAGAGATGGGGCGAGTGCTTGAGGTATTCTTGTCTGCCAGTGCATCAGTAAGGGGGGCTTGAATGTCAGCAGCAGCGGGCAAGTGCCGACAATAATAATTAATAGGGGTGTGAGCCCCAGAAACCACACTTTTCTGCATATCAACACTTTATTGAACAGACAGTTCACAAGCTTAACACAGACTGACAGAGTGATTGTTGGTGGCAGCCGAAAGGCGGCTTGCCCAAAGACTATCTTAAGGATATTATTGTGTATTCATGGTCAATTATGGATATCACCTCCACAACAGTACTGATGTGTTCTTTGGGTCATACTTCTGGAATGCTAGGCCATTTTTTGGGGACTAACCATTATGTTTCATGAAGGTGATAAACTGGGGGGTGGCATGCCAGCAATAAGAATGTGCAGAATTTTGTAATACAGGTTTTACTGTAATTTTCAGGAGTCACCGTGAACATGATACAGTACATAAACTGGAACCAAAACAAGAGTAGAACTCTGACCATGAAGAATGTTGGATTATTGTTCAAAATTAGATCATCTTGAAGTTCTACAGACATTATATCACTGGAAGGCACAGAGAGTCACAAAGCCAAATTTGAAGGTGCAATTTTAGAAGTGCAGCAGTAAATTTTAAATTGGATTACTCAGTTTAGATTGTATAGTTCCTAGATTTGGTGATAGTTAAAAATTGGACCATAGGTGACTCATAACAGTACAGTGCACCTTCAGGGACTCAATTTGCAGTAAACATAACAAACTTTCAAGGAGACTATACAAACAACATAAAGGATCTAAATATTGCCGATATTACATACCTGGGAATACGGCCATGATGACATGAGGCAGATCATGCCCTGGACTACAGCCTTATTCCCAGGTATCTAAAATTGACAATATTTCAACAACTGGCAGTGGAAACCTACATAAAAGGTTCTGCCAATATGTCAAACCCAAAAGGTAGTTTCAACTTGAAAGTGTCTGTTATGGAAAACTTGTTCCCAGTAGCTATGAAGTTACAGCATAGAAAGAAATAATAACAAGAAAATATCTGAAGCTATTCAAATGTGAGATCTAAGTGTGAAAAAGACCAAGTGACCATCAACATTTGAAGTGATTTCAGTTGGAAAGAACTGCCGAATGCAAGCCTTCATGAAGCAGTAATACATATACTTTTGTAACTAACCAACAGTACAGTACTGTACACTAAGATTTTGTTCTACTTTGTGTGCTTGTATCAGCAACATCATGCCTCACTGAAAATTGTAAGTTTTTGTCAGTGAAGAGGAAATTTGCAACTGCATGTTTAATTAAATGGACCATAAAAATTAACATCTGATTTTCAACCTCCAACCAACGCAAGGAACTCACCAGTTACCAAGGGGACAAGAAATTATGAATTTATCAATAAATTTCTGAATGTTCAATTTAATTACAATATTTGTATCATCAATTCAAGGACTGTGGAATATTCAACACATCATTGTAAACCTACATGGTTTTCATAGTTTCACACATTTCCTTCCTTGGTTGAAAGCAGCACTAGTTAAGTACTACACTAGTAAACCTTTTGGAAAAGAAAGAATTGACTTTAAAAAACAGCAACAAAAAAACTGCAACCACTCACTTTTTGAATTTTGGTTCATTTATTTCATGACTTGGTTTTCAATTTTTTTTTTATCAGATGATGCACAAGATTTTACAAGGTACTGCAGTCATGGGTTCTAAAACATCTGCAATGGATAAGTTTAGTCTATTGACTTAAAAGCTTTGATAAATAGTTAGTGCTATTCATATTATGTGGTACAAATGCTGTACAGATCCAATGATAGAAGAAATGTGTTTTCAGTGGACTCTGGCATTTGGCAATGATTTGTCTTTAATTTATCCAAATACTGCTCTGAATCCAAGACTCATTTGATTTTTGAAAGCAGATTAATCATTACAATTATATTATACTAATATATGGTATATTATAATATATAAATATAATTAAAAATGGCAACATGCCTGCTGAAGCAAAATTCACAATGTACAAGTCATATTATCTGCCAATTTTAACCTATGGATCAGAATGTTCCTTGGACAAAGAAAGTTCTGAGGAGGATACAAGCAACTGTAAGGTGATTTCTTTGAGAGATCCTTTGCAAGACGAGAAGGAACAAGATAAGAATTCAAATAATATGAAGCATGCTAAAGATCAGTCCCCTAAAAGAAAATTATGGAAAATAATAGGCTGAAATGATTTGGGAACATTGAAAGCTATTAGCCTTTTTCAGACTAGAGAGCATTCACACAATCTCACAGCACACCTCACAGTCACACAACCATCATCTCTGGCTGCATCGAGCGAAGTGCTGCAGTGGTAACACAATGGACTTCCATTTGGAAGGACAGTTCAAATCCACTCCCGGCCATCCAGATTTAGGTTTTCAGTGATTTCCCTAAATCACCTCAGACAAATGCCAGGTTGGTTCCTTTCAAAGGGTATGGCCGATTTCCTCCCACATCCTTCTCCAAAAGTCCGAGCATAAGCTCAGTCTCTAAATACCACGTTGTTGACGGAATGTTAAACCCTAAGTTTTCCTTCTTCCTTCCTTCTCTGGCTGCCGGGAGTTGGAAATGACAGTTGTGTGGCTGTGAAGCGCGGCTGTGTGAATGCTCTTCTTTTAAGTGTTCTATCTGTGTGTGTTTTTTAAGTGCCTGCTGCAGCTCGTCATTATGTCTTTGCGGTGTGTTGTAAACTGTTCTTATTATATTGTCAAATGTAAGTCATGTACACATGACCACTGTCTTTGGCTGCTCCAGCACTGGAGTCACCAGAGATAGTGGTCAGTGTGTTTGAGTTATATCTAAGTGAGAGTGTGAATGTATGTGTTTCTTTTTCTGTGGAAGGCCATGGCCAAACATTTAAGTTGTGTGAATGTGATTATCTATTTTACATGCCTGCTGGTGGCTCAGTAGTGATCTTTATGGTGAGTTGTTGTATACCCTATTTTATTGACATTCCAACCTGCATTTTCCATTTTCCATTGTGAGCATATGAGGATAAGTTGCAAATAAATGTAAAGACGACTGGTGAGCTGCAGACAGGTGTGTGTGTGTGTGTGTGATTTCCATGTGCCTGTCTACTTCTTGAAGACTGTCTTTGTGGTGTGTTGCAACATACACTCATTACATTACCACAATTAATCTTCCTATGGGTAGTACTGGAGGCTGAAAGATCTATTCATTGATGTATGTATAGATCAATATTCAAGTTACGTACCATATGTACAATCAAATATAATTTTGTGTTCATATATATTTCCACCATTCATATATACCTACATCAACAGCATTCTAATGAAAATCAATGCACCATGCAGATATCTTATCTAAATCATTCGGCTGTTCCTTTGATCTTCTGGTGGCTTTACTAACTGATAAATGACAACATCATCGTCAAACAATCTAAGAGAGCTGCTCACATTGTCTCTTAAATTGTTTATAAAGATAAGGAACAGTAGGGACCCTATTACACTCCTCTGGGGAATGCTGGATATTAGTTCTGTTTTACTCAATGACTGTCAGTTACAACATACTGTGTCCTTTCTGACAGGCAGTTACAAAAACAATCGCACAACTATGGTGATATTCCAAAAGTATACAATTTGATTAGATTATGCTTGCGACGTATAGTGTCAAAAGCCTCCCAGAAGTCTATAAATATGGAATCAATTTGAGATCTCTTTTTGCAGCACTCATAACATTATGAGAGTAAAGAGCTAGCTGTGTTTTACAAAAATGATACTTTCTGAATCCATGTTGACTAGGGGTCATTCTCATTGAGGTAGTTCATAATGTTTAAGGAAAGTATATGTTCTAAAATCCTGCTGCAAACTGACATCAATTATGTAGGCCTGTAATTTTGTGGATCACTCCTATTGCCTTACTCGGTGCATATGAATACTAACAAGAGTATAAGTGTACAGGGGCAAACAATGGTGTACCAAATTATTAGTTGTTTGTGTGGAAAATGTTCTACAATTAGCCCTGGTTGCCCAGTCAATGTTTCAGTGAAAAGGACCTTGGTATTGAAAGGGTTTAATCCCTTCTGAAATCTAACAGTAAATGTTTTATTAAAATTCAATGCCTTGGGAAAAAATACTGATATAAAAACTCACAACAATGTAGAATTTAGACCTACTAAAATATTTCCCTCAGCTGAAAAGATTACATATTATTGCTATCAAATGCTAAGCAGATATTATGAAAGAGTTTTACAAGGAGGACAGATAAGTAGACCAAGTGGTTTCCTTTCTATTTATCCCTGAAAGTTTTGATCCTTAATTCTGTTCTGTGTTGATGGGGGATGACCATGTGATTCAGAGCAGAGAGATAATGCTTAAGCCCAAAATTACTGAGAATATTCACAAAAGACAAAAATAAGTTAATATCAAATCAAGAAACTTCAGAGGTTGATATCCTAATCATTGAGAACTTCATGTGCAGTGAGGAAGATACACATAGACAGCAGGATCTAGTGCAGCATATGTTCAGCTTTTACACTACTAGTACAGATTAAGTTCAATCTTCATTGAAAGAAGAAACAGAACTATTGGTAAAGAAGCCTGCATGCACTTTGATACAATGAAGAAAATTATGTCAGCAGTTAGGATTTTCACACTAACTATACATTGTTATCAAATGTAGCCTATCACCATAGACATTATGATCACAATCGGTTCAATTTTTGTAAGTCAGAAGAAGGAATACTATGTTACTTTAATATTTAAATAACAAATGCTGTGTTCATATCAACTAAGAAATATGTGCAAACAGTAAAAGTAATAGGTACAACCAGTGGCGTAACTAGGACTTGCCTTTGGAGGGGGGGGGGGGGATAGATCTGCTTGACGAGCAAAATTTTAGTCAGTTACCAGACAGACTACCATCTACCACTCCCGTTGAAGAAACTAATTGACTCCCATCCAATGAAAGCTTATGGTACAACACCCAAAGTTTCCAATCTTTACCTTTACCAGAATGCTGTTATAAGATTTCTTTCTTCCCTTTTTTTTGGGGGGGGGGGGGGGAGAGGGGGTTCCATCCCCCTCATCCCCCTTAGTTACGCCACTGGGTACAACCTCTTAATATACCCACTGAAAAGCAGTGGCAATATGATGTACCTAACTAGCAGTAGGGATACTCAGAAGTTTTTGCTGTGAACTCACTCTCAATTTCCAAAAAGACCAGAAGATAGTTAAATATTAAGGAGCGTTACAAACTGTTTCATTACTCATGTGACATTTTGAAGTTAATTTTATCATTGCTACTTTTGTTTAATAGTTGTCATGAACATTTCAATTTACAAATAATCATAGCAAATTGTTCAGTTAGGACAACTACTAAATGCAAGTTAGAATTTTGTCTGAGATTTTTCTTTGTGTGTTGTTTTACCAACACTTGGAATTATTATTATTATTATTATTTTTTTTTTTTTTTTTTTTTTTTTTTTGGCACTTTGAAGTAAATTTGCTGTACCTCACAGCCTATCTATTGGGTGCCTTTCTTAGCTCTTCATATAGCTTTTCACAATGCCTGAGTAGAAATTTTATAGACATCTGTGGTTTGTTGCGGCTTTTTAAGTATTCCATGCAGTTATGACATCATTTCCTATCTGCAGCAGTTTTGTTCTGGCTTTCATATTCAGTCAATGTTGCATTACCTTACTTCTGTTGTTAACAGTCTCTCTCTTGCTGCTTAACTTTATAATATAATAATGGAAAGTCCAGGTTGGAATTAATAATATAGTGAGGACAGTTTACAACTCACCGCAAAGACGTGGTGAAGAGCTGCGACAGGCACATACAAAAGACACACACATACAACACATTCAGCTACCGTCCATGGCCTTCTTCAGAAAATAGAACACTCACGCAATCACACAACAAAGTCATACAACCATCACCTCCGACTGCTGCACTTCGAATCATAGTGCGGCAGTCGGAGGTGATGGTTGTATGACTGTGTTGTGTGCCTGTGTGATTGCGTGAGTGTTCTATTTTCTGAAGAAGGCCATGGACGGTAGCTGAATGTGTTGTATGTGTGTGTCTTTTGTATGTGCCTGTCGCAGCTCGTCGCCACGTCTTTGCGGTGAGTTGTAAACTGTCCTCACTATATTATTAACTTTATAATATTTATTTTCTTCACCTGATTGCTTCTTTCTCCACTCTTGACATCTTACTTTCTCATCTGTATGAGTCATTAAATATAGCCTGAACAAGACCATATTTTGAAGTAAGATCAGACATGTCATATACCAAACAAAGTGAAACTACAGAATGTTACACATCATATTTCAAAAACAAACATAATTGAATGAGAATTGGCCAGTTAGGCTTTTTTGATGATGAAATTAGAGCAAACAAATTTTCAGTCCCAAAGGCTCTGTTTCTCAACTTCAGCACAGATTAGCTCTGATTGTTAGCCTTGTGACTAAATCATCATTTTGAAATAGGTTATGGCGGTGATAGCACTTATCGACTACCTTAAGAACTGCATATCTTTTACTGAGCTGCCTCCCGGTTCTGTCATGCTTCAATGGTCTGTCTTTGTATCTCGATCTGTGTGCAATAAAGTATAGTTGTGCAATTAATGTTGACTTTGTCTGGGGCTACAACTCAACCAAATTCCACACTGGTAACCAGTTTGTCTTACTGATCACACTGCTACTCGTCGTTTCAAGTGGCGGTTATACGAACCTCATCACCTCGAAGACTTTGGCATATACGGCCCCAACACACGATGTCTCCATGAGCCTTTGATTCTGCCCGAGGATGCGGGGGAGCTTACTATAACAGGGATACCTCAAGGTTTGACACCGGCTGCTGTCATTGCCCACCATCTTCTCCCAAGCTTGACAGATGTACTTCGTACTGGGAGGGGAGGAAGGGGGGGAGCTGTGTGGCAGCGATAATACATATCTGACCACTTTAAGAACTGTATACCTTTCAGCAGCCAGTTTGAATAATTTGAGCACCGTTGGTACATAGATATGATTCACAGATGATAGATATGTCAATGGTATCAACTTTGTAAAATAGATTCATTTAGATCTGAACAGAAACAAAAATTAGTGTCACATGCTGAACAGGAATTTTACAGTTTTCATATCAACTTTTACAGCAGTCTGGGTACTTTAATTTCTCTTGGCTGATTAAGTTATAACTGCAAAATATATACAATTACCTTTCATTTAATATGTTATATTCTGTATTTTTTTAATAATGAAATACACATATCAAGGCCAAAATACTGTGAATGCATCTTAAAGATACATTTAAAAAATTCAAGGTGGAAAGTTTTATCTACGATACTTAATTTCCATTTGAGATTAAAATATTTATTGATAAAGAACTAAATGTTTGCTATTTATATATATACTTCCCTTCAAATATAACAGTTAGTTTGTACCAGTGGACTGTGCCAGCTTTTCAACAAGTGAAGCTAAGATTTATTTGCTAGTGAAGATACAAAGCGAATTATCAGGCAGATTCATTTAACTGAAACCTATGTACATTCATCATACTCAATCTGACTGACTACACCCAAACATTGAAAGACTGATGAACATGTTCTGTTTGGACCTACAAGAGCTACTTTTTTACTGTACATTGAACATTAAATCTGGAAACTAAAAAAAAATATCATGTGGCACACTATTTCACAAATTCTCTCATATTATAGGATTATGAACTTTTGTTTCAACTGTTTGGTATGGTCTTAAATACAGTGTTTTTATAAGGATGACAATGAGATGATTTGGTGGGCATGTAAGAGTCGAACTTACATTAGACAGCTACTATTTTAATGCCTAGGCCTATTATATACAGTTGTATGTTTGAAGAAATTAAGTGTTGTGTCTACATAATTATTCTTACAAAAAGAAACTTTCTCCCTAAAGGATTGGCACCTGGCTAATTTTATTACATAAAGTAATAGGGCATTTAAGTACGGTACCAAAAATACCCAGACAAATGGAGTTATTGTTCTATTACTCGTGTTTGAACAGAAACTGTCGCCAAATGCGCTGTAGTTCCGATGTTTTCATCTGACTAACAGTCATCAGTACGGTATGTCTTCATTTATTTAACTTCGAAACTACAATTAAACTATTAGGCCTAACTTCTGCAAAACGTCGACGTGTATCTGTCACGAACGGAATTTTTGGACCTAGTTTGTTTATGCAACGTATACTCTATAGTTTTTATATGGTAAATTATGCAATACGTTTCCTCGAGGGTGACATTTCGCAACGTACCTACCAGTATAGCATTGTTATTAATGCAATCACCAGAGACGTGGGCATTAAAAACGAATACGGCACCGAACCTCTTAATGAAATGTCAGCAGAAACTTCTTCTTGACTGGGATGCCCATTTAATTGTCACCTATTTCATTCATCGAAATTTCAATACAGTCAGCTGATCTACTGCTGAGTACAAGCAATCGCTTAGGCTGAACATAATGCTGTCGTTTCGGCAACAAGTAGTTAACATATTAACCCACCTGCAGTACCGTATGTCAAAGCAGTGTGTTTTCACCGCCGTGAACACAAGCAGCGTCCTCGCTCCACTGTGAGCTCTGAGTGTGTGGATAGTAGATCTTAATTAGTCCATTGCTACTACAGCGCTCAGCCGACGCACCACCCTTTATTTTTAGTCGACAAACTTCGTGAACTCTGAGCCTGCGCAGAAGTAGCGGCGAAATCAATATACCGCGTGCGCGCTTCGTCCAAAATGCTCACGTAGGCCTACAGCAGAACACAATAAACACAAATCCGAGTTCATACAAATCGTCTGTTATTGTCGTCGAATACATTCCTTCCTTTGTTATACTTTACTTTTGTTTATTGTATTCTTTACGTGGAGCCACCGACTGGTGAGTTTTAAAAATGTCGCGACCAGACTTTCTAATGTTCGACGAAATTCACAGATCACATAACTCCTTTCAGTCCCTTGACGACTGACGTGTTAAAAGCAACAGATGGCTACACTGGGTAAGGGGAATCACAATCACGTGATGAACCATACCATAGTGTTTCAATACGTCAGTGGTTTGTATTAAATTTTATCAATTGTTACTCCCATCACTACTAAGTTATTTAAGCTCTCTCTCTCTCTCTCTCTCTCTCTCTCTCTCTTTTTCAGAAATCCTAGATTGCATATCATGTACGATTTGCGCGTAATGAAATAATGTATTGAATTAATATTTGTCTAAAATCGGAATTATAAACAACATGATTTGTGTATATTTAATCCACTATTGAAGAGAAAATGATAATCATATTTGACTATTGATGAGGAACGTGTGTTAAGTTAGATGTATTCGCTGGTATTGCAGCCACTTTAATGTCAAACGGTAAATAAGTTAACCCTACTTTACTGAAACAACATCGTTCTAAAATTGAAATTGTAAATTACACGAATTTAAACAGTACAGTTTTTCAAACATATAGGCCTATCACAACCGTACATATTAATCACCAAACGTGTCTTCTCAAGGATTATACGGCACCGTACAGATATAGGCTACTTAAATTTGACCACTGGATCATTTGTCATTTGTGTCTAACATTTCAAGGTAAGAGCAAACACTGCTACACTGCTGTTAAATTTTACGAAAGTAATAGGAGCAGCCTAGATGTAACGACATATTTTTTTTATTTTTTTTTTTTTTTTTTTTGAGAGATAGTGCTCAACTTAGATTATATGTAAATACTCCATATTATATGGCATTAAATATTAGAAATAAGATATGGACAAATTTCAAGGACTCCCAAGACTGGCATCACAGTAGGAAACATTGAAAAATATTTAAAAAGCAAATGTTATTACAGTCTGGATGATTTTATGAACGAGAATTAAGCAGATTTTAAATACCTATACAGTTATTAATCATATTTTGATTGCAGATAAAAACTTTTTTTTTTTTTTTTTTTTTTTTTTTTTGTGTTCCTGCATGTAAGTCCTGTTTTGTGGATATTGTGTTTATATATTTGCACACTTTCAAACTATAAAATTAAACAGAAATTCTTTTTTTAAAAAACTTAAATCAGTATAGAAAAAATAAGAAAACGACATGTGAAGATGGTTGTAGTTAATATATTTACATAGCCAATAACTAGTGGCGAACTTTAGGCCGTATTTATAGGCCGCGGTTGCTCCGCTGCGGAGGAATCGCGGCGGTTTGGCAGTGAGCTGTTTCTCGTAAGGCAGCGTGGGACCTGTTTATAAGCGCGGCGGCGGCCGCTCCGCCACTGCCTTCGTGATAAATATTTAGACAAATTTCAATGGTAAAATTTTACGACGATTCTCGCCGGGCTCCAGTGCTTATGTTGGCAAGAGATAAACAATGAAGTGTAGAATTGCGTTAATATTTTTCACGAGCTACAGAGTAAATGTTATTGGTGCTCGTTTCACTCGCAGCAAATTTAATACTGTACCTTCTCTATGGTCGACAGGTTCTTGTATATACCCAAGTTCGTTCAGAAAAAAATAATTATAGTTTTAATTGCAGTTGTTACGAAAAAACACTTATTGGTCATCTGAGTTGCCATCATTACCATTGGTGCCAAATAAACCATTGCAGCCCAGCGAGAAGCGTCGTACAATTTAAGCATCTCAATAATTCTAGTCTTTGCCAAGGTAATTGAGACTGCAATCAAAGACCAAATCCTAGAATACTTTAAAACAAATGAACTGAGGCACAGCTTGGGTTCCGAAAAGACAGATCGACAACAACAGCAGCAATGAATCTGGTTAATAGAAGTAAGCACAGTTTCGAAGAAAGAGAATGTGTGGTACCAACACAGTGTGACCTCAGTAAGACTTTCGATTGTATTTCTCATAAAGTACTCTTAGACAAACTCAGCAGATACGGAATTGGAGTCACTGTTCTGTAAACCCTAAAATCTTACTTGGAAAACAGAATGCAGATTGTCTCAGTTCAAAGAGCTCTATCACAAGAACGGAAGTTGAAGTATGTGTGCCACAGGGCTCGGTAATGCCGCCCCCCCCCCCCTCATGTTCCTTGCATTTGTAAGTGATAAGGCTCACTTGGACAGTACTTGCAATTTGATGATGACACAACCATACTGTCAAAGATGTCAATGCAACCAAGGCTGTAGAAGGAGCAGATGTTCTGTTTGAAACCACAAAGAAATTATTTACTATAAACAATGAAGAAGAAACACAAAAATTAATGTGTAGCCTCAGTGACAAGGAAGATCCAAATAAGGGGCTGTGAAACTACTGGGGTTTATGACTGATAATAGACTGACTTGATGTGAACACACCTCACATGTATGTGACAAACTGTCAAGCGTCATATACCTCCTAGGAAACTGAAACATGATCACCAAGCAGTATATGTCAATGGTGTATTATTCACTGTTTCATAGCCATATAAACTATGGCCTGTTACTATGGGTCACTCTGCAAGTTGCAAGAAAATACTATTACTCCAAAAGAAAGCCTAAAAGTTTCAAATATTTGTAGGAGTAAAGCTGCATGATGAAAGCATATTTGAGCATTTTCAGCAGAGTGTAAACTACTGCATCTAGTAATTCTTGTTCTTCTAAGGAAAGTTCTTTTACTGCTTTTAGTCATTTTCTGGACTGTATGTCATTAAATGCCATGAGGAATCAGTATTTCACTGCACAATCAGTGATTGCTTCTGACATGACAAAGTTGCAGTGCATGTGTTTTTAACGTACCAGAACTTGATTAACTCGTGGAAGTGTAGTTTTAATGAAATTAAGCATATTCCTTATTTTAGCATTGGTTCTGCTGCACAGTACAAAAGTTTTAAACTTCCCAAATCTTTGCCATCATAAAAATAATTTTGATATTACTGCCGAATGGATTTTTTCGGAACAAGCCATGGGCAAACACCATGTGATGGAATTTGGGGCACAGTTAAGCATTTAGCAGTAAGAGCTAGCCTTCAGTGCCCAATTGATAACCAAATCTTGACACCAAATGATCTGTTTGAACATTTATTGAAAAAAAGTGCATGGCGTTGAATTTATTTATATCAAAAAAAGAAATTATTGAATATCGGTGTGCAAAAATTGATCAGGAAAAACATTTGAGGCTGGATGTACAGATCATCAAGAGATCATCACCATTTCGCGCCATTTGATGAAAAGTGACTTTAGATTCATAGAGTATAAAATGATTTGTTGTCTTTTATAGCAAATGTTAACCAATATGCTAAAGTTGCTACTAAACATGTCATTACTGAACTACAACCTGGTCAGTATGTTGCATTTATGATGGAAAATGGTGGATAGGAAATATCTGTGAAGTTTCTTGTGAAGAAAAAGATGCTTTGATTATTTCATGCATCCTTGTGGCTCTGCACAATCCTTTCATTGGCCTGCTAGAAGAGACATATGCTGGATCCCAGAACAACAGATAATTGCAGCCATAGCCATTCCCGCTGCTTCAATGATTGGGTGGTAATGCAGTTTGCCAGAAGCAATAGTTCTGGACATCAGCAACAAATTTAAAGCATTTACCAACTGAAGAATTCTGTATTACGGCATGGGAACCACAAAGAGATCCAAAAAACGCTTGGGAACCTGTTGGATACCCACATTCGGGCTTGGAACCTGCTATTATACTCATATTCCAGTTTGTGCGTGACATAGGACCAAGTTCAGGTTAATTACAGTGATTAGGCTAACAAACTATGTGCTGTATGGTGCAGACAATTGTCAGACTGATCAAGATGCCACAATTTTTTTATTTAACAAAAGCAGTTCTGGAACAGTCTATAAATTTCCATTACAGACAATTGCATATAAATCATGATATGATGTAAATAACTACAGGTTGTAGTCAAAGAACACTATAATGTAACTTACCAAATCATTTTGTAGCCCAAGGAACTTTATTAGTAGAAAAATCAAGTAAGCAAATGCAAACCAGTGCTAAACATAAGTTATAATTTTGTAGCCCTTTGTGAAGATCCTGTGATTACATGTTAACAACTGATTTCATCATTTCTGTAATTAGGTAAACAACAAAATATGATTTGTATTGTTATGGTAAACAAGTGTTCATATTTCATAAAGAAAATAAGAAGGTATGTGCAATATCATCTTATGTAGATGATTGACTAGTGAATACGTATTTCTTGATTAGTATTGTTGTAACGAGATAGAATGGCTGGCCAGTACTTAACATTGTGCTGTACCGCCGACAGTAACACAAATGAAGAAACAGAAAAAAGGGGACAAAAAGACAAGCTTTAGGAACAGAGTTCCTTCGTCAGATGGGAGAGAAGGGGAGAAGAAAGGATGGGAACAGAAGGGAAAGGTGGTTGACGACCTAGGTCATGAAGGTGGTGTTTCGGGAGTTTGGACGTCAGAGATACTGCATGTATGTACTGAGCCAAGCCAGAGAGGATAAATATAACCAAAGAGGAAAGATCAAACAGTAAAGAGAAGAGAAGATGAATGAAATGAATGATGCTGAGGGGTGTAGGAGGGGCGGGGGGGGGGGGGGTGTCTAAAATGTTTTTCATTAACAGGAAAATATGGATGGAGACACACACACACACACACACACACACACACACACACACACACACACACACACACACACGGAGATAGAGAGAATGACAGAGAGAGCGAGAGGGCGGGAGGGAGAGGTAGAGAGAGAGAGAGAGGTAAGGAACGGATAATGAATAGGTGAGCTGAGGATGGAGGAAGGGGAGGGGTTAGCGTAGATTTAGGCCAGGGGGGTGGCGGGAGGAGAGGATATGTTGGAGGGCAAGTTCCCACCTCCGTAGCTCTGAGGGACTGGTGTTTGTTGGTACTATCCAAATGGCATGTGTGGTGTAACACGTGCCTAGGTCCCTGGAGTTATGCTGGAGGGCATGTTCTGCCACAGGATATTGAGTGTCCCCCAGGTGAACAGTCCGTCTGTGCCCATTCATCCGCTCAGCCAATTTTTTATTAGTCATACCAACATAAAAGGCTGAACAGTGTACACATGTCAGCTGGTATATGACATGTGTTGTCTCACATGTGGCCCTGCCTTGAATCGGGTAGGTTTTTCCTGTGGTGGGGCTGGAGTATGTGGTAGTGGGCGGATGCATTGGACAGGTTTTGCAGCGGGATCGGTTGCAGGGGTAGGAACCATTAGGTAGGGAGGGTGGTTTTGGGATGTTGTAAGGTTGGACAAGGATGTTGCGGAGGTTGGGAGGACGGTGGAAGGCTACTCTGGGTGGTGTGTAACTTTTATTAATTCCACAGCTTTTAATTGTGAGTAATATTTTGTATGGTATCTAATAATGATTGTAAGGAGAAGTATTGTTTGCTGTGTTATACATACCCGTGAGCTTTTGGCACTGGAGTAGTTATGGTAGTTGTTCTTGTTGGAAGTAGTTGTGTATAGTTCTTGTAATTGCAATGTATCATTGCAATGGTCGATCTGGAACATTCTGGGTTATTATTTGGTGGATGAAGTCACAGAAAGAAGACATAAACATTAAGTTCAAATTGTGCATTCTTCGAAGATCATCCTTTCCTACAATATTGCTCAGAAATTGCTGGTCTGTTGACGGTCCAGCTGTATTGTATTTTCTACAGGAATTTTTTGTCAGTGTGTAGTACGTCATAGAATGTCTTTAATTTTAATCATTACTCATAAAACTGCATAAACATCACGTGTTGGCTGAATACTTTGTAGATGAATTATACTGTAAGACATTGTTTGAGCATTCTCTGCTGTTTATTATTATCTCTATTATTATATGAATTGTTGTGTGTGATCTGTGGTGTTATTTGATCATGTGGAAATCTTTTTCATGTATCTAACTATGTTATATTTAGATTGTAAGCCTCATTGTGCATAATTCCATTTTTTTCCGATCATGTGACATTTTTTACCTGTATCTACCTAAATGGTATTTAGATTGTAAGCCTCATTCATGCATAATCTGTATTGTTATTTGGTAATGTCTAAATCTTTTTCATGTATTTACTTACGGAAAACCAGTACTAAGCAAAGATGGGAAAGCTCAACTGTGGAAGGAATATATAGAGGGCCTTATACAAAGGAAATAAACTTGAAGGCAGTATTCTAGAAATGGAAGACGAAGTGGAGGAAGATGAGATAGGAGGTATGATACTGCGAGAAGAATTTGACAGAGCGCTGAAGGACTAGATTCGAAACAAGGCCCCTGGAGTAGATGATATTCCGTCTGAACTGCTGATATCGTTGGGAGAGCCAGTCTTGAAAAAATTGTATCACCTGGTATGCAGGATGTATGAGACAGGGGAAATACCCTCCGACTTCAAGAAGAATATCGTAATTCCAATTCCAAAGAAAGCAAGTGCGGACAAGTATGAAAATTACAGAACTATCAGTTTAATAAGTCATGGTTGCAAAATACTAACCCGAATTATTTACAGACCAATGGAAAAACTTGTGGAATCTGGCCTCGGGGAAGATCAGTTTGGATTTAGGAGAAATGTAGGAACACAGGAGAATAATACTCAAATTACGAATTATTTTAGAAGTTAGGCTAAGGAAAGGCAAACCTACATTTTTAGCATTTGTAGATTTGGAGAAAGCTTTTGACAATGTCGACTGGAATATACTCTTCCAAATTCTAGAGGTAGCAAGAGTAAAATATAGGGTAGCAAAGAGTTATATTCAACCTATACAAAAACCAGACAGCGGTTATTAGAGTCGAAGGGCATGAAAGGGACACAGAGGTTGGGAAGGGAGTAAGACAGGGTTGTAGCCTTTCCCCAATGTTGTTCAATCTGTACATTGAGCAGGCAGTGAAGAAATGGAAGGAGAAATTTGGATAGGGCATTAAAGTGCAGGGAGAAGAAATAAAAACATTGCGGTTTGCCGATGATATTGTAATTCTGTTAGAGACCAGAAAAGATCTGGAAGAGCAATTGAATGGAATGGACAGTGTCTTGAAAGGAAGATATAAGATGAACATTAACAAGAGTAAAACGAAGCTAATGGAATGCAATGTCAGAAAATCAGGTGATACTGAAGGAATTAGATTAGGTAATGATACAATAAAAGTAGTAGATGAATTTTGTTATTTGGGTAGCAAAATAACTTCTGATGGCCGAAGTAAAGAAGATATAAAATGCAGAATGGCTATGAGAAGAAAAGCGTTTCTAAAGAAGCAAAACTTGTTAACATCCAGTATTAATTTAAATGCTAGGAAGTCCTTTCTGAAAGCATTTGTCTGGAGTGTAGCATTGTATGGGAGTGAAATGTGTACGATAAGAAGTTCAGATAAAAAGATGATAGAAGCTTTTGAAATATGATGCTACAGACAAATGATGAAAATGAGATGGGTAGATCACGTAAGTATTGAGGAAGTGGTTAACCGAATTGGGGAGAAAAGGAGTTTCTGGCATATCCTGACTAAGAGAAGGGCTAGCGAGATTGGTTGGACACATTCTGAGAAATCAAGGAATTGTCAACTTAGCATTAGAAGGAAGCATGTGGGGTAAAAATCATAGAGGAAGACCTAGGGATGAATACAATAAGCAGATTCAAAAGGATGTAGGTTGCCGAACGTATTCTCAGATGAAGAGACTTGCACAGGACAGGGTAGCGTGGAGAGCTGCATCAAACCAGTCTGTGGACTGAAGACTACAACAACAACAATTTATATAGTATGATTATAATGTAAGCCTCATAAGCATTTACATGTTGTTACTGTGTAATTAACTGACATGTTCTACATTTTAATTATTTACTCACATTAAGGATCCATGGAACAAATAAATACCAGTAAATAAATCACAGTTATGTGTTTTGTACTATGCTTTACATGTTATATTTTACATGGACTATCTCACATGCATCATCTGCCCTCTTTAATCAGAATGATGTTGATTGTATACTAAACCTTAATAATTATTTATTCATTGTGCACTTTAAATTTGTTTCTTGTATAGTATGCACTTTGTTGAGCTAAGACTTTAACTTTGAGCAAACTACCTTTCTTCTTACCCTTGCAACTTTTGCCATTTTATACCATAAACACATATCAACAAGTACCAACATGCTCTCGTACAGTGTAGCCCATGAACAATATGTAAATGAAGAGGGATGCAAGAACAACAAACACATAACTTTAGTTAAAAATTTTTATTAAATATATTAAACCATCTTAGGAGAAACAACATATATTTATATACAATGATTCATATATTATACAAAAAAAATCTCACTGTCACCTAAGTGACAACATCATCTGCGTGAGGTAAATATGCTTAGAAATGAGAGAGACTACCGATATCTAGTTCAGTATACAGAAAGATACCAGTTGATTAAATGTCATATGAAATACAATTCTGTGCAATTCAATAACTTACAGTTGAACTTTACATGATACTTATATAAATCACAGATTCAAAGGAATTGAAACTGTGTCACAACTGTGACACAAACTTACTATTAAACATTCAAAATCACAGACATTTGGCCTACTATTATAGTCACTAGAGTATTAAGTTTGAAAGTAGCCAAGAAACCATGATATGTTGTTATTGTACTAGTAATGACTAAACTCCAGCAAGAAATAACAAAGACTTGTTGCTGATTTTCAGGTTTCATAAAGAACAAGATTAAAAAAAAAAAAAAAAAAATCATTTAAAGGGTCATGATGTACTCCTCAACAGAGATACAACTTTACATTTATTGATATTTCTTACTTGAGTGTTTTGTTTGACAAATAATTGTACCTTTATTTACACCAACATCTCACTGGTTTTAAACTGTATTTGTGATAAATAAATGAATACTTACCAACACTAAGAAAAATATTGCATTCATCTTAACAAAACTTTGTGAATGAATTTCTCTTGGAATCTGCTAAAATTGTTGGAGTTTAGTAACTCCTATGCCAAAAGTTGTGGTTCACAGTACATTAACTTCCATTCACAATATGTAATACCATTATGAAACAGTAACTGATGTCTCTACAATTTATCCCATACAATAATAACATTTCAGCACTCCCTATTATCATATTTATGCTGTGAAAGCTTTATTTTCTCTGTTTTATTTCCAGGTATTTACATTTAAACAAAATCATTCTGTCCACTATTAGTTATAACACAAACCGCACACACATCTTAGTCCATGTCTGAATAGAAAAATAGTGAAAACATTCTCCATCTGGGATGATGTATATGATCTTTTAATAAGTCTCTGCGAAGCATTAAGGACAAAGTATTGATTGATCTTAGTACTTCACTAGCACCAAATTCACTTGTGATCTTTTGATAACAACTGTCTAATACACATACTGAAGTTCATGTTATCTTGCGCAGTTCCACTGGAACAGATGCTTTATTATTATTGTTCATGATGAGAAATTGTGTATGTACAAATTTTCTCATATCACTTGTAAATATTGAGTAGGGCCTCTTCATAATACTGACAAAATATAATGTTTATGAAACATGTGCCCTATTTGCCACAGTACAAATTTCACAGTCACTGCTGTTGTCATACCATGCAGGGCACACAAAAACTGCTTTGTTCAAAATAACAAGCAGAGTTCACTTTCTCCTCAAAATCTTTGCAATGTAACTAAGTAGCTTGTTAGAAAATTCTATGGTGAGCCTATATCGCAGGGCAAAGTATGCAATAGTACGATAAAATATGATGAATCCCACAAGAGCAACAATTTGAATTAATGTTGATGCTCCCTCCATTCCAACATCACGAAGTAACCTGTTTGGGTCCTGAAAACAAAACAATTCCAATGAACAGTGCATAGTTAGTTGTAATGGTGAGATGAGTTACCGATAAGTGAGACATATCTGACAAGAATATATAAAAGATTTGATGAATATTTTTATTATTTTAAATCTAAGAATGAACAACATGGGACAGAAAACCAAAGCTGTAGCATATGTAAAATTCTTAGGTTTAATGCATTAATGCTGAATGCAATTTTGACAGTGACAGCTGAATTCTGTATTGTAGACAGACTAGTGTATAATAAATCTATATGAAATTATGGTGATGACAGAAACAACAACAGAAAAAAAATTGATACTAATAACATTTACAATAATTTCAAAATGGATCAAATACACCATATAAAAGCATTATATTTCAAATCTGAAGTTAGAGATAAAAAAACATTATTTTTGAAACATTTCAGGGTTAGAAGATTATTTAATAGATTAAATCTGTACTTAATGTTCCTTGTAATCAAGCTCACTAGAAATGGTTGCTCTTTGAGAAATGAATGGTACTTAATGTTTAAACAATGGAAGGATTCAACAATTTTTTTTAGATGGATAAGTTGCTTACTCACCACATAGGGGCCTAGATGTCTGATGAGCCACAGACGCAAGTAATAGAATAAAATTAGATAGCTTTCGGGTCTTCAGGCCTTTGTTGGTACAGAGACACACACTCTCACACAGACATGACCACTGTGGACAATCTTGAAAACTATGTATGTCCCCGTTTATTATATATTTTTCCTTTGGGAAGCCTAACCTAAACCATGAAATATGCTGTAATCAACTACGATTGGTCATATAATGCCCATTTACCCCATAATGTGCCGAAAACTGCTGGCTGCTTTGTGATAAGCTCAGGGGGTTTGCACTGCGCCTGCAACTCCTCGGTGGGCAGCTTGGCCCATTATACCTGCGGTAGTGGTGAGTCCAGGCCTAACCGCGGCACCTCGTAACATGCGTGCCAGTGACATACCCACAGGGGGTTGAGGCCTAGCTGCATATTCCCTGACCAGAAGCAGTTCCCAGTGTTCCACTAGGTGGCACCATTCTTCAGAGGACATTTCTCCACATGCTTCTCCCAGCACTCTTACTTCTTGGGTACGTCATTCTGCCACCCAATACTGACGTACCAACAGTTGTAATAATTTTTTTCTTTGAAAATTACCTACAACAAGATTTTAGATCATTAGCTGGTGCTGTTAGCGTACTAGAGTAAATAAAAATCAATAACCCAGGGGGAGACTTTCACCAAGTGCTTTAAACTGTTGAAGATAATTTTCATAATTCCCATGACGTCAATCGAAGCAGAAAGGTGCTTTTCAGCTTTGAAAAGAATAAAACCATTCTAGTGCAACTCTATGCTGCAGGAAAGATTGTCGATCTTGGCAATGCTTTCCACTGAAATAGATCTTGTGGTGGTGTTCACAGACTTTAATCAGCGAGTGGCTGATGAATTTGCATCAATAAAAACAGAAGGCAAATTTTCAGTATATATGAGGTAAGAATAAGTGTTCGCATAAGTTATAATGTATAATATATCTATTATTTGCACTCTTTTAAATTATGACAAATTTCATTTTGACTAGGAATGTAGATCCTTACAAAATGATTATTGATAAATTGTAGCATGCACTTAATGCCACAGATATTTTTCTGTCACTGATGTATATCTAACTTGTCACAGAATCGTAAACTGAGTTTGCAAAAATTGAATTTTGTGACTTTCATACACCATGAATTCTAGGCATGTCTGTTTCATTATGAATGACAAGAAGCCAGAAACTGAGATAAAGAATTTCCTCCCCTGTAAGCATCTGATATAAAAATGTAGACTAAGACTGAAACTTGGGTGCAACACCCAGCTTCAGGTACCACCACCCGCCACTGCTACTTATGAAACTTTTTAATGAGGAAGTATTATATGTATAGTTACCATGAATAGTCAAAGTAATGCACAGAGTGATGCCATTTCATCTATGTGACGAAAAATTACAAAGGACATAACAGAAGATGTGAAAGCATCTTGTGATTATATTTTTAAGCAATTGGGAGACTCATACATACATGAGAAAAATAATCAATGTAAATCTCAAGTGCAACAAGAGAGTCATCTGTCAAGATTTAGTGAAGTCAACAAACTATACCAGATGGAGCTTTCAAGGGCATTTCTTCTGAAGTTCACTGGGTTTCAGAGAGCAAAAATAATTGGAAAGAGATGTGGTATACAGGTAAACTAAATTATATAAACTAGATAAACCCGGCCATTCTTAGCTGGGTTTCAGTCTGTTATCAAAGGGACAGGAATGTAAAAAAAAAGAATTCTTGCAAAAACAGACTGTCAAGAAAATACACCAATCAGATCAATACACACCCTGCTTTGCATTCCTGTTGCTATGCAGAATGAAAGGATAGTTACAATAAGATGTTTCATTAGAAAATATTTATTGCAAAGCCAGGGCATTGAGTAAATTATTTTGATTGTTCATGTCTGCATAAACATCAGATCATAAAGATCAGACTTTACCAACTATGGAGCATGTGACATATAATTTCCCTTGTGAAAAGCAATAATTTTTACTTTCTGTTCATCTGCTCCCCACCACCATGACATGTCCATTTCCCCCTTCTCTCTACCTCCTCCCTCCATTGTCCTCCTTCATCTATCTCCCATCTCTGTCCATCTCCCCACTAACCCCAGCTCTCAGGGAAAGAAACAAAAAATAGTGTAGTCAAGGATTTATGTCTAAAAATCATTTAAAAGTCATTATTTTATAAACTGGACTAATTTTTTAGCAGGGAAGAAACTAGAGCAATTTTATAGCTACTTAAAGGTAGGCTACTTGTATCATTGTATGCAAGCCACCCCACCTCGGCTATGTCTGTGGTTATCGGGGTAGCGCAACCTGAATGGAGCGGTATCTGTGGAGAGGCCAGACAAGCATGTCTTTCCTGAAGAGGGGCAGCAGCCTTTTCAGTAGTTAAGGGGATAACAGTCTGGATGATTGAGCTGGCCTTGTAACATCAGCTAATGTGGTTTTGCCATACAGCTGTTGCGAACGGCTGAAATCAAGGGGAAACTACAGTTGTTACTTTTCCCGAGGACATGCAGCTTTACTGTATGAATATATGATGATGGAATCCTCTCAGGTACAATATTCCAGAGGTAAAATAGTCTCCCCATTTGCATCTCCGAGCGAGGACTACTCAGGAGGATGTTGTCCTCAGAAAAGACAACACTGGCATTCTACGGATCAGTGCATGGAATGTTAGATCCCTTAATTGGGTAGGAAGATTAGAAAATTTAAAAAGAGAGAGGTTAAGTTGAAGTTAGATATAGTGGGGATTAGTGAAGTTCGGTGGAAAGAGTAACAGGATTTCTGGTCAGGCGAGTACAGGCTTATAAATATAAAATCAGTTGGGGGTATTACAGGAGTAGGTCTGATAATGAATAAGAAAATAGGAATGCAGGTAAACTACTATGAGCAGTGCAGTGTTCGGATTATCAGAGTCAAGATAGATACGAAGCCAACACTGACCACAGTAGTACAAGTTTATATGCCCACTAGCCCTGCTGATGATGAGGAGATCAAAGAAATGTATGATGAGGTAAAGGAAATTATTCAGACAATTAAGGGAGAGGAAAACTTAATTGTGATAGGAGACTGGAATACAGAAGTAGGAAAAGGAAGGGAAGGAAAAATAGCAGGTGAATGTGGACTGGGCAAAAGGAATGAAAGACGCGATTGTCTGCTAGAATTTTGCATGGAACATAATTGAATCATAACAAAAACTTGGTTTAAGAATCATGAAGGCCAAGAGACACCGGAAGGTACCAGATAGATTTTATAATGATAAGACATAGATTCCGGAACCAGGTTTTAAACTGTAAGACTTACCCACGGGCAGATATAGACTCTGACCATAACTTGTTGGTCATGAACTGTAGGCTGAAATTGAAGAAACTGCAAAATGGTAGAAAAATAAGGAGATGGGACCTGGATAAATTGGAGGAACCTGAAGTTCTTGAGAATTTTAGAGGGAGCTTTAGGCAACAAGTGAGGGGGGGGGGGGGGATAAAACAGTAGAAGAAGAATGGGTAGCATTGAGAGATGAAATAGTAAAGGCAGCAGAGGACAAAATAAGTAGAAAGACAAGACCCACAAAAAACCTTGTATATCACAGGAAATACTAAATTTAATTGATGAAAGGAGAAAATATAAAAATGCTGTAAATGAAACAGGCAAAATGGAGTACAGACGACTAACAAATGAGATTGATAGGAAGTGTAAAATAGCTAAGCAGGAATGGCTAGAAGGGAAATGCAAGTCTGTAAAAGAATGTATAAACAGGGGAAAATAGATACTGCCTACAGAAAAATAAAAGAAACATTTGGAGGCAAGAAAAGCAGCTGTATGAATATAAAGAACTCAGGTGGAAAACCAGTTCTCAGCAAAGACGGGAAAGCTGAAAGGTGAAAAGAGTATATAGAGAGGCTCTATGAAGGAAATTAACTTTTGACAATGTTGATTGGAATACACTCTTCCAAATTTTGAAATCAGTAGGAGTAAAACAAAGGGAACGGAAGGTTATTTACAATTTCTTTCAAAACCAGACAACAGTTATCAGAGTTGAAGGGCATGAAAGGGATGAAGAGGTTGGGAAGGATGTAAGACAGGGTTGTAGCCTCTCCACAATGTTATGCAATTTGTACATTGAGCAAGTTATGAAGAAAGCAAGGAGAAATATGGAGAAGGAATTAGAGTTCAGGGTGAAGAAATGAAAATCTTGCGTTTTGCTGATGACACTGTAATTCTGTCAAGAGACAACAAAGGACCTGAAGGAGCAATTGAACAGAATGGACAGCATGTTGAAAGGAGCATATAAGATGAACTTTAACAAGAGCAAGACAAGGGTAATGGAATCCAGTCTTAGAAAATCAGGCGATGCTGAAGGAATTAAATTAGGTAGGGAATCAATAAAGGTAGTAAATGAGTTTTGTTACTTGGGCAGTAAAATAATACATTACAGTCACAGTACAGAGGATATAAAATGCAGAATGGCAATGGGAAGAAAAGTGTTTTTGAAAAAGAGAAATTTGTTAGCATTGAATCATTGAATATTAATTTAAGCATAAGGAAGTCCTTTCTGAAGGCATTTGTGTAGAGTGTTGCCTTGTGTGGGAGTGAAACATGGACGATAAATAGTGCGGACAGGAAGAGGATAGAGGCTTTTGAAATGTGGGGTTACAGAAGAATGCTGAAGATTAGGTGGGTGGATTGCATATCTAATGAGGAGGTACTGAGCAGAATTGGGGAGAAAAGGAATTTCTGGCATACCTTGACGAAAAGAAGTGATCAATTGGTAGGTCATCAAGGAATTGTGAATTTAGCATTGGAGGGAAGTCTGTGGGGTAAAAATCGCAGAGGGATACCAAGAGATGAATATAGTAAGCAAATTCAAATTGATGTAGGTTGCCATACTTATGAGGAGATGAAGAGGTTAGCTCAGGATAGACGAGGGTGGAGAGCTGCATGAAACCAATCTCCGGACTGAAGACAACAACAACATAAAGGTAGGCTTTTATTCTCCAAAATATTAAAAAACATCCATGCCTCTAGGTCTTCACCCCCCCCCCCCTCCGCCATTTTCTCCTCCTCCATTTCTTACCATTGTCATAGCATTTTAAAACTGAGAAAATTTTCAGTTTACCTTTAAAAATATCCTTTTTTTATATCTTGGTTAACAAGGTTGTACTGAAATAATTACGGTACACTGTCATAAGGATAACAGTTATCTTAGAAAAGTAGTTTATGATGCACCAAATATGCTCTTAAAATAATGGTACCAAATTCACATAAAACTATTTAAAAGAATGCAATAAATATGGTCTGTTATGAATAAGCAAATATACTTTGCATTTAGGTGGCAGTACTTTAAATAAAAAATTTAACTATAATGTTACCGGGTACCTTATAAAGGCAAAAGACCTCATCACAGTAAAGTGGAGCTCTTCCATGACCATATAATGTTGATGTGAGTCCCACTAAACCATAACGTAGATAACTGAAGCCACTAAGGACAGTCATAAAAGGTTCCATTGCTGTTCCATGTCCAAAACCATATGCTGACAATACTAACATTGGTGCAACTGTTGCAGGAGCCATTATTGAGCCATTCTGCAATAAAATATATTTGAATATCAGTTGTCATATATTTGTCGTAATTTTAACAATGGAAAATCTGATAGGAATATCAATAATGGAGGATAGGCAACAACTCACCGTAAAGAGGCTTGCTGAGCTGCTGACAGACATGAAAATAGATAATCACATTCACACAACTTAAATTATCGACCATGGCCTTCATCAGAAAAAGAAAGACATATGTTCACGCAATCACTCAGACAGCTATACAAGCACAACTATTATGTCTGGCAACACATACTAGACTGTGAGTGAGATGGGAAGTGGAGAGGGGAAGGATGCTGGGTAAAGGTGAGGATGGAAAGTTCCGCATTGCATGATGGAATTTAAATGCTCTGATAAGCGGGAATTTTAATTGTGGCAATGAATACAGTGAAAGGAATGAAGAATCAAGAATCTTTATTCACCGTAAACCATTTTACAATGATATTGGCTTCATCATTTTTACAATATATATTTACTGTATAAACAATGAATAGCATTGGACCTAAGATTAATAGGATTTATGCAGTATATAATAATACAACTGAAAACAAAATTTTTCTAAAAACTAATACGATCATCTGGAAAACTGAAATATTCTTTAATATTATAAAATGGATGATTTATTAACCACTTGTATCACTTGTTTTTAAAAGTATTTATATCCATGGTCCAAGCAGAGTTTGTCTAGGTATATCTAACTTAGACTTAACCTTGGGTTATGGTCATGAACTTCCCCCCTTATAACAAGTTTTGACATATTGTTTTTAATATAGAGTCCTGCAACATAGATATATAAATTCACAATAGTGAGTATTTTGAGACTGGTGAAGAGAGGACAAAAGTGCTCCAAATAATTTTTCTTACACATTAAACGCAAAACTTTCTTTTGTATCTTTAGTATTTTATTAATGTGAGAAGAATGTCCCCATATGATAAGAACATATGATATGTGGGATTGGAAAAGTCCAAAGTATGTCATCCTAAGGTACTCCAAGCTTACCATGTCTCTTAGTTTCAAAAACATGTATGACATCCAATATATCTTTTTGCATACATTATTTATATGTTCATGCCAGTTAAGTTTAGAGTCTATATAAATACATAGAAGTTTTACTGGCTTGTTTTCTATCTCCCTTGTCATGCTTATTATAAGCTGCTGTGTTTTGGTCAGGATTACATAATAGTTTATTAGCAGTAAACCAGTGCAAAGCTATATAAAGAGATTCTTTGAGCTCAGCGATATTTTGATGTGACGTAAACAGTGTAGTATCATCTGCGTAACGATTGACAGGGTGTGGTATGTTACTGGGTAAGTCATTGATTGCTACAATGAAAAAAAAAAATGGCCCTGGGGAACACTTGTATTAATTTCCAGCAAAGATGACTGTATATTATTAACTGAAACAAATTGCTTCCTGTTCTTCAAGTAAGAGGTAATAACAGCTAAATGTTGCCTTGTAACCTGCAGTACTCTAATTTCTTAAGCAAGATTTCAATAGGAATGTAATCAAATACCTTATTTAAGTCACATAATGCATGTGGCAGGAAAGGATAAAAAGAGAGATGTAGAGGAGTGTGGGCAGGGAGTGGGGGGATTTGAAATGATAAGAATAATAAGGAAAAATAAAAATATGAAAAATAAAGTTAGGAAAAAAGGGAAAAATAAATTTGGGAAAAAAGAAAAAAATAAAGTTAGGAAAAAAGGAACAAATAAAGTTAGGAAAAAAGGAACAAATAAAGTTAGGAAAAAATAAAAAAATAAGTAAAAATAAAGTAATATATTAAGGCATATTGTAAGTGGTGATACACAGTTGTAAGGAAGACATGGATCCAAACACATTATCCTGTATCCATGTCTCCCTTACAACTGTGTATCACTGCTTACAATATCCCCTTAATTTGTTACTTTTATTTTTACTTATTTTTTATTTTTCCCATCTTTATTTTTTCTTTTTTCCCAACTTTATTTTTTTCCCTTTTTTCCCTTTTTTCCTAACTTTATTTTTCCTATTTTTATTTTTCCTTATTATTCTTATCATTTCAAATCCCCCCACTCCTCTACACCTCCCTTTTGTCCTTTCCTGCCCCTTCTCTTAACTGTATTCATTGCTGCAATTCAAATTACCGCTTATCAGAGCCTTTAAATTCCATCATGCAATGCGGAACTTTCCATCCCCACCTTTACCCTGCATCCTTCCCCCTCCATTCCCCACCTCAGTCACCGTCTAGCTTGTGTTGCTGGAGTGGCCGGAGTTGACAGTTGTGTGTGTATAGTTGTCTGAATGATGGCGTGAATGTATGTGTTTTTTTTTCTAATGAAGGTGATGACCGAAAATATAAATTGTGTGAATGTGATTATCTATTTTTGTGTCTGTCAGCAGCTCATTGAGCCTCTTTATGGTGAGTTGTTACCTTGCTTAAAATTTTAACTGTATGTGGCGTAAGAAATATCTAAAGACTGGAAAACTTTGATCCTTATCTTATCTATATCTAAAACACAAAATAACTATCAAAAGTAAATTGTTATACAAAAGTTGGAACTTAAATAGTGGCAACACTGCTGTAGAGACACTAGGCAATGGAATCTACTATTGTTGGTGATAGCACACGTTCTTGACATACCTACCTTACCTCTGAGCAAAGGGAATAGCCTGTCCCACATCTCCACCATGAGCAAAATCAAGGGAAACACATTCACTTGTGATTGAGCTGTCTAATGTAACAGTGTCACTATGTTTTTGAAACAGGAACAATGAGATGGATCAAAACTGAATGTGTCAGAGGTCATACAGCATGACAGTGCCATCAAGGTCTTCAAGAGGCATTCGGGCAATCGGCATTGCCATACAGAAAAGTGGCATATTGAATAAAAGTCTTCAATGAAAATCAGCAAACTGTGGCAGAAATGCATTGAGCAGGAAGAAGAAGTACATACTGTTGCTGCATTAGTGGTCAGTGATCATCACCAGACGATTTGTGAGCTCACCCATGAAGCTGGATTAGTGCATATGACTGTGCTTCGCATCCTGAAGAAATGCCTGGGCAAGCGAAAAATTACATCATGATGGATTCCAAATGAATTTGATAGAAATGCAGAAATGGATGCATTACAATACTGCTCAGACACATTTGGAGCACTATGAGCACAAAGGAGAGGCTTTCTTACAGCATATCGTAACATCAGATGAGACATGGCCACATTGTATAAGCCAAAACTGATCCCAATCCATTGAATGACATCATTATGGGTCACCACGAAAGTCGAAAGCGCATCAGAGCCCCAGTAGGATGAAAGTTATGGTGATTCTCGTATTTGACTGTGATGGTGTTATCTTAACGCATTACGTTCCTCCATAGCAGATCATCATTGCACTGTATTACCTTTCATTTTTGGAGCATCACCTGAAACCAGCTTTATGAAAGAAGCAGCAACACTTTCTGCACAACCCACCCATCATTTTGCTCAACAATGCTCAGATACATACAGCACAAGCTGTGGCTGCTCTGTTATGTCAATGGGACTTGGAAGTGCTGTACCATCCACCATACTCCCCGGACTTAAATCCTTGTGACTTTGATTTGATTCCAAAGATGAAGGAACCATTTTGTGGCATTCCATTCAGAACTGTTCCACATATTTGATAGGC